>OZ019975.1:462346-1045386 GCA_963970395.1 Ephialtes manifestator | reverse complement strand
CTTCTTCAACGCAAGCAGCTGGGGAGCAATTTTTAAAAAGAAGTGTTCCACCCGTTCTACTTTCCTGCACGTGTCTCAAAGTCATGCAGAATACACTATGTACTCCACAGCTCCTAGAATGAATTGCCTAAGCTGAATTTCCAATTCACTTTCTATTCACAGAATGCCTATACACTTAACCGTGCAAAGCTTTTGTAGCTATAACCGTTCGAGTTCTCGATATCGAAACCGGCCTCGATACTCAGTTGATGTTGTCGTTGAGAAACGAAGCTGTCCTTGCTGCTATTCGTAGTGCAGGACGCGTTACAGAATGAACGTGGATAGGGTGAGAGGTTATCTAAGGGTGGTTTAAGGAAAAAGAGCAAGGTGGAGAGCTCAGCTCAGTGCGAGGCAAAGCTGGGTGCGCAAGAGGTGAGACGAGAACAGGAAGGATGAGGAAAAGAAGCAGAGCGCCTATGTACGCGTTGTGAATATCGAATCGGGGCTAGAATCGGATAGCGATAAACGACCCGATTGAAAGTCTCTGGGATAGCAAACGAAAAGGGAGTGAAAGAGGGACTGAGTGCGGCAAGAGAAAAGAAACGGCAATGCAAGAGTTCGCCCACGTTATTCTTTCATTCTTTTTTTTATCCATTTTCCCTTTTTTTTACTGCCTTTTCTCTATCGTTCCCGATGCTGAAGTGATATATCGATAAGCCATTCGTACTTCTATTGGAGACGACGATGTCGTCGCCTTCGTGCATGTTCAGAGAAGCCAGTGATAATGCGTAGTTAGGTGACCTTACCAATAGGGGAAGCCATTGTGGAACAGATTCTAATACCAAAATCCAAGGCTTTGTCGTTGAACAGGTTCAGTGCCACGGATAAAAGAACCTTCATAATATGGTTATTCAGTTTATAACCTTGTTGTGTGTTACTTTGTCACAACTCCTTTTGGGATGATATCCACTTACATCGATCGGAAAAACAGATGGAACTTTGAGACCAAAGTATTACTTATACCTACTGAAAAAGACTTACTCTTAGTGCATTGAAAGTGCAGTTTGATTTATATGGTTTTGTAGAAAAAAAAAAAATATATATATATATGGATTATAGTAAGAAAATCATTGAAAGGGGAAAAGGATCATTTCCTTTTTGCTTTCCGTCACAGACTCAAGTCCTCTTTATCTATGATGTGTCTCCAAAGGCTGTGAGCTCACATTTCTTTTATTCAATACCGAACACCTCTCTTTGTCTGGGCTTTATTTAAATTTGCAGGTTGAAGATTTAACCCGTGAACATTGCAGCCATTTTGAGGCCTGTTCTGAAAGCTTCACTTATGGCAATGCCAAAAAGGATGGTTTATGCTCGGATTTACGTTGAATAAATCTCAAACCCAGTATTACAGAAAATTTATTCCTGTGTAGGCTGCATATACGATTCAACAAGGGCATTTTCTATGTTCAATTTTACTCGATGCAAACCGTGAAAGGCCGAATTTTATGTTTATGCGGTCATTGTAAAGTTACTGGGGAATTGGGTGGTCAGAAATTATGGAATTTCGTAGATTAGGTTATACATTTACAAAATATAACATAGAATTATTAAATGCAGTCAGCGACAGCAAATATATCGACAAATTTGATGATTGGTAAATATGTTATTCGATCGGTATGCTTTTTTGCAGTGAGTGAGTGCCCGGATACTTGAACGAAATGGCAGTGATAGAAAAATCAATACAAAGCACAGACTTCAAGAAGCAGTAAAAGAAATAGCAGTTGATCCTACCCGATTTAACTTGGCGAAGCAATAGAGGATAGAAGGCAGCTGTATACGATGGTACAGACTGATTCTGTATCAGTGATACTGCTACTTCTGACTATTCGGGGGAAAAAGAAACGCTTCGGCGAAGTCCTTCTAGATGGGGCCGCTAGTATTATTGCCAAGTTCCATTCGGTTTTCTCGTCATTGGAGCTTATATAGGAGTCATGTCCGAGATCAAGCAGTCCTTGCAAAATTCTCGGTTATTCTTTACCGCTTTCAGTTCTGGTAGGTATTCAGCACCAGCTCTTTTTATAACGTGTAATGCAAGGGAAGGAAAACAAATTTCACAGGTTCAACTTGTCTATCTTTCAGTCTGTGCTACTTTATTTTTATTCCTATCGAAAAAACATCGAAGTGCATATTTTGCATGCAAATAAAAAGAAGTCAGAGCTAAATAACAATTCACGTTTTTTCCTGATGGGAAGCGAATTTTATTCTTCACTAATTTAGGATGATATTGAAAAGTTCATATGATGAAAAATCTAGTTAATGATCTATGCCTAGATCTCGATAACATTTTGTTTAATTATTAGTTTGAATAATTAGAATCGCTTGGAATATAAGCAATATATACAATAATAATTTGGGACCGTTTTTATTTCCACGAGAGGATTTAGTAGCTTTTTTTTTTTGCTATAGCGTTACCGAGCGCGTATGTAACAAATATTTTGTCACCCACGGGTGATTAAAATGCAATTCACTTTTACGATTACGCTTGGGAATACAGTATACTAACGGGTACATACCTATATATTCACACTCGCAAACTTTTTAACATTTGATATGCAATTGTATCATAAAAATTATAGTTTGCACATCGTTACGTCGCAACGATGATTTATTTTTGTGCATTTACTTTCTGCTTCGTATTTTATATCCGACATTTTATCATTCTTGATGATAAATTAATAATAATAAATTATATATATAAATTAATAAATCTATAATAATAAATTAATTAATTTGATAGTAAAAAATAATTTGAAAAAAAGTCCTGATCACTTGACGAATTGTAGTGACTTAGTTCATCACTAAATGTTTATTTTACTCTCCATGGACTGATTAGGATAATAGAATTGGTCGAGATATTGTCCAAACTGGATCTGCTGATGATAAAAAAAACCTTGACAAATTTCAACTGGGTTGTCTACGGCTGAGCACTTCCGTTAGAGAATAGGAAATGAACTGAATACATCGAGTGACGGATTTGCGCATGTCGTGGGGTTTGCACTTCTGCGGCTTCGGGAATCGCTTTGGGGCTCCTTCGTGGAGAATATACTTGAGATAGGGAAGTGGCAAAGTGGAAAAGTGAAGAGACTGAGGCTTAGGACTACCAACTCAGGTAAGAAGAACGCAAATCGTTTACAAACTTGGAAAATAGATTCGGAATGTCTTGTCACGCGGAATCGCAATATGTCAAAATGTTTATCAAAACTTTGCTGAGTTTATATTTCGTTTTTCCTACACAGAGCCCTCCAATTTTGTTACAGGGCTGATAAACTGTTATGGAGTAGTTTCTTCAGTATTCCAACATATACGGTATAGCTGATTGGTTCTACAACAAAAAATATGCTTGGTTGGAAAAAGCAAGTTCTGGTTTAAATATGCACCATCCGATTAATTGGTTTTGTTACAAAAAAAGTTGTTACTCAATAACTTGGTAGATCTATCCAATTAATCGTCTGAAGCATAATCAACCAAACATTACTTTCTCATCACATACAAAGTATGTAAGAGAGAAAGTATTGTAATCCAAAAAAAATGCGACCCTCAGATTTTGATGGAAATACATGTTTTGAGTTTCCTAGATTCCAAAAAACACATGTACTCATTTATTTCTGTCTGTCTGGCGTCTGTATGTACCGTTCGAAACCACAATAACTTTTGAAAAAATCTATGGATTGAAATGAAATTTTTTGTGTGTCTTCTGCATTCAAATCCTGATTTTGGTATTAAAATCCAATCCAAAATCTTCACTGCTTCTGATACTTTACCTTAAATACAAAAAAAAAAAAAATTTAATTTATTTTTGTACCGCAAGCTAATATAAAAGATATTATGCTACAATGTGATACGTACAAATAGTATTACCAGCAAATAAGCAATGAACAACAAGAGATTTAGTATACTTATAGAAGATTTTGTCTTTTCAATCACTCACATAAGACATCTGAAACTGTTGTAAAAAATTTATATTGCCTGAAATATGTTACTTTCTTGTGTTACTGTGTTACACATTCACTAAAAAAAAAGAACTGCAATGATCTTGAGCAGTTTTCAATGAGAAAATACTATGAATATTCACACCATATGTTAGATTAAAATTTTAAAAAAGAATGTAAAAATACAAGACAAACACATTTGAGGTTATCATCACTCTTGATGTTAGACTAGAAACACTCATGCACTCATCGCGTCATAGTTTTTTTTAAATTTATTTTATCACTCTTATAGTATTTTATACCAATTCCAAATGCTGCTCATACACACCATAATATTCGAAACTTTTGAAATATGAAGTAAAATGTAAATCCGACTGTCAAACTATCGCAATGCCGACAATAATACCATCGAAACGAAAGAGAGATGTGAAGGCGCGAGCAGGCGCGCGATATCACGCTCGCTTTCTCGAGCGCGCGAAATTCGAATTTACAAACGCGTTTTTGACAAATTATAGCGAAAAATGTAGATTACAATTAATGTGCGAAATTCACACATTATTAGTCACTATAACCCAGTAAATTCACGATAAAAATTTCACACCAGTAACAAATATTTACTTTTTCATCACATACAAAGTATGTAAAATAATATAATAACTTCACAAACTAACTTCACGACAGTAACGTGACGCCAGTAGCAATCGTGATGAGAAAGTCACGTCTTGCGATCACGCCAGTAGCAAGTTTTTTTTTCGTATACTAGAAATGCACGACATTTTATTCCTCAAACGAAGGACGCATTATTAAGGAAAATCGTTTTTGGCAGAAGAGCCGATTTTTTTAAGACGCCAGGTACGTGAGTGCATTTTTGGTCTGATGGTACTAGACTATATCTTGAGAGGAGACGTACGTCAACTCATTTTCCAAGACGGACGTGACATGCGGAATCAGCATGATTCCGTCTGAATTTTTGGAAGCGAAAGCGTGCAAGAGATAGAAGAAAAAAAATGTTACGACAGTGCCAGCAAATCTAGCGCTTTTTCGCGCATGTACGAGTGCGGTTTTCACGAAGCCGCGAGAAAACAAGAAACCTACGGTATATATACAACAGATGGCGTAGCGGTTCATCCTGGAAGTGTTGCTTCTGCATGCAGCAAGCGTCGTGTTCTGGGTGAGTTATTCTTTCGGTTCGTTGTCTCACCATTGTGTTATGTAGACGTAGACGATCCCACGGAGGGGATGGCTCGACGATTCCACCTCCTATTCCCTTTTCCGCTTTTCCCTCAACCGACCTCTTTTCTTTATCGTAGCGGAGGCGAATGCTAAGCAAACGAATCGAGCTCTCGGCAGACCGGCGTTGAAGCACAATGCGAATTTATGCTTCGAGAATAAGAATGAAAGAGAGACTGAGAAAGGAAGAGCTGGGAAAAAGAAAGAGAAAAGGTATACAGGGAAAAAAGGAGTATCGCACTGGTCACCCTTGCAATTCACGAGGTTGCCCATTTAATGCACCCCACAAACTGCCGAAAGCCCTATCCACATCCAGCCGGTACAGTTAATTGTTGCCCCTAGTATTTTCCGGATTCTAAGTCTTCTAAGAGGATCACGAGAAGCTTCTATGTATTATACAGAGCAGTATACTGTGCGCTATAAGGAGTGGAGGGGGTTGCCAAAGCCATCTTGAATTAAATATTCTCTTCGAAGTACAATCGATACCAGCTTTTGGGCGCTGGACTGTAATCCTTAAACCCGTGGGAGTTGATGGGTTTTCTGTAGTTTTATCCTTTTGCTATGCGGAACATTAATGAAAATTAGTATCCCTGAGAACTAGAATCTTTGTTGGTAGGTTCACTGGACCTAAAATAAATAAATAAACAAAAGTATCCTGTTTTTATTTTTTGTATCGCAGTATTTTGGTGTTAGTGTTTATTGTATATAATATGGCCGTAGCAATTTGTACAAGCGTTGACATACTCATATTTCTTTCGTGTAAAAAAGTTCTTTCTTATTTCCAGGGCTTAGATTATTTTCAAATAACATAAAAGCGCGTAGTTGCAAAGCGTTTATCGGGTATAAATAGTAGTTTTTTTATTCAAGTGCGAAATGTAATGTCTTGTCGTCGCGTTCGACGTTTTTAGGATGAACCGGAAGTGAGTTAGTTGAGTACCAATAGTAGACGTACTTAGTAGAGTACCAGCTGCCATCATAACCTCAACTTATTGATTTGGTTGGTGCAACAAATGATTTGAATTGGATAGCACCGTGATCATTGCATGATCTAAGTCATTAGCTTTACATATTATTTTTCGCTAGGAATCGAAAGTACTTGAGACTACAATTCTGATTTTGTTTCAGTGACTAATACGCGGTACAAAATTTGTTGGAATTGGTTGCCGCAACAACTTTTTTTTCCCGTAGGAATGGAGATAAACGGCGCTAGTACATTTAAGAGCGTATTTAAAATGTAATTTGTTCCAATTTCCAATTTCATTTCGACGGCGTCGAATAGTTTCGAGCTTTGTTCGTTTTTTTTCAACCTATTCGAGAGTTTCTCAACCGTCGAGCTGCACGGCCAAATATTCGGGCGGTTAAATGGCCGAAATAAATCCGAAAGTACGCCATTTCACGTCGACTTCGCAAGGGCTGAGGAGCGAACGAAACGGGACATAAGACGTGGAGACAAATTTAGGGACCAATAAGAGGCTCTCGCTTATTGAAATGTAAATTTACGAGGGAGAATAATTGCCGCGGTACTAGAGGATAGGAGTGAAAGAGGACATTTGAACGTCGCTTCGCTGCTGCCGCCTCTGCGCTTAGTACTTGGATCGTCGTGCGCATTTCCAACATCCTTTATTTTCCGATGGACACCGTTAAGTCATTCACTATATTCGCTCAGGTCTAGCAGCTTTACCCTGCTTATTTTCAATTTCCCTTTAAATGTGCTTAAGGCCTTATACACGCGATTTCGTCTATTTTCAGAGGTACATTTACAGAAACGGTGAAAAAAAAATGACGCATATATTGACCAATTTCTTTTTATACATCATTTATTCAGTTGGTTGACGACATGAAAAAAAATTACGGAAATATTAAAAAATGGCGGAGTTATTAGGCGATAAATAAATAATTTTTCTTTGCGCACGCGTTGATGGTCAGAATCTTCGGCATCGATCTGAAAAAATGGACATATTTATAATTGCATAATAGACGTATCTTGGGTGTAAACCAATAATAATATTTAAAAAAACAAAAGAAAAAAAGTTAAAATTCGAGGAGAAACATTTTTTTTACTCAATTCTCGACCGGTTCTTTTTTTCTTTTTGATTGTGTAATAATTTTTTTTTAGGTTCACATTAAAGGCATTGATACATGGAATATGCTGTAACTTCAACAATTTTTAAAAATCTTAAAATATTCTTAAATTCTGTGCGTATATAAGACAGCTTAACAACACTTTCAGAGCAAAGATACAAGGGATAAGAGCAGATATACCGTTGTAATCTCGACAATAATTAATTATAACGAGAGAGGTGAAAAATCGCAGTACGCGACGACTATATACCCTCTGTTATTCGTCCTCGAAACACCCTCTCTCTGTCTTCTTTCCCCGCTTATAGGTGAAATCCATTTATCGTTAGGCTCTCTTTAATATGGTGCGTGAAAAATGATACGAATGCGGATGATATAGTGGGGATAAAACGTGGTAATCTGTCATACGATCTTACGAGATATTTTTTTGTCCCGGATGTTCCTTCGCCGTTCTAACTTTCGCCTGGAGGGAGAGATCATCACGATCATCATAACGCCTATCCTTCATCTTTCCACTCGCTTTTCTTGAGAATTTAAGTCATCCCCTCGCATTCTCTTGGAAGTATAAGAAGGAAGTATTCCAAACTTTGGCAAATTGTATCGAAATGCAGTAGAAAAGCCTCCCTCTTCGTCTCGCTACTTCTCTGAAGCTTGTCAAAATTTTGCACTAACTTGGCGGAGGAACTGGGTTCAAAGTTTGCTGAAACAATTCAGCCAGTTCACGGAACGAGGGCGTAAGACACGACGGTAAGGTGAAGAGGAGGAGAAACGTGAAGTCTTATCTCGCGACGGGGTCTCGTATTAAATGAGGGTAATATTCTACGCGTAGCTTCGAGACTACTCACGTCCGTTGGCATATGGCCACGCGTCCATCACTCTCAGTTGGCGTCTCTTCTACGAGGGGGTCCCGTACCAAGAATAAAAAAGAGGGACTCGTGTGTAATGAGAAAAGTCATCATCTCGATGCGTTTAGATATTTCGCAAAAAGACTCCGTATCTTTTCCGCTTTCACCGTATGGAATTGATCACGCGGCTCTCGACGAAAATTTTCACAATGTCGTTTTTCCATCCTCGAAAAAGTTGAGCAGTTAAAAAAAAAATTGAACGTGTTCATTAGACTATTTTCTACCCGGTGGATGTTATAAATACGACGGTGGATTTTCATATTCCTTCCGGGAATTTTCCTTGGCTCTTGCACGGAAGTGAAACTATTGTCCGGCTTTCTTCTCGGTTATGAATATTAAGATCTTGGAAATATGGGCTCTTCCCCTGAACCGGAAAGTTGGCCCACTTTAATTTTCCGCTAGCTTCGGGGAAAAGCATAGCCGAGGGTGGTGAGGATGGGCGAGCGATCGCATTAACGTCGACGAGAGGCAGCGCGTCAGAAAATTCTACCGGGTTCTTCTATGCCGTTGGTTCTTTCCGATTCGGTGTATAACAGTGGAATATCGCCAGAGAAAATCTCGAAGATACCTGATGACAAGCGAGAGAACAGGTAGGTACCTTATTTTTACGCGCCGTGAGACGTTAAGTGTGAAAGACACGAGAGGAAGAAAGTAAGAAATACAATTATATATGTGGTATCTCTCTTTCTCTCGCATCACTTGAGCTACGAGAGACTCGAGAGCTACGAGAGCGTAAACAAGCTATGCGCTGGCAGCACAAAAAAAAGGTGATTTAGCTGAGGCGTAGGAAGTCCATGGAAATTTGCGCAAAGCTAAGCATCTAAGATCAAGCCTCAACCACTTAAACGACAGTTTCGCTTATTTTATCATGGGCTTAGTTTTTATTTTGAAAACAGAAAACGTCAAAGTGACAAAATGTGAACGAAACTCTTTGGCCAATTTCGCGGGGTTTAGGCATTCCCATTAAAAACTTGTTTGGAAAGAAGGCTCCGCAAAAGTATCCTAAAGACCAGAAGATCGGAACTAAACTCGTTAGAATAAAAAATAATTAAACTTTGGTCAAAATGGCATCCCTTGCTTGATGGGAGAAAATTAACGCCAGTCATCTATATAAGACCTAGAGAAAACTCCGTTGTCGCATCAGTCCTATGAGACACATAGACACACAGAGTACTGTTCAGAAACAGTACAACAAAAAATAACAAAAAATAAAAATAAACAAAATAAATAAAATAAATAAAATAAATAAAATAAATAAAATAAATAAAATAAATAAAATAAATAAAATAATCAAAATAAATAAAATAAATAAAATAAATAAAATAAATAAAATAAATAAAATAAATAAAATAAATAAAATAAATAAAATAAATAAAAAATCAATCTTTCGATTTAATTTCGTACCAAACGAACCCAAGATACGTTCATCAGGTCAACCAGATAGTACCAAAAATGGACCTGGGGAGTGGCAGAAAAACTCCAGACTCGGAAAGTTGAGGCGAGTCACGATGATGGCAAGAACAGCTTCGCGTGGTGTGCACCGGCAGCAACAGCAGGCGTCGTGCTTGCGCCTGCGGTTATGGAGTTGGAGTCGCGAGGGGTAATCCGATTTGCCGGCTGATTCGATTTTCAATTTTCTCTCGGGCTCTCCCTAACCTTTTCTTTCTGTCTCTCTCCTTCAAAAGCTACGCACTTCTCAGTCCGACGTTGCTCTCATAGTCGTCGATGTTCTTCTCCCCTCCTCCTGAAGTCTCCCGCTACCAACAGCACGAGCAGCACGGAAGCACCCCCTCCCCCTCCTCCTTCCATCGCTGGCATAAAAGAAAGTTCATCCTCTCTCCGTCTACGATCCGGATCCGTCTCTGCTCAACGATCAGCTCCGATCCAGACCAATGCCTGAGCACCTCCCTCTCAGCCCTTACATCTACGTACTTTCGGGGTTGCCATACCTTGGTGAAACGTTTTTTCTTCTTTTTTGTTCACCCCGGCTAAATTGAAAAACACAATGGCAATGGAGAGAGCCTTTTACGATGCAATAGCATCGGCAGCACAGAAATCTCGATTAATGTCCTTCGAGTTGATGAATGATTTGTGCCTTTGCATAATACAACTATGAAAGTGAAATAATTGCTACCGAATACCGTAACATCGAGGGGTGAGTGCTTTTTCATGTTGAAAGTTCATCGAACTTTTCTCATTCGATTGGTTCAATCGAGTCCATTTGGTTTGGATTATGCTTAGACTTATTTAGAGCCTGGAACAAATGTGGATTACGAGAAATGATAAGGGGTGCAGCGTAATACACCTGACAGGTTATGATAGCGGATGGAAATTATTAGAAATTCAATATATATATATAATGCCTCCCTCGTTATCCGTTTCTATGAGTTCGCATCTGTTTCATGGAAAGCTTTTTGCGAATAAAACGATGCGACGTGAATGACGCCGATTTGGTTGATGCGAGCGTAAATGTTTCAATTCCATCAGATGCCCGAATGTGCATGATGGATTAAAGCCGATTCAGCCTCGATAACCCGGATTCAACGAGGTAATATTTAGATCAACCCTCTCCCCGTCCCTTGATGCACATTCACGAGCGATGGGCGTTGATGCTATTTCAATCTGCAATGTAACCTAGTTAAAGAGTCTATTAGGAACGTCCTACAACCATTACCGGCCTGGGAATTGCTTAGTTCAGCCTGTTCGTTCTCGAACTCCGCCCCAAATTCGCGCGGGAGATGAGGAATGGGTCAGAAATTTCACAGTAACACAGTATACTTCAAAAAACCTTTATCGGTCGATAAAAAAAGTAATTCTATTGATTTCGTCAAAACTTATTCTACGGATGAAAAACGATAAGTACAAAATATTACATATAAAAATATAAACAAATTATGGTATCAGCAATTTGTTGATGGGTCAATCTTATCTCGACGCCAAGTATTAATAGAAAATTAATGTGGCCTTTGTACGACAATTTTTTTCTTCTCTCTGACTTGATCTGTCTTTTTCAGAGGATTTGTCTCCAGTCGTACAACTTCTTTTTCACCGTTGTCTCTGTTTTTGTTGCAGTTAATTGCTCGGAATAGTCTTTTCCGCGGTGTTATTAATATAAGCATAAGAATGGGTTGAATTATTTTTCGAAATTTTAGCACCCAAAGATCATGGAAAATAGCAGCAAGTGTAGATGTTACCCACGATGTATCCATCAGGAGATAGAGCTTCAGGAACAATAAGTAATTCTTCTTCATATTGATTTTTGCAATGTAACCTAGTTAATTTGGCTATTAGGAACGTCCTGCAAACTCCGAATTGCTTAGTTTAGCCAGTTCGTTTTGAAACTCCGCCCCAAATTCGCGCGGGAGATTAGGAATGGGTCAGAAATTTCACAGTCACAGAGTATACTTCGAAAGATCTTGATTGGGCGATGAAAAATAGTAATTCTATGGAATTCGTCGAAACTTACTCTACGTATGAAAAACGATGGGTACAAAATGTTACACATATAAAAAAACTGAACAAAAATCGTGTATCAGCAGTTTGCTAATGGGTCAATCTTCTCCCGAGTCTGGTGATTTCTCTCTTTCAAAGGACAATTTGTCTGCAATCGTACGGCTTCTTTTTCATCGTTGTCTCTGTTTTTGCTGCAGTTAATTGCTCGCAATACTCTTTTCCGCGGTATTATTAATATGAGCATAAGAATGGGTTGAATCATTTTTATAAATTTCAGTACCCAAAGATCACGGAAAATAGCAGCAAGGGCAGATGTTACCCACGGTGTATCCATCACGAGATAGAGCTTCAGGAACAATAAGTACTTCTTCTTTACATTGGTCTTGCGATTTTCGTTGACGATCGCCGTTGATTTTTGAACAGCAATTGTCTTGACGGTTGTGTAGATGAAGAGAGAAGTAGTGGTCAAGCAAATTATCGCTGGCCCGGTAATAACGTATATGATCACAGCGACATTGGGTTCTCGAATATTATGAAAATTCGGTCGAATAGGCGAATCTTCGGGAAATATTGGGGTGAACTCGACGATTGCTGGTATAACGGTCAAAATCGACGAGAAACCCCAAGCCCAGGCTGAATATATCATGAATTTTCGTTTCTCCTCACGACCTCTGTCCACTCCACTTTTTGGTGCCCAACGAAATCTCGTTATCACAAGCGTCATGTCGAAACAGAGTATCAATATCCAAATCACTGCACCCTGCGTCGTAAATGTCAAGCCAAGTCCGAATAGACGATACGTCGTCACCGACAAAGTTTTATGGCAAAGAGTCAAGAATCCCAGTGTTATAAGTTGAAAATTGATCAATATGTAACATAAGTTGTAGCATATTACACCTTTGTCGTAAGCGCGTGTACGAAGTTCCGAGAAAGTGCAATAAATAATAACAACAATAATGAATGGTACGTTGTACACCATTGTGGCAAAAATTACCATCGACGCACCCCAAAACTTTATTACAGTGAATATACTGTCGCACTCTTGGATAGGGTCATTTGTAATGGTAGATTGTGAATTACAGATGAGCTGCACCTTAGTTCCGTTGGTAAGGACGTCAACACAAGTATAATTGCTCATGTCTTCTTGGGTCTCTTCTAGTTTGCCGACTTCTCGACCTGTGTACAGAGAAAAAACCATTTAGATCAGTTGTGCTATTTAATTCTTCATCACTAAAATAGAAGGCTCAAAAATAAAATCAATTTTACTAAAAAACAAAAAAATATTTTTCTCATCAGCAATAATTTTTTTATACAGTGGGAGATACCGATTCCATTTTGGACTTTTTCCAACGAGTAACAGAGTCAATGGGGTTAATTGTGGCAAATTTTAATGGTTCATTTATCATCCCGAGACCGAGGCAAACAAAAGTCTTAGAGTCGTCAAAGTCAATATCTTCATTATTTTGGGAGATATACATTTTTTAAATTCTTTTTTAACTCATCTATTTGGAAAGAACAATTTAACTCGGGGTCTTAAAATCCGGACACTATAGTATCTACAGACATTTTTTCACAAAAAAAAAAAAACTGTACCAATGAAAGGAATGTTTATGCTTTACCAACATTCCAAATTCTTCTTCGATTATCAAGTAGTTCTTGAGACATAAAGTTAAACGTTTTAAGATATCCACATATTTTTCCTAAACCAATTCTGTCGACATTTTAGATTATTTAAAGTATCCGAAACGTGAGAATCCCCAAATCAAAAAACCAAAAATAAATCATAATAACAAAGCTTCCTTTACAAGAAAACAAGAATAAGACAGATCATCGATGTCCAGAGTCACTGAACTCACTTTTTAAGCAAATAGAGTAATTCATTCCTGTGTTGTTGTTGATATTCGAATGAGTATAAGAGACTTTTTCATTGCTGGTATTTGTCTCGAGCAGCTTCTCACACATAAAATTTTCGTTCAAGACACTTTCATCGGCGCAGCACTTGGGAAAAGACGTAAAATACTCCGAATGCCCAATAGTGGCTGTTAGCGGAATGACGATAAACAAAAAATACGCGAACATAACGATAGCCGGTGGAGAATCTGTACTCATGATAACGGTCTATTAGTCGAGCTCACACTGACTGTCTGACGGACCGAAGTCGAATGAATGACTGGATGGAATCACTTCGGACTACAAGTTACTACTATACCACAAGGTAGATTACACATCGCGGGAATCCAACTTTTCAGGCAGCCGAGAAACGTGTGTGCGACGAGCTCAACCACATCTACTAAACGACACTGGTCAGTACTGATGTTAATGCTGTTGCTTCCAGCGAATGTCTAATAAGGCTGACGCATGGGCAAACCGCGATAGTTGAGATTCATTCGGACATTTTGTGGGGGTAAACACTGGTTGGGCTTGCAATCGATTTGCATTCACGCTCCTATTCTTTTCTCTTAAGTAAATAACCCCTTCTTCCCTCACCACTACACGACGTGCTGTTTCATTTTAAATCCATCTTTTGGGATTTTCCAAAGAACTGTTTATCCGGCGTTATATACGTATATGGTATATGCGATTTTTCACAGATGCAATGTGGTTGACAATAGAAAATTGCATAAGGAAGATGAATCACAAGGACGTATCACAAATTCGATGCACACACAGATAACAAACCGGCTACTACTCCAATGAAGCAACAATAATATTGCTTTCAGTATTTGAGCTGGTTGTAAAAGTCGATGTCATGAAGTTCATGTACTGACTGGAATCACATAATATTTCTTCATACTTCTACGAACTCAGTAAATTATGCAAGCGATTGCTAATAAACGACTGCATTCAAGTAACTTTTTACGCGATTATTGCGGCATTTTATACGATCTTAACGCAGATGTAAAAAACCACGTTTGAAATCAATATTTACAAGGGTCCAAAATTTAAATGGAAAAACAAACAGTTACATATGGCGTGTGATCTAAACTCCTTTTTTTATTGTTACTGTAATCTGTTAGCTTAGATTACGCGATTCCAAATTAGACGATAAGTATGCAGTTGACAAATTTACATTATCTTTTTTTAGCGGTAAGTGAAGTATTTACGACTGAGAATTCCAGGAAAAATGAAGGCGATAAGTGGCATAGGCGATGCTACCTATTTGCGGTTTTAGTCACGAAAGCGCGGAGATGTATATATACATTTTTTTTATATATAAGAATCGGGATATATGTAGGGTATTCTATGTCAAGTAGATCTGATTCTAACCTTATTTTTTAAATTACCCCTATAAATGATTTCCTTTCGTCCCTTAACTTCTTAGAAATTGTTTGCGCTGCAGCGCCTACCATCGCTCTATCACCGTAGACGCAAATTCCCCCGTAGAAAATATGGAGGGTCCAGGATAAAATCCAGGGTGCGAGTTTAGGCTGTCCAAGTTGGAACCTGGGCAATCCAGGATGGAGACCGTGCAGTTTAGGATGGAAGTTCAAGATGGAAAATGGGATCCGATCAAATTCCATTCTCCATTCTGGATTCATCATTTTTACGCAATTAAAAATTAATTGCCATAAGTTGCATCATACCGATGTACTACGAATGTGTTTTCGGCCCAGTTTCATTTTCAATGAGCGCTGCATTAGACTAATCGAACTCCAATGGCGTAGCGACTGAAAAATTGGTCGGAAGTGGAAATGACGATTGCATTCGATTGTATTAGACCTATTACGACTATGCAACAGAGGCGAGACTTATGTCAGTATTGTACAGAACAGAGGAGTAGGACAACGCGGAGATGGAACACTCGAATCTTCGAGTAACTCTGAATTCCTGCATCGAGGACACAACCAACGGCACGAAAGTGGTGGCCAAGTGTCCGGTACTCGGAACAAGAGCCGCATGCTACCAGCTTCAGTCTCCTCTGTCACCCTCCGCGACCCCTGAGGAAGATGGTAGTGCTCAACTACAGCAGCCTCGGCATGGTCGTGTTCTGGGGCGCCCAGACGTACATGACCACAAACATCGCCCACGTGGTGCTCTGCATAGTCGTGGTCATTGTCTACCTGTCGGTACCAGAACTGGGTCGCGGCCTTTACAACCATGCGGTTCTCCGACACAACATCTCTCTCCCATGATGCACAGTTGTGTATTGGTTATTGGGAAGTGGACACTAGAGTGTCTATACACATTGTTTACAAATAAAAATATATCAATAAAGGAAATGCTTGTGGTTTACCAGCTTTTCAAATTCTGGTTGGATCAGTCGAGTAATTCTTCAGATACAGAGGTTAAAATTTTAATACATCCTAACACATACACAATCATCTAAATATTTTGTTCTTAACCATTTCTGTCGAAATTTTAGACTATTTCAAGAATCCTTACATGAGAATCCCCAGAACAAGAAAATGATAAATATAAGGAAACAAGAATAGACGGATCATCGATGTACGGAATCACTGAACTCATTTTTGAAACAAATTGAGTAAATCATCTTAATATTGTTCATCAATGCTACAAATGATTTTCCATAGAGTTCGAAAGCCAAAAGAAACTTCGCTGATATTTACCGCTGGTATTCAATGCCCGGTAAAAACAAAGTGCATAATTGTCTATTAACAACAGTTATCATCTGATGGATGCTGCATTAATTACATATCGCAACAGTTTCTCGGTATCAATAGTCGTTGCACAAGACACGATATGTCTAATTGTATGACTATGAGTAATCGTAGTCGGTTTGGATTTACCAGCTGTACCGCACGGAAAAAACGTTTGGTTGAATAAGCGCCAGTGGATTAATTGGTTAGCACAAATAAATGTTTTTCCAATCCAATTAATATCTTGATTCGCATAACCAATTAATTGGCTAGTGCATATTTAAGCAAGTACATGATTGTTCCAACCAACCCTTTTTAATGATACAATAATGATATTTTCATGTTGTAATGCAATTTGTATGACAACTTGTTAATTATTTATTTATGTGTGCACGTGTATAGAACGCGATAATTTATTTAACCGTTCTCGTTAATCACATGGCTGTGACATAATGACTACATTGCATAATGTGTTGTAGTTTTTTTTTCAGAATTGCTGCAGAATTTGATAAACATGACAGGATTATATCGAGCAGGGAATCTTCAAACTAAATTGTCCCAAGCGCTTATGAATAAATCAATGAGCTGGTGGCTGACATTTGCACGCTGTGTGAACGCTTTAGCGTTTGTAATCCTTCGTGGGTTTCATTATTTATGTTTATTAACACCCCTTGATTGGCCGATCAATGATGGATCGTCGTGCGACGTCAACCCGCGTGTTCAATCAATCAAAGGATAAGCGGATCAATCTCATTATATGAGGTAATCGACTGCACACAACTAGCAATGGATTATGGATTTTTATTTGATCGAAAAGTTTTCTAATGTGCTGGAGCCCATTCAATGAGCTCGTGTTTCTCCGTACCAGAAGCCGATGAATTATTGATGAATGGTAGGATTGGAGAACAGATCTCTCTGCACAGTCTGACAAATGTATTACTTGGTTGTAATTCAATTATTCGGTGCGGCTATTATAAGCAAATGTTTGTATAATTTTTTGTCATTTCTTTTTCGATTTTAGAATCGCATAATATCATTTTCATTTGTTTAAGATGTACAATTCTCGGAAACACTGCGATGAAGTTAGAATTAAATTGAAATTAATAAAGAAATTGGAAAAGAAACGTGCATTTGTATAAATTATATGTACCAGGTAGAAATTTTGTTATGTCTATTTTCTTATGCAGTTTATTTGCACTGACTTATATACAAATTTTATACAATCTTGATATCATTTTTTCACCTGGGAAAACTTTTTTAAAAACATTTTCACTTTTTTATTGACATTATTGACTGATGCAAAATTTGTGAAAGTGAGATACAGGGAACCAGCAGGTTTGCAGATATAAGCAGCAGGCTTATTTCAATTACATCACAATGTTCGTGGTTCGATTGGTCTTTAGGGGCCGTGGGGTACGAGGGTTTTATCCACACGTCCACCACGACGTGATGCATGAGATGCATCGCACCCTCTCAACTACATCATCATCCTTTAGTTGGTGCGTGTTTTGTGCGAGAACACTCGACACGTCCCCTATCATATCATCATCTATTTCCTCTCAGACTGGACAAACTATTTCATCAAGTGAACCCCTTGTCAGTCGTTGGTAATGAAATCATAATTTCATTTGGCCAACAAAAGTCACGAGGATGCCACGCAACGCTGACTGAGTACAATTGGGGATGAAGAAAGGCTGCGAGATATGAGAAACGTTAAGGTCAATGAAAACTGGTTGCGACAGAGCCTGAGTGATATCAAACATAATTTGTACTTGAAAAAAAATAGCTGTTTCATTATAGTCATTGGAAAAATATTCATTTTTTATTCACCATGTAATAAAAATAATAGAGACATCTATAATCTCAGGCTTTAATCTAGATTCCTCAATAGATTATTCAGTTATCATGTCTATGTAAATTAGGTAATTTGTTTGAATAGAACAGTGACAAAAATAGTTGTGGGAACGAGCTCTTATAGATTCGAAGCCTCGGGGCTTTCGAATACTTCAGTTACACAGGTCCTAAATATCTAAAGTCCGATTTTATCATCATCATGGCGGTCTTTTCTAGGTTTTAATAAACACGGGAATGTCGGTGAATCTCGTTTCCCTTGAGGAGCTCGCAAGCTCTACCGCGTGTACAAAGTATTCGAGATTCTTGAATAACTCCGGAGACAGCTAAGCCCCCTCCCCATAAATGAATATTCAGGCGAATGCAAAACTGCTGCCACACCATGGAAGTTCCTTCAACGGGGCATTGATTCGCGTTCGTCCGTGCTTCAGCGTCGTTGGAACAAAAGAGTTGGCTTTGGGTCAAACTTCCATGAGCTCGAAGCGGCGGAAAGCGAGCACGATGAAGGTAGAGCAGTAGGCGAGAAGATATGTACTACCACGATGAATTCAAACGCCGTGAAGTCGAGTCGTACGCCCTCTGTCCTTCCTCCATCATTGCGCTATTCCTCTTCGTATCTCAACATCGGCTCACTACGGCTTGGCTCTTCTATGCATATCGTCGCACAAGAACCCGGTCGGAAACTATAAGGGGACACCAACGACGATTCACCGTGGAATTACTCGGTCGGATAATCATGAATTTCGCAGATTCCACCTCGAGCTCGACTGACCTCCGCTGCAATGAACAGATGGAAGTGTGAAAGCTTCGTAATAAGAATAAGGACAATTTTTGTCGCTTTTTTTTGTAGTGAATATATTCTGATTGAAATTTCCATTCAATTTATGAAATCTTAACCATTTCGTTATTAATACAATACGTATAATAATAAAAGATTTAATTTTTTTTAAATTAATTACCGGCACTGTTAGAAAAGATTGGAAGTTTTTATTCATAAACTCGTCATCGAAATTTAATATACAATTGTGGTATAAAATTGATGAACTTTTCCAATAAAATTAAAGTAAATTATTGAATGTGCTGTACCATACATTAATTTTGCATTACACTTGTATACTAAATTTAATATACTAGTTTATGAATAAAAACTTCCAGTTAAAGTATACTAAATTTCAAGTAAACTTTTTTTACAGTGTAGTTCATTGTTCTAACCAATTTTGTCGTTTGCAACCTATTCAACCAATTATTTTTTTCCGTGTATGAAATGATCTATAATATGCAGTTCTAATATGTGTTTCAGCGAATCAATATGCGTGCAACTTAGTTAGTTATGTATTACGGGTTGACCTCGATTGCTACTCTACAGTATCATTGATCATATGGTCATGAACATCAATATGCATGTATGATTACAGCCCATATTCCGAGTTATGGCTCAAACGCTTATGATTGGGTCATGAAATTGGGAAGACCCAATTGGAGAACAGAATATGTCGCGATGCTTCTATGAATATCTGAACAATATTTCGAAATATGAACCTCGCAGCGATTTGCGGCCTTCATACAGTTCGCCTGTTATTTACTTTGTCTATTGCTGCGGATATTTATATTTTATCACAAGAAGTTGAAACATGCGAAATCTCATAAAATTATTGGGACTTCGTTTTTCACCGATTATTGTCAATATAAACCAACTTATGCAAAACGATCCAGTCTGGCAGCTCAAAACTTTACTTTCCAGCATTATTTTCAAAAAATGATATTCAAAATATTAAAAACACTTTGCCGAATCTTGGATTAATTCTTGTCACTAATAACCAGGATTATGATGAATATTAAAAATTTTCTCGCCACACAATCTGTCACTTATAGAACGCCATTCCAGTATTTGTATTGCAAATCATTAATTCAATTTTTAAAAACTGTATTACTGTTTTTCAAACTATAATAATATGCGAAATAACAACTTATTGAAAAAACAAAACCCTATCTCTATAATACTAGTAGTAGTAGTAGTAGTAAACGTTTTTTTATTGGCTATATGTGCGATACATATTCTTTTTTTTTTTTGTGTGCATAAATTTTTTTTTTTTTCATGACAAAATTTGTTTTTCTTAAAGCTATTCGCATAAGTATAGATAAATACACGTTACTTACAATATATACTATAATAAAACGATGTGCGCTATTGGTTATATTTTAATGTTGTCAGGATTTCTAGTGTTGTGTTTATAATACTAATACATTTTATAATTAGAAATATTTGACTTTGAAAATCATCGATTTTTGGGTTATTCGAACCCTTTAACACTTCATACACACATTGCTACATATTTCTCTAATTCATGACTGTTCGCAGTTTGTATTATCGTATCATCACGAAGGGCCGCGATTATTAGCACAGGGGTCAGGTATCTATCCGCATTCAACGCGTTAACAATGTGGCATGCGAGGGAGTGTTTGAGAAGGTGCGAATAGAGGGGCAGCTCTACGTTTCGCGCCCCCGTTTACCGGGTTATGCATTATGATTTAATTACAATTTATGGGACGCGGCCTCTCGTACGCGGTGAATGCTGTGTACTCTGATTTGGCATTACATCGCCAGTGGTATACGGGACTCTGACTATCCGCAGTCGTAATGCTACCTAGTCACTTCGCACACCAACGAAGCGGATATCCATTTCAAATTCCGTTTTCCTCCCATATCACACAAACACAGCTGTGTCATATGGGGCATTATACACCAATTGGACTGCATTCACCACGACCATGATCGATATAGTTGATTATTTTTTCACTCATTCGCCCCAATGGTTGGACCGTGCTCCATTTTTTCAAATTTTTCATCGTATATTTTGCGCACTTGTGAATTTCTAAAAATTGCGTTTTAAACCTTTCGAATGCACGTATCTTCTTGGATATAAGACGTGTCGCAAAAAAAAACATATATAAAAGTTTTTCATTTTGAAGTACACTTTTATGCAAATTTATTGTAAAAATTCTTTAACTCCTCCGAAGCATTGATTTTTAATTAATAAACATAAAAATCCATTTTTCAAAAACTTGAACATTTTAAAAATTTTTCCGAAAAAATCTCTAAAACACTGCTCGTAAAGACGAACCTTTTTAGCTTAAAAGGAAAGTGGGACAATCTTTTTTTTTCGAATTTTTATGAGAGTTTAAAATATAAATAAAAAATTAAAACTCTCATAAAATTTCGTACAAGAATTGTTCCACTTTGGGACGAAAAATTGGGAGTAGGATATATTTTTTATTTATTTTTTAACGAGAGTTTAAAAGGATCAATTTTTTAGAAATTCACAAGTGCGCGAAATATGCGATGAATAATTTGAAAAAAAAATAATAATAATCAATTCTATCAACGATGGTCGTGGTAAAATGTATCCGATCGGCGTAGAATGCCCCATATACGCGTATATGGACGAGAAGGGAATTTCTACCTGATCGCTCTTCTGCTCGTTGCACTGGACTTGTCAATGTTAACTGAAAAACGTCGAGACGAAACGAGACGAAACGAAATGTGAGATTGTCTGTATTATAGCAAGTACAAATACTAAACAATCCTTTTATGTCTTTACGTGGGCAGGCGTGAAAATCGGTCAAGTAGGTATTCATCCAGTGGTATCCAACTCTCCAACGTCGTATGCTTCATGGTCTTTTGACCGAGGGCTTGGCCCTTATCATTCTCTCAACTCTTTCAACGAGAAAACTTTGCCGCTTTATCGGTCTGCTCTCAGCAAAGAAAACTAACGAACGACGCCCTCTTGAAAGAGGTATTAATCCCAGAGCCAGAGGTATGAGGCATGTTATCCCTCTCGCGTAAAACGGCAGCAGCAAAAACTACGAGAATAACCGAGGCTATTACCGTTGAACATTTTCAAAGTTCAATCAATTCAAGTTTGTAGTACCGAGTATAAAGTGAATATCTTAGTCATTAACTATGGCCCAGAACTTTATAGGGTCACGACATAAATATTCTCTATAATTCTCTTCATCGTAAGATTTCTTTGATCACTTCGCGCTTGCGAGTTATTTTTTGTTTACGATTTATTTTTATATTTTTCAGTAATTCACACTCTAAGAGTCAAACGTGTTAGCATAATTTTTCCTTATTCTGTACGTTATAGATGTTCTTCAAAAATGAAAATAACGTGCTTTTATATGGCAATGATACGTAAAAGGAATCTGCTTTTACCACACAACAAAAAGCGTCTGTTCTAACTCACAAGAAATCATAAGAACATTTTTTATAGATGATACCCTTATTGTAAAAAATCTTACATTTAAACCTCATCAAGTATATATCAAAAACTATAATTCTGCAATTTTGTAAAGACATGCAGTGCACCAGAATAGTGTGAGATAAAAAGTAAAAATTTTCACTTGTCGTAGCTTTAAAACCAAACCGGTGCACAAATTTTAGTGTTCGATGTCTTATTTTATCTGTCAAAGAGTATATTTCATTTTGAATGTATCGATTCAGGATGCATTGGAAATTGGATTGATTTTACCCAATTATTGTCATCGAAGAGATTAAAATAAAGATTATTTTAACAAAGACCAGTATTTTATTGAATAATTTTGAAATAGAGTTCGGAAATAAATTTTCTGGAACGTTTGTCAATATTCTGACATGATCATGAATAAAGGGTAAGTGGGTGATGATAGTCTCTCCTATCTTATGCAGAAATCGGTTTAGACTTCCTATTTCCTGGTTATTGCTCGTGCTAACGTATTGAGGGAAGCAAAGAGGCAGATGAAGCGAGGGATGACGCTGAGAGTCAAAACGACGGTTTAGAGCGGAGCTAGAGAAGAGGAAAAGCAGCAAGCAAGCAAGAGAAGTAGAATGAGGCAGGAGCTGTTTCAGGGGAAACACGGGAGCAAGAGGCGGGTAATGGGAGGACAGAGTGCCGAGGTCGGGAGAGAAGTTCACGGTGCAGAGGGATAATGAGAGCAATCTGCTCATCTGCTGGCCTGCGATGTCTCAAGCCTCCTTCCTGGCAAGGCAACGAACCTTCAGTGCTTCTCGACGCTACACACCCTCCACCTCTTCTCTCATCTTCTTCCTGCTTAATGTGTATACCCACTATCCGTAAACCTACCTATCTGTCGAGGATTTCACAGCCACTCGTCGATGCGCTCCCCCTGAGTCTCCGAGGGGCTTTGGATATTTCACACAACCTCAAAACAATTTCGTTATCAACCAGAGCATAGTGATAAAAAACAACATTTCCCTCCAACGTTTTTTTGTAGATACGATAACTGAAAAACGGTTCTAATTTTTTATAGTTCCGTCAACTATTTTATGGTTATCGTAACTATAAGAAAATGGTAGCATGGATTTAAAATTAATTCCTGTCACTGCAAAATTACCGATTAGAAAATTTTGTCGGAGGGTCTGAATAATGATCTGACTTTTAAAAAAATTAGACTCTTATAGAAAATCAAGTATATGCTATCGAATTTTATTTTTGGTTCGTAAATATTGAATACGTTATTGGATTTTAGCTCCCAAGGTAATAAAATATCGAATTTGTTAACACTTCAATAGAAATTAAAATATTATACGATAATGATCAGATATTGTATAATTTTCATACCCTCGATTAATGAATAACATTGTAACTGATATAAATGTTTATACAAGGTGGTTAAAAAAATACTATTTATTATTTATTCAGTTTATCAGGACAAATCCTTTAGCACCATTGGTTATCTAGAAGAAAAGGTAACCATATGTGTAATATATCTTATCTCGACGCATCGTCACAAATTCCCGTGTATATAACACGAAACTTGTTGTTTGCGTTGCACCGGATAAAATTTCGTGGAAATAATATTTACCATTATTCAGGGAACGAGAGAATATGCATATGTGCATGTCCCTATGTTGAAGTCGACTATGGCGTGAATCAAGCGATAAAGCAGGGGGGCGCGTGCGAAGTCATTTAGATACTACGACTATATATTAGGAAAGAGCAACGACGTATTTACGATCTCGCGCCATTTGGTTCTCGAGAGTTTTCGTTGGCTCGATGTTTCCTTTTTCATCTTCCCTATCGTTCACTCGTAGGTGTTCCATACGCACTTGAAAACACCAAACATGTCATCTCATCTCTGACAAGCAGACTAGGGTCTGTCGATGCTCTTGAATTTTTATCTTTTGCCGACAGACACGGCACTTTTCTTCCACTCGTGAGAATTTTTTCAACACGTTTCAATTCCCAAGGGAATTGAGTTTTCCTAGCTGAATTTCTGGTGTATTTGATCCATATATCAATTCCATAGACTCTGTGAAGTGATGCACTGAAATGCATTAGTATACCGCTGGTATAATAACCTGTCGGTGGGACTTAGCACGCGATTCAGCAATTTATAGTTAAGAGATGTTGCCTGGGCTACCAACCCTCATTTGCCGACACACAGTTGGCTATCCATTATCTTGTCCGGTTCCTCGATTATGTTCGCATATCGTTGATCACTATTTTGTACTATAACTTTGTTTTCAACGATGTTAATAGTCAACACAAAAGATGAATGTACAAATATTTTCTAGGCTGGAAAAATAAGGGCAGTGGTATCGCGCTGCATTTAAGGGTTTAGTCACGTTAGATTATGGATACCTAATTTCTAAAGGGCCTCAAGAGGCCCTTATAACAGGAATAATTTATTTCTTGAAAAAATAATAATATTCTTGTCTCAAGAATTTACGTTTTATGTATATATTTGAACGTACAAACATTGTTTATTTCGGAAAAGTAAGGGTAGTGATAATGCGATGCGTTTAAGGGTTTTGTCACGTTAGCTTGTGTATACCTAATTTCTAAAGGGCCTCAAGAGGCCCTTACAACAAAAATAATTTATTTCTTGAAAAAAGAATAATATTATTGAATATTTCAAAGCTATATCACTCTAAAAAAAATTTAGCGTTTATTAAATAATAGAATTAAAAGTCTGATAAGCTTCGCAGGAAGTAGTATACGTAGTAGTATAATCTGGACACGTGGGGAATATTTGGGAAAAAGTTAAAAGACAAGTGGCTAAGTTTATATATAATGATTCATCCTAGAAATAGGTTGAATGCACGGAGAGAAATTTCTGTGTTGTGACAACATAAAACGAGCACAATAAAAATCGTTACATTAGGCTTACAAAAAAATTGCTCAGCCCAGCAAAATGATTTGTCAGCCGAACAAACGATTTGTCAGCATAGCAAAACTGATTTGTCAGCCGAACAAAAGATTTGCCAGCCTAACGTAACGATTTTTGTTGTCCTCGTTTTATGTTGTCACAACACAGAAATTTCTCT
Organism: Ephialtes manifestator; assembly: GCA_963970395.1. Classification (NCBI taxonomy): domain Eukaryota; kingdom Metazoa; phylum Arthropoda; class Insecta; order Hymenoptera; family Ichneumonidae; genus Ephialtes; species Ephialtes manifestator. The sequence continues at coordinate 1,019,972 of OZ019975.1, read as the reverse complement.
CGGTGTAACGACTATGTATCGGGTGGCGGTCAAAATAGCGATTGACCAAAATAGCGAATGGCTGAAATAGCGAATTTAAATATAATAAACCTCTGAATCTAGAATGAACATTATTATAGAATTCGCTATTTTGATCATTCGCTATCTTAAGCCCGACTCTATGTATCATTCGCTTAGCAAAATTGTAATGTGACAATTTTCCGTTCAGTAGTCTTCGGAATAAAAGACCAAAAATATACCAACCATGAATCCATTACTAGTTTTCCGGCAAAAAAAGATTAAAAATAAGTTTCGTCTCACGATTTTACTTGAATTACGATCTGCAGATTGTGGACCAGACGTTTTAATGCGAACTTCTGTCAGTCAGTGGCTGTCTTCACGCTTTAAAGATCTCCAGATTCCCTGTCAGCATTTACAAACAGGGCGGCATCATAAGCACATATTCAAGCGTATGTTTGGCCATATTCTCGAATTCCCAAAAGTAAACTATAAATCAATATATTTTCGAGAGAGTGAGAAACATGTAGTGCGAGGAAAAAAAGACTCGCGAACGTGCAAACATGTGTGAACTAATGTCTGGGGGGAGAATTTAGGGTGTTGCTGGATACACTGACTGCCTCAAGATCTTTTGGGCTGCGGTTCGGCGCGATGAGCGAGAAAAAATCCGGTCTCCCTCTCTCTATTAAAAGACACCGCTATTACTTTTGGACTTGTAACCTTTTGGGCGTAGTACGCCGAACCAAGTTAATACGGCCAGAGCTCTTCTCGGAAATGTCACGACTCGTGGTGTTTATTTTAATTTTTACTAGTTCCAGAGTATGCGACGCGCGCGGTAGAATACGAGACGAGGGTAACGAAAGAAATAGTCTCGCGAAGGCTCCACAGCTCCTAAAGAAACCGCATGCCTCACACTCCAGTACTGCTGGATATAATGCTTCACCCAGACACCGAACGCGTGTTTCACTGCAATCTGATTCTCACTGCTGCGCATTACAAGCTATAAACGTTTGGGGTTTTTTTTTCATTTTCCTTTTCATCGCTTACCAAGACCAATGACGCCTCAACTATCCAGTCACACTTTAAACACATTATCGTCTACCAGTTTTTTAAGAATGATAAAGAAACACACATAAGGTTTCTGCACCTCCCAGAAACGATGAGTGAATTAAAATGGTTAGGAAGATGAGATAAGATAGAACTTGGAAATTATCATGCGTTTATCAAAACTCAAAAGTTCTGTAAAAACTCCAAAACTGGATTGTATATTTAAAAAATGTAGAAGGCATACCCCAAATTTCATTACAGCCCACAGCTTTTTACTAAAATTATTGTGTTTTCGGACATACAGACGCCAGACAGTCAGACAGACAGAAACGAGTGAATGTGTTTTTTGGAATCTAGGATATTTAAAACATGCATTTCTGCAAAAATCCTAGAGACGACTTTTTTGGGTTGCAATACTTTCTTCTTTTTTTACATATTTCGTATGTGATGAGAAAGTAAAAATATTATTGAGTTTATAGGCATTTGTCTGGAGACAGAAACCAAATTCATGATCCACACATATCGGAGTCATATTGGACGGTTAGTACAAATTGTAAAATGCAGTTACGAATGATGAGATAGTAACGAGTCTCACGAACACGATTTTCGTGGCGTTCTCTCATAAAATCCAGTAAGTCAATCTCCAGACACCCAGACAATGGATTCAGCATCGGCAATCATACAACCGTCTCGTCTCGTGATTTATGGGAACAATCTACATCCCCCCGCCGCATCGCAGCTAACTCAGAGCTTCAACCCTTTCCCCGAGTGCTGGCGCGCGATAGAATAAGATTTAGTGGGACTTCCGTGCGGTAGAGTTGTTCGGTTCGCCCTTACTCTCACCCCGTGGCCACCTTTCTCTCGCTCACTCGAGTTAACGAATCGGAAGCGGCCGCGATCCATCTCCAGTTTTCACCCCTTTGACGCCAGAGAAACGAGCCAGCGCGCTACATCTTCGTTATGGGGCCATTAGAGAATCCTGCTTTTCGCAGAGCAACACGCGTGTACAGAGTTTCAAACAAACTGCAAGCTTCTTCGATCTCTACAAATACAACAGCACCATCAAGAGGACACGAATGAGAGGGTGGCTGCACAGCCCTTCAACCCGAATTTTAATCCCCATTTCGGATCCAAGGTCTCTTCAAGGGAAACCAGTTCGTGCCCACCAGCAATAAGAACATTGTCAAACAAAAATAATACCAGGGCGAAAATAACACCACCTATTCAGTATAGTTTGCCTAGGGGCACGAAGAAATGAGTGTGTCGATAGTCATTATCCACTGCAAAGTCGGCATATGTTTTGGGAAGGGTGTAGAACGATCTATGGGCAGCGAATGTGGAATCGGATGAGACGTCACCCTTCATATAACGATATGCATGGAGATTTTCGTGAATCTGTATAGAAACTAAGCCTGAAATACCGAACACATTGCAAGTCGTCTATGGGGGTGAAGTTGACGCGCACCAAATGACCCACGTGCTAGCTTTCCTACCTAAAGCTGCAGAGTACTACGTGGTTTACGTGGAGCTTGCAAAAGGGAGGTTGAAGGACGGTGGAGTTTGAATAAGGGCGGGGGTCGCGTCTACGCGCGTCTACTGCCGACTATTCACTCTCGCCGCGACTAGACTAACTGCCACGTCTTAGACAGACCGCGGGATTTGCATATTCAAAGGCCGTGAATCCTGTAGACTTGGTTTGGGGTTGGAGGGGGAAAGGGCCGATTTAGTCGTGCTAGTACGATGCTGCTGCTGCTACTGTACAATAGTATCTTAGCGGCAGAAGGTAGGCGGTATTCGCAACTGGGTACTTTGTTAGGGAGCCAATACCTAACTGTTCATTAAGGTATAGAACACCAGGCAAAGCATGGGCAACCCCTTGTAGCTTAGGCAATAAGAAGTCGCGTAGGACACATCACGTGGGTTTGGGCCACAGACGAAAACACACACATACACACATTCGAGGTTGCAGTTAATACACTTCAGCTTCTCTAGGACATCGTGGTGTACCAACACAAATTAACGCGCCGGAAACCACCAAATTATTACCTTCGCCCGTAGCGTGTGTACAAAATAGTCTGGCATGTTGAACCACGAGAAGAGACAACGGTTGAAGGTACGAAAGAGGAGATGGAGGCGTCGTAAAAATTGTCAAATTGCTTTACCAACCGGATGGATAATGCATAAACTGTGGGGTTATGCGGATGGTCAGGGCCGTTTCATTATGCAAGAGTAAAGGAGATATAGAGGGCATAGGTTGGTTTAAACTGCGTCCCTCCGACCAACAGTCATTTTGACATAAAACTTTTGATCTCACTCGCTCACTTGTGAGCGAGATTGCCACACATTCTAGCAAAGAGGGAGAACAAACTGCTCGGAAGGAATACATTAAAGCATGAAGCACACAAACACGTGACACGTCGGTACGGCCAGTTTAGCACGCCTAGTTGCACTTGGTCTGCGTATACCGACCGTCGATATGGTGTCTACTTATATATACGTACGCAACAACGAATACGTAGCACTATATTGAGTCCCACAAAATAGATACATACTCATATACATCTCTGTATACACGCTTTACGTTGCACTATATATATATATATATACATATATATATATGTTACTCTAATAGTTCCTTCCTGAATAATGCATCAGACGGCATATTTGCATCAAACTTCGAGCAGTTGCTCGCCAGCCACTACGCTGTTTCTCAAACGCTCTCGCTTTCTCTCACATCTTTGAATCTCTCTCATATACAGCTATACAAAGTACAATTCGACGCATTTCTGTATTCTCTTTCTCTCACTTTCATGCATGGAGCATAACCTTTTTCACCACCAGTGAGAATCTGTCTCACTCTTCTTCACGTGGCTTTCTTTCCTCTCGACCCTTTTCCTGCCGACGAATAAATGATAATTTTATTACCAGCCCGAGGCACTTCAAGACATCGCTACGAGCTTCGAAAGAGGGAACTTCTCAGCCCCCAAAAACGCCATTTAACCTTCCACAGGACGCTGACTTAAAATAACAATGTGCGCGGTGGGGCTATTACCGACAACCCACGCCCAAGTCGCGAGAGCAGTGTCTATCGACTCTTCTCCCCCATCTTACACTTTTCGTCATCCTGAATTGATGCTTTGTGGCAATGTATGAAGAAACTTCGTGTCTGCTCTTCGAACCGGACGATCACGTCATTTTTACTTCACGGTGTAATTACCAGGTGACAGGAATGAGTCTTGACGCCTGGAATTTCTTAGATTATATACAAGGAACTTTCTCGTTGCTATTTCGCTTTGTCTTACTCGCGTGGGAACTTTAACGTAACTTTCAATGAACCGCAGACCTATTAGTATATTTACTTAGTATACGCACATCGGGATGAATATATAACAACGATGATGAACATGCGGACTCGAAATCCCTTTTGGAACTTTACGGGGCTTTCGTCGTTGGGTTGTTAGTATTACTTAGGCAAGAAGATGATGGAAGACTGGGAATAACTAGAATACGTAACAATGATCAGATGATAGAAGACACCAGCGAAAAATCACAAGCCTCCGAGGTTGACTGCCTCCCTACAAAAAGGAACTTTCGTCGACTCGACGATTTTCAATCTCGTTAACGATTCCAGCTGGGCGCAAATTCCACCCCTGCTGCTATGTCTCGGGCGTCGACGATCGAGTGTTCGGATGCCCGCGCCTGTTTGAATCTTTTGCTTCGGTCGATTGAACCCGCGGGGGATGAAAATTATGAGTCATGTATTTTTCCGGCCCTTCGGCCTCTGAATTCGTTAATTTTTGGTGAACAGGGTTCTCACTGTGCATCAGCCTCTTTTCCGCAAGAACAAGAAGGGTGTGTAAAACCTTGTACAATCCCTCGTGAGTTCATTCAAGAAAATGGAGGATAACATGAAGTGATTGTTTTTGTTAGGTGAGAGACGAAAGACACAGCTGAATTCCTGACCTTGTGGAAAATAATATGAAAATCTGATCGATCGGATTTGATTGAGAAAACTTCGGTGAATGACAGTGAACGAAAATGCAGGGTAACATGAAGTAATTATTTTTGTTAGGTAAGAGCCGAAAGTTACAGTTGAATTCCTGACGTTCTGGAAAATGATATGAAAGTCTGATCGATCGAATGTGATTGAGAAAACTTCGGTGAATGACAGTGAGTGGAAATGCAGGATGACATGAAGTAATTGTTTTTGTTAGGTGAGAGACAAAAGTTACAGTTGAATTCCTGATCTTATTGGAAAATGGTAAGAAAATTTGATTGATCGGATTTGATTGAGAAAACTTGGGTGAATGACAATCAGCGAAAATGCCGGATGACATGAAGTGATTGTTTTTGTTAGGTTAGAGATGAAAGTCACTGTTGAATTCCTGATCTTGTGGAAAATGACATGAAAATTTGATCGATCGGATTTGATTGTAAAGACTTGGGTGAATGACAGTGAGTGAATTTCCATCAGATGATAAGGACTACGGGAAGTCTAGACAGGTTCATCCCCTTTTTGTGACTATGACGAGCGGGGTACATGTAGTTAATTCATTATCGCCCTGCGGGAAGCCAAAGCTGATTGGTGTATGTCCGGGTGCAGCAGCATGCACATGGCCCTTCTCGGTCTTTTCTCTCTAGAAGAATCGCTATCGAATTCTAGTGCTACAACGCAACCCTGGGTCCTGAGTCCAAGGGGTTGATTGGCATGATTCACCCTTCCCTTTTGTACGAGTCGAGAATTACTTCTTTCTCAGCGAGCTGGCTGCCACTACTGTCATAGCAGAACGAACAAACTAGCTGCTTGCACGAAGACAACCGAACCGGAGGGACTCTAAAATCGCAATTAGGGGTACGTTACCCCCGCGGGCCCCACAAATTGGTCATTCATCGGTAACTATACCTCCACTACTACTATAGGGGGACGAGAAAAAAAACATGGTCCTTTAGGAGCTTTGGTTGGGCAACTAATTTGAAGACGTTCAATACCTCGTTTGTATTGTATATTTAGGGTTGCTTCGGAATCTTTACAAATGCAGGTACAAGAATAGTCAGAGTTGTAAGTATGGTATTACTTTTGAACGTAGTCCATTTGTTTGTTTACTCTTATCCAACTTGATATATATTATTTACCGGATGATTTTATTACATTGGTGAAAAAATGTATGCATATTTTATCATAAATACCGTAGAATGTTTCGAAAAAAATAGATATAAAATTATTCATAACAGATGGATTTGGAATGAAAGTATTGTGACTGTTAAAACTCTAAAAGTACTATAAATAATTGTCTGTCTCTCTATGGCATTAAATATTTACAACAATCCATGTAAAACGTTAAATCAATTTTTTTTACAAAAGAATTGTGAATCTTCTTTTATTGCTATTTTCAAAGTGCACAAATACACCAGGAGACCCGTGATTGATATATCATAATTAATGATTTGCCCCAATATTATTATTACGCATAAACATAGATTATTACTTTCCTATATTATAGAACTATCTGAAAGAACGATAAAACCTTATGCTATTAACGCCTACGTCACATGTTGTGGAACTACATATGCAGCTCGAACACGAAAGCCACTTGAGATTTATTAATACAAGTGTAGCTATAAACATATATATATATGTTTTTTTTACGATTGAATGAATAAAGAGGTACTCGCGGTGTTTCTACGCCAAGTCAAACTGCGAAAGATAGGCCAAAGAGTTCTACTTATGGATAAAATGCACGACAGCGACTCAGAGCACGAAGTAAGTTTCTTCCAACGTTATATATCATTACACCAATCTACTATACGCTAGAAGTGTAACCGTCTACGTAAACGAAAGATGAAATACGAGAAAGAGAGGGAGCAGGTAACTCCTCGAACGTCGAGAGTAAACTAACCATAAACTATCGATCTTAATTAGCGAAAAACGCGAATCGAACCGGAACGACATATCTATGGAGATGACAACGACGTACGACGTTGCCGAGGGAATTCACGACGCGCGATAAATTAAACTCCCGGTAAATGGTCTCGTGTGGCCGAGGGCGCCGAGATGGACGTCGATTCGAAGGCAAATGTTATCGATCTATAACAGGCTGTACCAAGTATAAGCGAAGTTACATGCGGCGCGTGCGAAAAACGCAAAGGCAACGCGCGGATTGCGTGTCTCGTGACGAGCACTCGGAGGACAGAAGATTGAGAGAGGGAAACGAAACTGCTAAAGCGAGAAAATCACAACCAGATACGCAGCTATAATTTCGAAAGAGCAAAACGTTTATCACCGCTCGATCGCGTGATTCCGCATTATACTCGCCATGACTTCTGCTTTACGTACATCGACTACCTATATCGACGCAACATACGAGGCATTTAAGTGCTTTTGACACTGAAGCATGGAAAAACGTAGTTTTTTTTAACTTTCTCCTAGAGGAAGCTCTATTTTCGTGCAAACATTTTTCTTCGAGTTTTTTACGTCAGTACACTGTTATTCAGATATGCCTGGTTCTGCCCGCGAAATGATAGGGTCGCGGGCAGATCCAGGCATATCTGAATAGCAGTGCAGACCATTTTTAGCAACACTAAAAATGGTCTAAAACGTCGAGAGAAGTGGTTTAGAAAAAATGTATGGATGGATGTACGTATGTGTGGGGTAATTATTCGAAATTCAAACTTACATATCTCAAGAACGGCTTTAACAATCGGGCTGAAATTTAGCGAATATGTGAAGCAGGTTGACGGCTTTGTTTGTGGAAATTTGCAAAAAAATTCAAAGGTATGTTCAAATTTTATTTGACTTTGCAATTTTCGAAAAATGTTTGTACGCTTTCAAGCATCCGCAAATTTTTAGCTATTGAGTTAAATATTTTTTTGTGAATAAAGCTACATTAAAGGAGGATTGGTATTAAATTTGGAATGAAACTGTAAAAAAGTTCGGTTTTCATGGGATTTTGAATTTTTCAAAAGAACATTCGTTTTGCTCTAACCTACATCAAATCTCACTGAAGCAACTGAAATTTTCTACAGATGAAAAATAACATTCAGCGCTGCTACCTACCAAATTTGGTCGTAATCAGTAGAGCGATTTGAATTTTAAAGTTGCAATGTAGAACTTTGCACGTTGTTTCCTCATTCATTTTTCATTTTTTACAAAGCTTCCTCTACGAGGAAGTAAAAATTAATAAATACGCTTACTCATGGTGGTGGCTTTGTGAAAAATGAAAATTAATGAGGAAGCAATGTGCAAAGTTCTACTTTTCCACTTTTTTTTAATAGTCATTTTTACTGCTTCAAGAATTACCCTTTTTGATGCTGCGGAACTCGTCCCTCGCGAACAAGGGTCTCTTCAGTAGTTTAGATTAAATCATTAGCGTCGCATAACGAAAACAAATTATTCGGCGATGACTTGAAAATTTCACAAACTCCTCTTTGACAAGAAATGTGTATAAATTCACACGACTGATAAGTTGAATCGACGCTCAATGACAGTTAAAAGTTAATTTTCAAGTGAACCGACAGTTTGTTTGTGAATCGTGTTTATGTAAATTTCCTATCTTTTACATTGTGACGACTTTGTACACCCTATAAGCGAGTTGCATTTCACATATCATTACTATGTAAAATGATTTGATTTTACATAGTAATGATATGTCAAATGTTATGTCAAATGTCAAAAATCCAATCGATGATTTGATTTTTCGAGTGTTATTGAAATAAGGGTTGAAAGTGGCTTTTCATTGAATGTTAAGGCTCTTCGAACACAAAGTCCTCCACTATTCCGTATTTTTTTTTGTCCTTGCGGAAATGTGCGTTTCATGACAAATTCTCCGGAAATTTTTCGTACTCGATAAAATTTTATCGAGCGTGAATGAAGGCTCTCGTTCAGTCGTCAAAAATTCACGGTGCCATCAACAGGCAACCGCTTTTCGATCGCGATAACGATATCGATAGGAGAGCGAAATCGTTGGGCGTTTATACGTTCAATCAATACATATATATACATATATATATATTGTCAATATATATGTATGTACTGTCAAAAGTGTCTCGTATGCGTTCCCGCGGAACTACCAATTTACGCGCCCTCTTTTACGAGAGTTACTGATATTGATGCACCCCCTCCCCATCCCCTCCCCCTTCATCCGCAGTTTTGAAGAACGGAAACGATGCGTTTCGATCGCGAATGCCAAAATTCGACGAAACGATGTAGAATGTATATGCAAAGTGATACGGTTATCCTGTGTACATAAATATGAATGAGCATGCAAACACAAATCGTAGGTCGCAGTAAACGCGACGCTAGTATGTATATATATATATATACATTCATATATATCTAGTATCTAACCACTCTTGGAATGAGATGCGCATGCGTGAATTGATAATCAAGTAAATTTAATTAATAGCCTTGCGATAAAGTCACGCACGAAACGAATAATAACCATGCACTTATTATATTAGTTGACTAATAGGAAGGTACGTAGTATATCGCCCGAAACATGACTTCTCCATTTGGTTTTTACCATGAATGCAAATATGTAGACACAGAAATTTATAAAAATGGTGATGTGTGTTTGTTCACTCACGCTGGCAGGACGTAACGGAATATTTCACTCAAATAAATGTAATGTGCATATGTTTGTTGTAGACACATAGACTGCCCCTCACCAAAAGGTTCCTGTGATTCGTTCGTGCGTTGAACTTTGCAGGGCGCGATGAAAAGCGTAGCGCAACAACAGCGTGCGAATTTTGGATTGGGTTGCATACCTCTTTAAGGGAGACTGGGGCTTGTCGGATCAGTTTTCCAGAATTTTTTTTTAGTAAATTTCCAGATATATACTATGGTAAAAAATATATAGCGTTATGGGTTCCATTAATCAGAGTTAACAATGTTTTTAAAAAACTGCATAACGTAATAGTATACCGTAGATATTTAATTCATAGTCATTTTTTAATGTAAGGTACATAAATTCAATTTTTTTAAATCGTTAGAGTGCACGAAAATTTTTCGAACCTTTTGTAATGCCCACGTATATTTATAGGTTAAATCAGGCAATTAGAACAATTTAATTTCTTTTTAATACTTATGATACATTGTAGATATTGTAAAAAAATCTTAATGTGCTTTATCGAATGGTAATAATCAACATTTTTGGAAAATTTAAATTTGTATTTATGAATTATTATTCCTTTTTCTTGTCGGATCAGTTTTCCAGAATTTTTTTTTAGTAAATTTCCAGATACATACTATGGTAAAAAATATATAGCGTTATGGGTTCCATTAATCAGAGTTAACCATGTTTTTGAAAAACTACATAACGTAATAGTATACCGTAGATATTTAATTCATAGTCATTTTTTGCTGTAAGGTACATACATTCAATTTTTTTAAATCGTTAGAGTGCACAAAAATTTTTCGGACCTTTTGAAATGCACACGTATATCTATAGGTTAAATCAGGCAATTAGAACAATTTAATTTCTTTTTAATACTTATGATACATTGTAGATGGTTTAAAAAAATTTTAATATCCTTTATCGAATGGTAATAATCAACATTTTTGGAAAATTTTAATTAGAATTTATGAATTACTATTCCTTTTTCTCCCCTACTAATGTGTGCAAATATTGTTTGTTTGCTACTCTATTACATAATTATATAAAATGATTGAAAATTTGATATCCTGTAATTTCAACTTCTGCTCCGAATTTTGTTTACCTTATATTCTAGGTACATCATAAGTGATAAAAATGCCGGATATTTTAAACCACTGTATAGTATTAACTGTCAAGATAATTAAGTTTCGGAATGCTAAAAAGCTGTACATACAGTCAATTTTTTTGTCCCTCATTGATTCAACTGGCCCCGATTAAACGCCCCTGCCTCTACTGTATATAGTGTTACTATATTATGCTATGTAACGTCGAAATATTCGATGAAACACGGCGGGTTCCTCTCGCATAAATTCGCCGAGCGTTCGCGGCAGGCTCTCTAGCTATTGGCAAAATTATACTGTAAACCAAATCGAGACAGGTGGGATATCACATCTCCTATATATAATTTTTTTACTTTTGCATACTGTCATGAAAAGATTGGAAGTTTTCATGCATAAACTCATCAATTAAATTCCATATCCATTTGTGATATAAAATTAATGTATTTTTACATTAAAATTAATTTAAATTATTGAAATTACTATACCATGCATTGATTTACATCGCACTTGTATATTAAATTTAGTGTACCAGTTTATGCATAAAGTTCCAGTAAATGTTAATTTAATGTCAGTTAGATTTTTTATAAACTATATAATCTACACATTTTTCAAGCGCAGAAGTTCAAACATTCAATTTCAACAGGACATCCTTAATGTGCGTCAAGTAAATCTACAAATTCCTTGAAATTGGCCAACGTATATACTCTTTTTTCTGTCCATATCGCAAAGACATAATCACAATAACGAAAACTAAATGGAAAAGGAGCAAAAAAAATGTTAGATCAGCAAACAGCGTCGACGATGAGATAGCCATTATGCTAAATCAGAGATAGGAGAAACGAGGGGATATCTGCTGTACGAGATAGAGGAGAGAAGTGAACCCAACGGGAATCGAACTACCCATCTCACGGTGCGCTCTATCTTGCGTTTAGGTTTTGTTGAAATTTACAACCGCGTGCTCGTAACGCTCGGCGGTCTAGACTAGAACAATTTCGTCGGTGAGTTTGATATCGGTCGAGAGTAAGTGAGAGAGTGAGAGGGAGTGAGAGTAAACGTAGCGAAGAGGGCGGCGAAATCGTTCGACAGTCGTACGAGACCCACGGGAGACGACCACCACGTTCGTTTCGAGGCTCGCTTTCGCCCAGGAACTAATACAGCCACTGCAGCATCCTGACTCTCGTAGTGGTGATGCTCTTTACGAGCATTGGGTACGTAAATAACCGGGACGGTAGAGAGTAACATGGCTACAAGAGCAAGAGAGAGAAAGAGAGAGAGTGAAAGCAAGATGCAGAAGCATTGAGAAGGCGTACTAGCGTTTCCCGTCTCGTCTTTTGCGCATAAACGACATTCCACGACGCTTGAAGTACGAGAATTTTCTTTGATTTATCTTACTACCCACTCGGCAGTAGGTACGATGAGGGCGCGGGAGCTCTACGTCAGAGCTAGCCCGCTTCGTAGCTGTTTCCTCGATGGTTTTGCATGGTGCAGCTGTACCTACTTCTCCTGCTGCTACTGCCTCTGCTGTTCTACCGATACGATATTCTCAGAGTAGGTATTAGAGATGCTGTCGTATAATCTTGTCATAGAATGGCACGCTTTAAGCTCTTAAATTCTTTTTACTTTCGGACCAGCAGCGAATGGTCTAAGTTCGGGTGAGATGGTCTTTTTTATAGATAATTGATGTAAATCAGAGTTATAACGATCATTTTCTTAGAATTTACGCTGTTTATTTATTTGCTGAAAAATTTCGTTGTTTACTATTTATACAAATATATAACCATATTGGTTCACATACAATCGCTTATAAATGTAGCATTCTCTGTCAATTTAGTCACTTTTTTTTTCGTCCCTCTCCGATTTGCCTTGTAATTGGTTATATGAATGTACCACTAAAAGACACTCTATGTGAATTTTCTCAGATTTTTAAAAATAATTTTTCAGAAAATGGCTTTTTTTAATCAAGCGCAAATATTTCAGAATTTTGAAGTTACTGAAAAAAAATGTCAGCACATAAAAGTTGTCGTTTATTGTTAGCTTTCGAGCGGAATATTCCAAATAATTGTCACGTTCCTGTGAATATGATTTTTTTCCGAAAAATGGAGGAATTATTTTTTAATTAAAAAAAAGATATTTTTTTTCACTGAAAAAAATACAGAGTATTGCTACATGACTGTTGATATCACAACAAAATCGCCAGAGTGGCACCGATCGATCTTCTGGTATTAAAAAATGCATTTGTGTGAAAGTTCCGAAAAACGGGGGCATTATTATTTTTTTGATAAAAAAATGGTTACTTTTTTTTGGTTAATAAAATTACAGAGTATTCTTGCGTGACTGTAGATATTGCAAAAAAATCATCAGAGTGGTACGGATCGAGCTTTCAGGATAAAAAATAACAATTTCCCCGTTTTTCGAAACTTCCACGCGAATAACTTTTTTAAATACCGTAAGCTCGATCCTTGCCACTTTGATGATTTTTTTTGCAATATATACAGTCATGCAAGAATACTCTGTAATTTTATTAGCCAAAAAAAAATATCTTTTTTTTAATTAAAAAGTAATTCCTCCATTTTTCGGAAAAAAATCATACTCACAGGAACGTGACAATTATTTGGAATATTCCGCTCGAAAGCTAACAATAAACGACCGCTTTTATGTGCAGAAATTTTTTTTCAGCAACTTCAAAATTCTGTGATATTTGCACTTGAATAAAAAACGCCATTTTCTGAAAAATTATTTTAAAAAATCTGAAAAAATTCACATAGAGTGTCTTTTAGTACTACATTCATATAATCAATTACAGGGCAAATCGGAGAGGGTCGAAAAAAAAGTGGCTGAATTGACAGAGAATGCTTCAAATGCCATGAACAGGAAATAATGAGTCATGGAAAATAATAGTCTATTTATTTAATTTTCGTGAGACCCTGTTATAAATTTTTGTACATAACATTTTTTTAAATATTAAAATTCATACAAATTTGTTACGCGTACAGCAGCCCATATGTAAATGATCCATTAAGCTAGTGCTTAGCTTGCTCATATTTGGCAGAGGGATATTGCAAATTCCGTATCAGTACCTCTGATAGCGCTCAACGGCCGAATCCAAAAAGCCACCAAACCTATGGCTTACACTGTGCTACCTGATTGTCCTACAGATTGTCAAATATCATCTTGATCCGTTATGGGTCGAATGTTACTACCACATGGCTCTAGTTTGGTGATCAGAGCCGAACATTAAAATAATCAGATGAGACTTTTTCTACGGTAAATAAAAAAACTAGGTTCTAAGTAACCCACGGGGTTTCATGCCCATACGGTTATCACCTTACCCAAATTTTATGAGCCAGAAAGTTTCACTGACTTCGTTCAAAAGTTCAACCTTGTTAAGCTCTAAAAAATATAGACATCTATCCCCGAGTTACCCTGAAGATACTAACAATGTCGGATCGGTGAAATTGAAATGGCTAATGTTATGGTGGAAAGTAAGCGTGAGATATGTGTTTGGAGAGTTAGTTTCTAAGTGCGTGATACTGTATGTATTGTGTGCTGTGTGAATTAGAATTCGTGCGGACGTTTTGTCAAATGAAATTGTATATTCGATTAGTAACGCGCAGCGCGATTTTTTAAAACAACTGCACGGTATTCTTAGGGGACTTCGGTCCCAGAGTACGAAATAAACATATCTATCTATCTAACAGCTCCATGTCAATCAGGTGTGTACTTGGTACTCGCATATCGCAACACCACACACATAAGATAAAGGAAATTGTCTCCATACCGTCATGTACTTCACCCATAGAAATTCTACTTATATAGCTCAACCCCATGTCGCTCATCCTATGTTCTTCCTCCCACCTTTCAGGATTTTATAGCGCCTCTCGTCAAAGATGTCGTCATTGAGGGTTTCTCCCTTTAAACGATCGACAGCGCGAGCATGTAACATCCATCCTGAACACACGTTGACATAAAACACGTAAATCTCCGCATACCCCCAGTTCAACATGGTCTTCGGTGACGGGAGGGCAAGCGGAAGCATGAAGGAAAAGAGGAAACAGCCGTAGAGCAGTAAAACTAAGAAAACATAGCTCGTGCACTCTTCTTTCCGACTCTAAAAAAACTCGCGCATATATTACCGCAGCAAATGTGCATAGCGTGTGCGGCCGAGTGAATCCATGCACCTCGAACGCATGTAAGGTTTCATTCTGCGTGTGCGCGAGACCAAGCAGTAAAAGCTTCAAGTCCTCGTCGTCCTTGTACGTCGTGAAGACTGCGTGGCTTATGGTATATGCTTTTTCCCGGAACAACGTATGCGCTGACGATAAAGCGGGAGTGAGATTTTTGCATACGTCGCTGCGGCGAGGAACGACGCACAGGACCACGTCGACCAAGCGTTGCGTGTCAGTCTTCTGTACCACTCACTGGTGGATATCCTGACATCATGCATCGCCGTCGCTGTGTCTCACGTCTCCTCGCACACTTCTGCTGATGCGCTTCTTTTACCCGATATGTGCGCCTGCCTCGTCCGCTGGATGGATCCGTCGTCGACAATATACGAGTGCGGCCACTTTACTGGAGAACTTCTCCTGGTTTAGCATATAACATAAACTTATCTCGTAGCCCTGTCACTCGAAAAGTCCAACTGGACTTGCGTGCTGCAATCGAGCATTGTACTTTCCCGAGAAAATACATTATCGTTGACTCGAGGGATTTGTTGGAGTTACAAGCTTATCATTGAGGACAAAATTTATAATAAACTTATAGGGTGTAAATGAATACAAACGAAACAGGGAAAGCGAGAAAAAAAACTGGAAAATGGTCATTCTTAGATGTGGGACAGTATCATTTGGATATCACAGAAAAGACATCAAATTTTTTGGAGTTACACGCTCCAACTAATTTAAACGGTGCAGAAAAATACAGAGGAAACAGAGAAGGCGAGAAAAAGAAATTTGGAAAAGGGTCATTCTTATATGTGGGAAAGTATCATTTGGAAATCACAGAATAAATATAAAATTTGTTGGAGTTGCAAGCTCCAAATAAACTTAAAGGTGCAGACAAATACAGAGGAAACAGGGAAGGCGAGAAAAAAAAGTTGGATAAGAATCATTCTTAGATATGAGAAAGTATCATTTAGAAATCACAAAATGGACATAAAATTTGTTGGAATAACAAGCTTATCATTGCGAACAAAGCTTACAACAAACTTAAACGATGCAGACAAATACAGACAAACCAGGAAAGGCAAAAAAAATGTGCAAAAGGATCATTCTTAGATATGGAAAAATGTCATTTGGAAATCACAGAATAGACATAACGGTAAACAAGGCGCCAGAAGGAAGAATAGTTGTGTTGTAAAACTGGTAACCACGTACTATGGTTCACTATTAGATTCTGGTTGGCTTGTGGACCGCATGCCGTGCCTTGGTCCGTATATCACTGGCTGCTGAGTGCTCCCATAAATACCAGATCATCGCCGTTCCCTTCGTCCTCTTCTTTTTCTTCTTTTTTCACGTTCTTCTATGTCCAGCTTGCCTTCTCCGTGCGTACAACACATACGCAGAAAGTCTCTCCATTCGGATTCCCTCTTTATCCTCAGTAGTATGCTCTATATATACGTTCTCTCTTGTACTCAAAATGGAACGAAAACTTGGACTCTCTCGTGCGAGCTTCTCTCTCGACATGTTTCTCTTTTGGCTGCACCAGCACACTCTCCGTTTAACGGTACGACGTTCGCGCGTCTAGACAACAGAGACGTGAGGGAGATTCCCATTCCACGTAAGCGTTCTCTCGCCAACCAAGCTAACCACACGCTGTGTCAGAACTCCGCGTTTCGGCAATTTATTTAGCAAAACGTCTCTGTTCACCTCGGAGACAATGTGTGTACGTAGAAAAAGAAGAAGAAAAACGGCTACGATTATAAATGTTCATGTATGTCGGAGAATAAGGGGAGTGTAAAAACCCTTGTCGAGCGGTTTGAAGCGTTTTTCCAACGTGTTACATGCGAGTAAATTGCACGTACCAAGAGCCCATCGGTCAGCGTAACGGTAAAAAAAGCTCACCGGACTAACACTATTATACAAGAGCCATGATGGCTTTTCCAACTGATGTCCTGGCGAAGCTTGGTTGTCGACGAGTTTCCAGAATGTCCTTGTTCATGGATACTAGTTTTTCTTCTCCTAACACCTCTTAATTCTTCTTCTTCCAGTTCTTTTTTCTTTTCTGAACCATCCTTGGCCACGGTCTTTAGAGCCTCCGGCAGACTCTCCATAGTCGACCGGTGGGGTGGCTGATCCTCCTCTCACGCTGCAAGAAAAAGTATTAGCGAGGGCTTACTGGCTAGAGTATCGATCTGTCGGATGGGGTATTACTACTTCGTCGTTGAGAGGCTGCGAAGTTGAGGGAGCTCTAACAACGAGCCAGTAGATGAGCACGAGGGATTCGATGGTAACCTTACCATGGATATTTCTTTTACCGTCGTCGTTAATCGTCCAGCGATGATACTACCTGTGGAGTTAAGACTCATACTCTTTTTGATGAAGCATTGCAATGCTTTTATTCTGAGATGTGCCACCGCAAATCATTCTATGTTTTTATTGGCTCTCGGTTTTTAAAGGGTCGATCGGAACATAGAATCAGCCGTTGATGAAACTATGATTGGCATGGGTATTTTTTTTTACCAACTATAACTGCCGATTATAATAATGGAGCAGAAGCCAACGAATAAAAAGGTGTATTCAATTCGTGGAGCTGCAGAAGTGTCTCAAAATATTTTTATATAACTTAGAGAATTACCAACTGCACATTTACATACTCTGTACTATTTGTCTATGATATAGGTGATTCTAGCAATAATTAGATCTAGGAGGCAAAACCCTGGCGAGTGAAGACAACTGTGAAGGCGATACACGATGCTCTGTTCTAAGGGACTTTCAATTATTCGAGGTATATTGCTGGTTATATTCTGAAGCCCACACAGCATCCGCATCTTTCACTCAGAATCCTCTTGAGTCTATTATTTAATTAGAAGAGCCGTTAAAGCGTATCGCGAGTTGTGGTAAATAAGTTCATCATGCAATGTTCATTTTACTATATAAACTCGCCAAGTACTGAAGTCTAATATTTGTACAATGCATTTAATAAATTTGTTATTAAACGTTATATCGATTTTTTCGAACTCATAGGGGAGATGGGGGCAAAACGGGCAGGGGGGCAAAACGGACATCACGACTGAAAATGACAATTGAGGGCAAAACGGGCATCGTTTCAAATTTTTCGAACACGACTTTTGTCAATTTCCTGATATTTCTTACTTGTAAATTTCGGAAAATAATTGGTGATGTCAATAAAACAGGCATCTCGGCTAAATATAAGTATCGGGGTCAAAATTGGCACTACATCATAAAATGAGAATTTCGTTCTAATTGATCTCTTTATGATGTACCGACTTTTTCTTTTCAAAGAATTAATTTGATTATAAATTTTTGGAAAAATTCATTTGACTATATTTTTTTTCTTTGCTCAACACAGCATCGAGAAAAAGTTCTGAACGGATGGTTAAAAAAATTCTGATCTGATGAAGATTATCAATTTTTTTTCATCACCAATTTGACGTATTTTCCGCACTTTCCCTATCTTAGGAACGTAAAAAACTGAGACAAATCGTTTTTACGAAAGTTGAGATGGTACCCGTTTTGCCCCCAATCCCGATTTTTAATGGAGCTGCCCTTTTTGCCCCCCTGTCCGTTTTGCTCCCATCTCCCCTATTACTGTATTTTAAATCATTTTTATTCATTTACATTCCAGCTTAAAATTTGTGAATATATATTTACTTTACAATAAATAAATTGTGTCTGAAAAGCTCAAAACATCAATTACAGAAACAAGAGATAATCATGCGATTATTTCTGAACCTTTTTTTACGAGCCTCCTATAATTTTCTATTTTTTATCTGGTACACATTTTTTATCTTACCTACACATTTCACCATCACTCTTCACCAGAAACATCAGTAGATTCAATAGAGCAACTGGGCACGTCGTGCATAGTTTCTTGACGGTTTTTATCTTTGCTGAAGCTATCAAGCCTTTGGAAGTTTCGCACGCGAAGAAGAGGTGAAGTCGAACTAATTTTGGTGAACTCTGTGAACTTTCACAGACTCTTCTTTTCCTCGTTCTATCTTAAAAGGATGGGAAACACTTTTTCGCCCTTTGTAGCCCTCTATTTCTTCGAAAATAGTAGAAGCTGTTTGTTACTAGTGAGTTTGTGTAGGAAACCTTCTTAGGCAAACTCAGAGATGTTTTCTCCTGTAAAGACGTTTGTTACTATAGTTAGGTACATAGGTACCGCGTTACCACCCTGCCAACTACACACCGCTCCGAAAATTGCTCTATTAAATTGTACGATGCAACTTTTATGGAGTTTTCATGAAACTATTTTGTTTCATAGAAATAGCTCTACGAGGCTTTAGTCTGGTGGTATCCAAGTGCGGAGTATCTTTTCGCCGCAAAATTACGTAACGCTTCGTTGCCTCGTTTTGGTACGTGGCGAGCGAAACGCTACCGGGACTTTCATCGAGACTCAAAGTACCGGCGAATCTTCGCAACTCGTTGACGCGTGGTGATTGCCACGTGTTTCTCGAGCGACGACCAATCACGCTTTAAGTCGATGAGAGGGTAGCTAACAGCCGAGGCAAGAGGCCAGAGTGAGTGGCATGCGATAGCTTCGCGTAATATCCTCGCGCTTTAAAGAGTGTTAAGTAGCGAGGATCAAGAATTTAACGAGCTTTACCACTTACAGCCGCCTTAACGAGCTGCCGGTCTCCGCCCCGTCTCCTCCTGCTATATCCACCTGCACCACTTCGTCCCTATCCTCCCTTCCGTTTCATCCCAAGAAGTACTACCACCCCGCGTCGACGAATCTTCTCGTCTAAACCCGTACTTTCCCCCAGTTCATTTACTCCTGACTTAAGATCACGTAGCGGCTAACCCGCGCCTGGAATAATTCATTTCTTATTATTAATTCACGAGAAAGCCGCAGCAACCAGCCACCGACGCGTCTCAATTACACGCGTTCTTCGACTAGGATATGCGTCTTGTTAAGTCGTCTACAACATGCAATCAACTTTTATTCACTTAAAAATCTTTTTTTCTTCGTTCATCCTTAGACGCGCCCATAAAAGACGTAATACTCTATGCATTAATATAATTAAACGTGGTTTAAGATTAACAACTTGGGAATGTAGTATAACATGGGTTCTAAATATTTTGCGACAAAACAATAAAAATGATATCAATCTTTCCTACGCTGAATGAGTTCTCACCAAAAATCTAATCAAATAACGCCTAATACGCGGATACACTTTTCGTTCAATCCTAAATTCCTGACTATGAAGACTGTATACTCATATAACCAAGAATTATAGGGAATATAAGTGAAAGGATATAAAAATTACGTATTCCCGATACAACCTTTATCAAGTTAGCATACAGATTCTTCTTCATCTTCTTAACTTGACACCAGACTCGAGAATGCGTCCTTTGGTTTCATTTTTCTTGCCCAGGTCTATTCTTTTTGACAGGCAACAAATTTCGATTTGTCTGATTTATTGCGCTTAATCACGGAAAAAAGGCTTAGTTAGAACAACCAAGCGTTTGGTTAAATACGCGCCAGCCGATTTCTTGGTTAGACTAATTAGATTGTTGGTTATGCCAACCAAGTTATTGGTTGTACTACAATGCGCTTGGTGGCGCTGACCAATAACTTGGTTGGTTTAACCAATTAATCGGCTGGCGCATATATAACCAAGCGCTTGGTTGTTCTAACCAAGCATTATTTTCCGTGTTGAATACTCATCAAAAAGTTGATCTAATCCTCCTATATTAAAAAGTTCATGGACGACAAATGCGAAATCCATTGTTAGCGATCTATTCATAATCTGATTGGTCGCCGGTGTCGTCGTCAGACACACTGCGATCGGGACCAAGTTCATGCATGCATTTTTTTTGTTTATGTCAAATGTCGAAACTTATAGAAAGAGACTCGGGCGCTTAAGTAACGTTAAATACTCTTACACTTTTCGTACAGTCCTAAATTCCGGACTATGAAGACAGTGTACTCATATAACCAAGAATTATAGGGAGTATAAGCGAAAGGACATGAGAACTACGTACCTACCATACAACCCTTATCAAGTTGGCATGCAGATAATGTACTCTGGGTTTCATTTGCGCAGTCCAGGTCTATTCTTCTTGACAGGCAACGAGTTTCGGTTTGTCTGCGAGTAGCTGGAGTACATGCGTAAGGGACTCTATGTGTGCACAGGAGATCGTATACGTCCGAGCTCATATTATCATGGATCCAAGTGAGAGTACCTAGCCGAGGGCCCGAGGGATTCCCTCGTCAGAGTTGCCTGCGGTTCGGCGACTTCGACCGGCGTTATATGGTAGTACTGCACCAGGTATCACGTTACTCGACACACAAGCGAAGACGTGCGTTCATTGCGATACACCCACATTACTCACTACTAACTGTGAACGCCAGAGTGAGTGGCTAGACTGTCCGCAAAGTGCCTAAATTTTCGCAGGGATCAAGATCTACGTGGACACTTGCCCGGTCACACGAGAACCACTACCCTCACCAACTCCCATTCTGGAATTAATTCCACTTGTGCCGTCTGGGTATAACCCAGAGGTACCTAGAATTCCTAGCAGAGTGAATTCTCTTTCACGTAACCTACAACACGTTGTGACAAATTCGATTTTGCGCGCTGGCAATCACATCATGTAGCATGCTCTAATAATTGGATTACACCTACATACACTCATGGGGTCATATAGGATTTTTCCGTATTTTAAGTCACAGCTAGTGGAACATGTGGAAAAACAAGCAGGGTAAATAAAAAGGTGTATTTCAGTTGCACGTCACTCCGAAAGCTGAATATTATTGGGTAGACTGGAGTTATTAAAATTCATAATTATTCTCAACAATTTTAACGAAGAGAAGCACGATAGAAGCAAACATTGGGAATCAATAGTCGAAAATAAAATATTCAGATCAGAAGTAAAAATAAATATATGTAAAAATGTTTTTTTCTGTTTTGTTGATTCACAAGCTAAGCTGAACCAACTTTCTCTTATTTTATCTGTGCGTCATTTATGTTGGTCAATTTTTAAATACAATTTAACAAACCGCAGTCTTTTGCAGTTTGCGCTTTTTCATATTGTTTTTACTCGTCCGTCAGCAAAGAAAAATGCTATCGCGATATGAATCGTACGTGTCCTCATCATATTTTATGGGGGAATCACAAGACGAAGTTGCTACGTCGATACAACGGATACAGAATGTCGTATGTAGGCAGCTGTAAAGGGAAGAAGCTGCAGGGCGAATAGCGTGGAAAAAAGTAGGAAAAGATGTTGGCGAGAAATACAAGAGGGTGAAGAGAACAATTCCGAGGAGCCTCGGCCATCGCTCATGCTCCGTAGGAAGCACAGAAGTAATCTGTCGCCGGAGGGACCTCAATGGAATTGCGAGGGTGCGATAAAATGAACGAGACAAAGACAGACATTTCTCGCTGACGTTATACAATGGTTATACACAGTAAAGCAACAGAGCAGGAACACATTCGACACTGCCGAAGGGCTTTGATCTGTTCGATGATGACTTCACGATAATCCAATAAACAATCGAACGTTTAATTTTATTTGTTTAGATATAGGGTGTTCTACTGTAGTCGTACTGTACGCTTGTATAGCTTGAGGGCTCATCAAACCCTATAACATTTTGTAACTCTCTGGGAAAATACATTTTCGAGGCATTCCACCTCTCCATTCAACATCTACAGTCACCGAGACTGTGTATGTGTGTATTTGGATACTGTACTAGGTATGGCATCGTATAGTGGACGTTCCCTCACGCCCGGTGAGTAATCGGTGCTTGGAAAAGCGCGGAACTGGACAAATGTCCTCCCGAACGTTGTTTCGGTGGCCGAACACGAATTGGTAGGGTTGTATCGGGCCATGAAACACGGTTTTCCGTGGCCCAAGCTTCCAGTTTCACTCTCGTTCACTCTAGTCCAGTTTAATGTCCAACTGCCAGCGTACATCTACCATGCATTCCCCTCTTTAACTAGCCGTGCCCGAGAGGGAAACAGCTGAATATGTAACATCGCAAGGTACTAACAGAGTGACAAACTAATGCGAGATAAACAAATTGTTACGTGCTTTAGTCATTTTGGATTTAGGAGTAGCAAATTTAATCACTATTTTTGTATCAGTTAATATGAATGTAAACGACGCTGGTCTTTGGATTACTTAGCTGTCGATGGTCAATTCGAAAATAAATCGACAAAAAAACCCCGACAAAGGACGGATTCCATTTTCGTAAAGTAACATTAAAGGGTAACACATGTATCGAAGAATGAAATAATAGGTTCCCTGCTAGATGGGAGAATAAAATGATACACATCCTACGTCAAAGAAAAACGTGGAATAAAAATAAAAAGCACGTGCACGAGAAAACCTTTTTTCGTGGTGCCTGATCAATCCCATTGGAGTTATCCCTTCCTTGTCTGTCGCCCACCTCCCTTCACCCATTTGTTCATTCGCGCCCAAACCAGAGAGGGTAATCTATCGTTGGAAAAGCAGCAGCAGGAAAAGAGAGGGACAAATGTGCAACGGGTGTACGAACGTTGTTTAGCGAACGTACATCACGACGAGCTCGTTCGCTATCGTACCCCTCGTTCTACCAGTGTCCAGGAATGTGGGTGTGGATGGTTGCCGCAGCGACAGAGACAGTCCAGTGTCCTGTATCGCTCTGTTGGACATGGCTGCATGGTTCTCGTGGTTCTTCTACTCCTTTTGCAGCTTCTGACCCCTCTGCTGCTGCTTTCTAGCAGTTTCAACCGAGTATGTAGCTGTGGCAGACTTCGATCCCGTTCCGCGAGCGTTGTGATTGGTGCGTACGTGAGTCGGATTCCAAGCACAAGGGCGTACGTGCGTGCAACGCGCTGACGGACGGATGGATCGGAATATCTTCCTGGTTTGTCCCAGTGCGGGGTTGACCGGGGGATCAAAGCCGCAGGGTGCATGGCTTGATGGTTCTCTCTGGTCCGATGTAGTAGTGCATCTATCTGGTACAACGCCTACCTACGAACTCGCTATCCAACGCCAGTTTACTAGGGAGTCTAGGGAGAGTGAATACCGAGAAGCTTGTGCTACTGCAGCAAATCCCTTCCTCTCTCATCCCCCCGACCCAATATCTCCAGTCTCGCTCATGTCGGGATTCGAACCGTTGGAAACCGTAGGGAATGTTTGCAGACGCTTGCGAGCCACCGAAGCTCTGGGGAACCACCACCTCTAGCCTCGTACCCAATCCTTGCAACGTGCAACTGCCAGCCGAATTCTTGCGTCGTCGAGTAGCCGATCTGCTCTTCAACTTCTCCGCCACACCCCTGCCGAATCGGTACACCGGTCTTCAACAAGGCGTTCATCGGATTCTCAGAATTTTCGATGCCACCACTCCCAGTCATGACCACCAATCAATGAAAGTTCAAATGGGTGCCATAGTTAACGAGAGATCTCTTAACTTTGTCGTCACAAATACCATCACTAGATACGTAGTTCAATTAATTTTTTCTCTGCTAAAATGTTGTAAAGATTTTTCTTATCGCTCGACTTCTTTGTAGTTGAAAAACATCGCAATCCATCACTCTTCAAGGATCTTCTTCCTCCCATTGAGTTCTGTAATACCCCATATCTCCTTTTGTGATTCCTCACACTCTCGAAATATCGCTCCACCTTCGATCCATATGCCTCTGAAGGATAGTAGACTGCGCGAGGGTTCTCCAGACGATACAGGGTGCGAGAGGTATTCTCGAGGACACTCTACCACACTCGTCCATCAATTAATTTCCGTGGCATTTGAGGTCGTTGAAGTAGCGAAACCGTCTCTTTCGCTGGTGCTGAAATCTCACGTCTCTTAGTAAGTGATGCGATGGATTTGCGGACAACCGCAATTCATAATCGTCAGGCATAATATTTCTATACCAAAAACATATTCAAAGACCTTTTCATGGGCTTTAAGCGTTGCGGATGATGAACCAGTCAACTCGTGACTACTACGGCTTAGTAGTCACGAGATGAGGGTAGACGTGACCGCCAATCGATACGTGTCATTCGAGTGTCGAAGTCTCGCACTCCCGTGTGACAAGCTTCATTTCACATCGCCGGTACATACCGAGAGTGTCCGATACATAGACTGGAGGCACATACACACCTAACTATACTAAACCTATGGTTATATACATATACTAGTTATTGAGGCTGGTAGTTTGGCAGCAAAGCGTGTCGTATGATCGAAAATTACGGAAGGTAGAGTAATGCATATGTTCCGTCCTCTCTATAGTTCACTCACTCTGGACTTCCTATAGGACATATGGGGAAACTATAGCCGTATACGATGCAGGGACTACGTGCACGACTGGGTGAGAGCGTCCAAAGCGCGCGCAGGGTCTATTAGGGCTTGGGATTGCCAGGACATTATAGGCCACTATATCTGCCTTATCAGCCGATCTAATGGCAGGTACCCGCATCCAAAATGTCTCCTCGTCCCTCAACCATGCTATAGCCCACCATCACCGTTGTATCAAACACCGTTGCACTGCCTATGCTGATCAATGCTTGCTGCTCCGCTGCTGATGCTGGCTGGCTTATGTCGGGTCAAGAGAATCTCCCAATCCGGGTTCACATCCGGGACACTGAGCATCACGAAGTTTCGATCTAACATTGTGCGAAGTAAGTCATTACCTATGCCTTGAAATTTATGGTGTTAAATCGATCGTATTTCTGTTGTCAAAGCCGGATGTTGAGTGATTGTTGATTATGGATTAATGATGTTTTATTTTTTACAGTGATATCATATTCATAAATGAATATCAGCAATTTTTATCTGTCCTCTTTACCTTAAGAAGCCACATCTAAGATAAATGCACCATTTTCGGCCACCAAGTTTGGTCCAATTTTGTGCACCAAGTTTGAAAGGCCAATATTATGAATGATGTTGAATCTAGAATAAATCAATTGAAATAACATTGTGCGAAGTAAGTCATTACCTATATCATGAAATTTATGATGTTAAATGTATCGTATTTCTGTTGACAAGGCCGGACGTTGAGTGGTTGTTGATTATGGTTCAATGATGTATTATTTTTGACAGTGATATCATATTCACAAATCGAAATCAGCACTTTTTATCTGACTCCTTTACCTTTAAAAGCCACGTCTAAGATAGATGCACCGTTTTTGGCCACCAAATTTGATCCAGTTTTGTCCACCAAGTTTGAAAGGGCAATATTACGAATATTGTTGAATCTAGAATAAATCAAGTGGAATACACATTGTCCGAAGTAAGTCATTACCTATATCTTAAAATTTATGGTGTTAAATGGATCGTACTTCTGTTGTGAAGGCCGGATGTTGAGTGATTGTTGATTATGGTTCAATGACGAGGCTTAACGAATGTTTTTTCAGGCTCGCGGATGTGAAACCTGGAACAGTGCCGAGCATCGAGAATCGAATGAAACGACCGAGGAAGATGGAGAGAGCGTTAGCGAGTGAGAAATCCCAAGAGAACAACCATTTTATCGAATCGGCTCATCTATTACATTTCAATGCAACCTCTAATTTTGCGTCCCATGCGAGAGGTCTCACGCCGATAATACCCCCGGTACCAGAACAATAAACTCCCCTCGAGCGTGTCATTGAGATCGTCTGATATTACCCAACCAGCGGCGGTAGCTGAACTATGGATTCGGCACGCGGTGTACAACAGAGGATGCTGACTATAGTTTCTGTACCTTGTACCATGCTCTATAGTAAACTTGAAGTACCGGGTGTTACGTTCATTCTATCTCGCCATCCCCCTAACAATGTGTCAGGACCTACCGTTTATCGAATGATCGACGGTACTAAATCTGCTTGATCTAACGATATCCGTACATACTATGAACACACCTTTCAGCATGTCCGGAATAAATTTCTTGATATGTTTATACGAAAACGAAAAGATTCAAAATTGCGGCGGCTTTAAGTGACATATAAACTTAATTGTGAATCTCAATAATAAAAAAAGAACGAAGCAAAAAATAACTGAAACAGAATTGGAAGTCTCAGTTAACCATGTAGTTCCCTAAGAAACTCTTGATGTCATAATGTATAAGGCTCAACAAACTTTCGTACTAATTAGCAGATACATTCACCATGAAGAGACCTTGTCACATGAAACTACAAACTTATCCATTAACTCTCTATTCCACGAATATTAATTATCAAATGGATACACCGTTTATAAGCCTCTTTGGGAGTTTGGATCCGGAAGATGGAAAAATGGAGGAGAACTCTGCAGACTCGTTGACAGAGCTGGAGAACCCATTGACGTTATAAGATCCGCTACTAGCACTGCACCCTCCTCCATTATGCACTCTCCCAGAGAGATTCTTCTTTGAACCTTGTGCGTGCTGTCTCTCTTCTTCTTTCGCTCTACAAGAATTACGAACTTCTCTTACTTTCACTTCAAAGATTTTCCCGATAAATCTTTTCTCAAGCTCGATTCGAAAGAGCGCACTTCGGCTTTTGCTGATATCGGGGCGTACATACAGTTGAATATATGTTATTTTATCAGATCAGTAGTTTACAGAATGTTACGTCCTGGCGATTTTTCTCGACCTATTTCCAATTATTAATAACTACTTCAATTATTTAAATTAATTATTGTTTGTGCCTGAGTGGCAAATACTACACGCTAAATTAGTCTCTGAAACTTTATTTCATGCTAATAATTATCTATAATATTGTAATAATATCAAACAAATGTTATACTGAATTAATTGAATAAACTATGTTTTGGGCGCTGATAATTCGAAATATTAGTTTGAAGTATCAATCGAACAGCGAAACTCCAAATTCTCGTTCATCCAGAGCGTAACACAAAGATACAGTTAGAGCGAGCTCGTGCAGCGCGTAACGTCACTTCGTTGAGAACAAAAGAGAACGTTACGAGAGCTCGACGCACGACGGATTACTCTCGCCAACTAACGAGCATAACAAGCCGCCACAACAGGAAAATATTTGGCTAATGGTTATAATCCTAGCGTGTAGGACAATAAGTTAAGCACCCGCCAGTAGCACTCGGCCACCCGTCATCCGCAGCAGCCTCTCGCGTTTGCTGTCTCACTTCTCTCTGTTACACCCTCTCGTACTCACCCCTTCCACTCGCCTCACATCCGACATGAGCTGGCGAACGTACAAATTCTCTCTCAGCCATTTTCTCTTTCTCTCTTTTGGTTTCGCTTGGTATTTCTCGCGACTAGTCATCCCTCTGTCGTCCTCCGCACATTCGCCCGCATTCGCAACCAAGATATTATATATCTCTGTTTTCCTCTAAGCTCTCTCGTCGCATTGTTCCCACCGGCCTTTCCGCGAGAAAACGTGTGTCTCTGGGCGACAACTAACAGGGACAAAAAAACATCGTGTTCTGAGCTTGAAAAATACTTTTGAGCCACGACGAATACGCAAAACCATAATTTTCATGGCATCTCTTGAATAAATATATTTCCAACGAAAAGCTGGGTTAAGACTTTGTGTAAATTAAGGATGAATAGAAATGTGTGGCCTATTTGAATTATTGTGTTGATAAAGGGAAATATGACGTGCGATGATGACTCCATTTGAATGAAGAAATATTTGCAATATTTTAGTAACATAAAGATTTTGGATTATTCGTACTACGAAATATTATTATTCCCTTTCAAAGAATAATAAGTCTATGGTCATCCATCGAAGTATTGATTCTGCCACTCAATATTTGGAAGTGTGTGTTGCCTAGACTATTTTCTGTCACGGTGGCGAAAATGAAATAAATGAGATGTACGTTGTACCTCAGAATACAGAAATAATCAGCGTTAAGCTAAGTTACATTATTGTATGTAGGTAGAAGCAGATGGATTTCGAGACGAGTGCAAGGAGGAAGGTTAATGCATAAACCCTAAGTGCTCATCGAGAGATGGTCTGACTATATATAGTACTGTGGTTAATATATTCCAGATACGTGCTGAGACACCTGTGAAGCCTGAGGGCTACAAGGACTCAGTCGCTTTGGCATATTAGGCTGCAATTAATGCAACTATCGCTGGGCTTAGTATCTCGAGAGTTGATGCACACTCAAGAATGGATCAAGAAGATTAGGATGTGAATTCCGAGCAACAATAACAATAAATTGCAACACCTGCAGCTAGTAGTCATTAATATTTCATCAAATCAATTTTACTTCACACCACGCGATAATGGCCGTTTTATACCTTGTGACGTAAAATTTTCCACGATACTCATGAAAAAAACTTTTACGTCACTTCGTGCGACAATCGGCGTTTTATGCACGCTTCGCATGCTATTTTTCGACGCGTTATTCTTTATTTGTATCGTTTTTAAGTGGATTGTTTTTGTTTGTGCTATAATAACGATGTGTTATTTTTGACAGTGATGTCACAGACATGTGTTATTTTACCATGATACCACATTTAAGGTGAACGACCTAATTACTGACCGTGGCCCAATTAGTGTCCATTCTTCATATTATTTACGATAAAAAATTCTCTTGATTTCCAATACACATCAAACTTTTTGTTTATATTCTTTGATTTTTGCATTATGTGATATGAGTAGCGCCGAAAATTAATTTTCGATAATCATCGATTTAAAAAATTTTATTTGCCGACTCGACAGAAGTGAGACATCACCAGCCATTTTCTTGTCTGTATCGTTAAGAATTTACCATCTGAAAAATATAGTTTTTTTATGTTTTTGAAATGTATTTAAGGGACAAAATTAATTCATAGAGTATTATTAAGAATCAAAGAAAACGTTATAACGTCAAAGAAAAAATATACAGATCAGAAAAAGGTTCATCGAAACGCTGGGTTGTTGCGATTTGTGTCCGTAACTCGATCGGACTGGCAGTTTAATAATAATGTTAATGAAAATAAAGTATATTTGAGTTTAATTTAGAAATCAATGAGAATATTTTATTGGCTTTTCAATTTTCACCGACAATCGTGGGCACGCGGTCGGTTTCTTTTCCGCAGTTTCCCTGTGCCCTCGTGAAAATGCGACACAGTAGTGCATCAGGAAAGAGTGGCTGCGGTTAACGTTCTGGGGGGAACTTGAAGTATGTTACGGGTAATAAAGGGGTGGGGAAGGTAAAAGCCTGATGGCGTACGCTGGAATCCCAGAATAAACAAACTTTTAAAAAAACTTAAATTTATATGTATAATTGAGTGTAATTCCCAAAAATTTTTTTTTTAAAACTACAACTGGAAAAGCGCAAGAAGGTCTGTCATTATCTAGGACACTGCCCCTTTGATTCTAGTCACTAATCGGATGTAGATGTAAGACGGCATGGGTCAATGTTTGGGTCTTTAATAGGACATAAAATAGGACATACGAGAAAATCGTAGGACACTAATCAGGTCTTCTGGATGACAGCGTATATTTAAATAATAGTACCTCAAAATGATAAAAAAGTAGATAAGTAACATTCGTTAAATTTAATAAAAACTCTAAACTTCACTGCAATATCTTTCATTTTAATCAATATGCTATTTCTATCCATCTTCTTGCCTCAACAATTATTCATTTACCTTCATGTCATTCACCTTACCTCCTTTCACACTACAAGCATTGTGACTTTTCATCTACGCGTTGTATATGTAGCTCTTGATATGACTCCTGCGGCCATATTTCCAACCTTTGTCAAAAAGCTCGCTTTTCCGCACTAGGATCACAAGGTACAATGTATAACACCAGCAGGTCAAAAATCTCGATATTCATAAATGAACATCAGCAATTTTTATTTGACTCCCTTACCTTAAGAAGCCATGTCGAGGGTAGATGCACAGTTCTTGGCCACCTTTGATCCAATTGTGACCACCAAGTTTGAAAGGCCGATATAATCAATATTGTTGAATCTAGAATAAATCAAGTAGATAGTCTTATTAATTTGTGTAAGTACTGTCGATTTATTTACATGTAAATACGGCTAAATAAT
Organism: Ephialtes manifestator; assembly: GCA_963970395.1. Classification (NCBI taxonomy): domain Eukaryota; kingdom Metazoa; phylum Arthropoda; class Insecta; order Hymenoptera; family Ichneumonidae; genus Ephialtes; species Ephialtes manifestator. The sequence continues at coordinate 989,122 of OZ019975.1, read as the reverse complement.
AATTTGGAATAAATTATTGTGTAAATAGCCACAAATGGTCACATCATCATATCTTCACATCTACCCTACGACTTTTCACGGTGATTAGAAGAGAACCTGCAGGGCGAACACATCTGCAATGCTACATTCCACTGCAACTGTTACTTACACACAATTGAAATAACCTGTACTAGTTGTACATCTATATGGTATTGCTGTTGCATGTAACGCCTATCAGAAGCAGTTTCGAACTCCTGAAGCAACCTTGTAACCATACACAGCAGTAGGCATCCAACCATGATCCCAGGATCCATATTAATGCGAGGAACTTCAGTTACAGCCGGTTTCATCTGTATATCTACCTAAGATGTTCGTTCTGTTTCACAGGAGAAGTGTTCTGCGTCGCTGCCCTTTAACCGAGTATGCGCGCGCTCTAGCGTCTCTGCTAAGCAACTCAATCTTCACAGAGTTGAGTAATTAGGAGTTAAGTACAAGTCCCGAGCGTATATGTCAGTCTAGTAGTATAGTTAACCCCCCGCAAGACACTAATTTAATAAGCCGTCGACGCGCTCCTCGTTAATCCTTCTATCTCCGTCGCTCGTCATCAACGATGAAACCTCCTGGGTCAAGATTTTTCTCCGCTCTTCGACAAAAAGCTTCCGAAGGTGATATTGAATTTGAACTTGCAGAACTTTTAGTATGATTAAAGTTAATTCATTTTGTGACTATTTCGATTTTATACATGGACCTGTAATCTGAAAATATTATATGACTTCAATCATATGTGAACTATAACGGAAATTTGACCCATCGAAACCCATTACCTTAAAACAGCCTCGCCATGTGATTTTCTTTTGTTTCATAATTAGTTACTTCTCGAATTAATTGTATCAATTCATTTTAGAATTGTCGTAAGTAATTTTAAAAGCAAACTGAAAACTATTACGACCAATACTTGTCTTCTGTGTGGAATTATGTTGTTCATTTATATTATGGCTGTGAAACAGAATTAACATATCTATTTCCATGGCAAATCAATCGCTCCTTCATGGATGTTTCAATATATGTAAATCTGATGAAGAATCGGTGTCCATCAAGAGCTATTTTTTCTCGTCTATTCTTATAGATATTTCGATTTGAGGAGTCACAGAAATATAATCAAATTACAGTCTGAATCGTCGTTGTCGTCACGGTGGCGGTTACGTTAATGGATAGACAATGGTCTATTTTCGATGAAAGCTCCGAGCTTTTATCGGCAGCTATCGATAATAAAGCTTCAAGGAGAAGCGAGCTATAGAAACGCAAACGTTGAAGGCGGGATGACTTACGTGATATCGAATGCTGCACGCTGCCAGGCCGAGCACTCGGCATCGATTTTCCCCAGGGACTCAGCGAGCTTTTTATTATAATAAAAATAGGAGCCAATCGCATACTGTTCGCTGGTCAATCGTATAACGCTGGGCAGCATGAAGTGAGGGTAGGTCAGGAGAATGAAATTGACCCGTTTCCACAAGAGTTAAAGGGCATTGAACGTCTCCCTCTTAGCGCCAAGTTTTCATTGACTATTAATACGAATGATAATGTATCTATTTTCGAAGTTTATATCGCGAGCGAAACAAATTTTGCTTGCGCTGAGTCAGTATTGAAGTAGACAGAAATAAGTACGGGCATATTAGAATTACGGAGTTCGTGGGCAGAGCCAAAGCATCGGGAAACGAATTACTCGCGACTATTTCGTGCAGTTCGTTGTGTTCGTCGTATAGGTACACGTGTACCTTAGTCCATAATTTCCCGATGGTAACAAAGAAGACAACAAAGCGACGACTATTACTCGAATTTGGCGTACAACCTCTGAAGCTTTGCGTCTTTAAGGGATCACTCTAGGATTTCGGAGAAATCGATTCATTTTTTCAAAAGCGCACAATTTCTACAAAATTTGATTTAAAAAAAACCTCTACGTAGTTCCATAGCCAATAGTATATAGATTATATTTTTTTTCCGTTTTTTGTTCCAGATCTTACACTTTACGAGAATACTGTGTTCTCGTGAAGGTGTTTAAAAAAACATGATTTTCAAGATGGGCTCTGTCGCCGTCATTTTGTATCAAGATGATAATAAGATTTTATTTTCGTACTTCAATATGTGCTAGATAAATCCTCTGAAAAGAAATCCTATTTATTTTTTCGTATTCCCAAAATAAATCGTCAGGTCTTTGTTTTCTGCCGGTAGAGTTGCGTTACCTCTTAAGGTACTGCACCACGTACACCAATTACCTCGTACGGAGAGAATATATTTTTTCTACTTATCGCCAACGGTAGGATTAGCAATATCAAGTTTCCACGCTTCCAAACAGCGATGTAACTACTAATTAGACGAAGTAATTAAGAGGGCCCACGATTGCTAATGGCGAGGGCGTGAGACGACCGCGAGCATGAACACTGAACGTGCCGCCGATATCTTAGTCCGATTTCAATTTAATACGAGGCTATAAAGTCGTCGTCGAAACTTGGGAATATCATTCGCATATATATTCCCATGATCTTTCTACGCTGAAATTTGTAGGAATTTATTTTACAGAGTTTTGTTGTTCCGTGATTTCTTGTAATTTATTACATACACAATGAACGTGGATTTCTGTATTTTTCTATGGAAAAAGGAGCGTAAAAAAAACAGCACCGTGGCGATCGATCATGCTGTGACGATCTTGGTGAAGCTGCTGGAGGCTGGAACAAAAGAGTGTCGTGTACGCGACGAGGCGACGCGGTGATGTCGACATTCAGCGACAAGGGGCGAGTTTCGTTGACCATAGGTTTAGGTGTACAAACAATGAGCCATCAGGTGATCCATCATCGACAAGTCCGGAGCAAGGGTTAACTCGAGAGGGTAACGGCGATAGCTTCGTTGCACGCCCGGGGCGTCGATGCATAAGGGAAGGGAACCGATGCAGCTGGCACGCGTCCTTTTATCTGGGACCTATCTATATCCATCCTATGCAACTGCGTGTTCAACCCCATAATAATGGGGAAAAAGTCATGGTTCGTCATCCAGTTACTGACTGCGTCACAATTTTCAATTGCACGCTTATTAACCTTTGTTCAATCTCCTACCATACTTTTATAGACACTTTGACGTGTAACGTACAACATGAAGAACTCCCAAATTCATATAATTATTGATTAACATTTTTTTTTGGTTATTATGATGCATTATTAAATAAAAAGTTATTATTGAATATAATAGTAAATTATAGTAATCAATGATCTCTGTCATTTGAGCCAGATTCTTCTTGAGTCTCTTATATATTTGTCACAATTACCAACATTTCATGACATTTTGAAAATATTTTTTGCTAATTAAAAAAATGCCCGTCAAAATATATATATATATTTTTTTCCTGAAGATTAAGTTTTGATTTCAATAGTAGTTGCATTTTTACTGAATGTATAAAATATTTTTGCAGACAAAAAATGGACTTGATGTATTTCGATAAATAATAAACAAAAATCATAATTTCTGAAAAATACGAACCCTTCTACGAATCTTTACGACATAAAAAAATATCTTTAAAAAAGTACAGAAAGATCATTCAGGCATCGTAAAATCTAACTAGTGACAAGAATCTTCTGAGAGGGTTAAAAAAAAGAATCAGCATGAACAAAGCTAATATATGACCGATCAAAATATATCTATTGTATTTTTTTTTAAATCGTGTCATTTTTTCAATAAAATTTAATACTTATTATCCAGTAATGCGGATAGTAGAGCGTTATACAGATGAAGCCACTTAGACAAAACGAGTCAACTCTCGCAAAACCACCCGGCAATCCCTTATCCCCGAGGATTCCATCCCCTATTATACATCTCAAGCAATTTGGTGACAGTTTCAAGTCCGAGTAGCGGAAGCTGGTGGTAGGAAGCGAAAGCCATTAATTAGCCAAATCTTGAAGAGGACGATGAAGGGAGGCGCAGGGTGACGTTCCGCTGGGAGATAGAAACTCATCCCTTAAAGAAAAGAGCGGTACTCGCTTTACCCTTATATCCCGAGGGCACTCGTGGAGCTGGGCCACTCTAGACCGATATATCTTTTCTGATATATTTCAGTTTTAGAGCACCACGGCTCTTGCGTCTCACCGCCGGCTCTGCAGGCCGGCTTTAATTTAGCGAAGGTGTTCGCCTCCGTTTCTACCTCTTATTCTGCCGCTCCTGGTTCGCTTCAACGAATGAGATCTCTCCGGACCTTCACAGTTAGGATCTTCCTTTCTCTCGGCCATTTTACTCTGTACCATCGTCTCACTTTCTCCTCCCACTTATTCAACCTACCTCCAGCCACTCGTATCCCTTTCCCTTCCAGAAACCACCGAGCTTCCAGGTAGGATAGAAAATAAGACGCCATCGAGAAACGGAACAGTTAGTTATACACGGTAAGCTTTCGCTGATGTATGGCAGCTTACTGCGCCCGCCTGGTGCATGTGCGCCTCATTCCTATAACCGACCAGCTAGTTTCTCTGCTCAGCGTGTAGTACGAATCCTCGTTCGCTGAAGTAGGACAGAAAAGCTCCTTTCCAGCAGGTGGATAGCCGGATACGTAGAGCGTTAGAAGGCGAACGGTTTTCTCCTTTTCGTAGACGAATAACGTACGGCGACGTTGTGCGCTTATAGTGCCTAGAGCTCCCTCGCCCTTTTCACCGAGCGTATACTAGTTCGTTGCACACGACTCTCGTGCAGCACCAGCAACGGGGTTCGTTGAAAATTAGGTTACACCGGATTGCGAAGCCGGTTTTGCACCCTCTACCATCCTCTTCTCGCAACGGAGCATTTCATAGACGGGAAAGCTCCATATTTTTGCCGAAAATTGTACACTCCTCCTCTGTAGGTGTAGATACTTTGTAGCAGCCGGTAGAGCATGATCATGTCGAGAACGAAACGTACCAATGTTGCGTTTTCGTTGGGAATGTGTTATAAGAGCTTTTGGCAGGTTTTTTGGGATTTCTTCGTGGTAGGCATATACTTCGTGGACTACATTTGGCTTGGCTCTCGCCAGAACCCGAGAATGGTGAGATATAATTTCTTTTGCCTTTGGGAAAAATTATTTCACGAGATAATGGGGCGAATCAGTGGGTGAGGAGAGAATCACAAACATAACCCTATATTTATAATTTATAGTTATATATGTATTGTATAATTTATATAGAGTAATTTATACAGACTGTATATGTCAAATTCCATGTGTTATACCCGGTTGGGGGTCGATGTAAAATATTTTTTAATTATGAGGATCGTTTGCCAATAAAGAGTTAGACTCAAATAAATTACTTAAAGTTAAGGAAGATTTATTTAAACATATAATAGTTAAGTGTATTACAATATCGCGCTCTTCTTGGTTATATTACTTGTGAGCGAGTCTGACCCAAGACCAACCGATCAACTTGATGTTCGAATGAAGACTGCCCGCGTAGAAAAAAAGAATCTGGCCGAGATTCTTAAGAAGATTCTCGCCGAGATTCTCACTGAGATTCTCAGCAAGATTCTTAAGAATCTCGGCCAGATTCTTTTTTTGTCGTTGAACTGCAGATGCTAACTGCTATACACGAAAATTTATGATTTTGCTCTTTATCGTTGCGCCTTAATCTGGCCGCAGTCAAACCAGATTAGTCGACTTTGTTGTTTTGACAAACTAGCATAAATCGAGTGACCGTTGTGGAATCGGAACATTGAGAGAATTTAGCACAAATTCTCGGCACATCACATGTGTCGGACTGTATATATTTTTTCACTTGGAATGGCACGTTGCAGTTGGGAACGCTTCATATTTTTGCCAAAATTGGTGCGCTCCTCTATAGATGTAGATACTTTGTAGCATCCGTTAGAGCAGACGAGAACGAGACGTACCAATGTTACATTTTCCTCGAGAATGTGTTGCAAGAGCTTTCCGCAGGTTTTTCTGAATTTCTTCCTGTTAGGCATGTACATCGTGGACTACATTGGCTCTCGCGAGAAGCCAAGAACAGTGAAATATAATTTTTTCTGCCTTTGGGAAAAATTATTTCGCAGAGATAATGGGGCGAATCAGTGGGTGAGAAGAGAATGGCACGTGGTTATGGGTTTTCCGCAGGAAACCGCGAAATGGAATGTCTCGGTTTTCCACTGAAAAGCTGGAATACAGAAGCTCTTTCCCTCTCTCATATTTCGCATTTCTCGGCGGTGCTTCTGCTTTTGCTACTTTCAGTCTCCGACTCTCGACTACACGACGTGTAGACGATGCACATTCACGCTCGGTGAGTGCACCGGAACGAGCTGCCGGGACAACGACGTCGACGACGAGACCATTTGCAATACGAATTACAACGAGTGTGCGGACGAGCGAAGTTGTTGCATTGCCTACGGACTGCACAACTGCACGTTCGAAAGTTCACTGGCAAACGGCCACCTACGTAGAAGGACCATGGCTTTTTAGGTCGAAACAAAACTCCCTTGTTACGATGTGCTTCGTGTGTTTTATACGTTACATTTTCCAACTTATAGATACATCTATTGTGCACATGTGTAGATATACGATCGTGCAATAGTGTCGTATAACTTGCATGTGAGTTCGTAGTTACGTGACTGCGGTAAAACATACAGTTGTTTTTTTTTTTTTTTTTTTTTCTTTTTCGGCGTATGTACGATGCATATTTCATATGAATGCGGACTCGATTTTCTGTCGGCGATAGTGGCGTCACCCAAAGAATAATCGGTCGGGAATGTAGGATTTATGCTTCATTGTAATTGTTGGCTCGTAGTAACTCTATAGGAATTTTTGTCTTTTGTGTTTTATTCTCGCTTGAACAGATGTGTCATCGGCAGTACATCATTTCTTCAAGATGCAATTCTACAGGGACAAGATTTTACACAAGAAATAGTACACGGAAGAATTGCACAACTCACCGAATGAAATAGGATTTGATTATGTTAAACGAAGTCATAAGATACAAAATTAATTTTCCACGATTTCTCAGTGGTTTGATTGTTAACCAGGTAGAACATTTTTGCGAAAGCTTAATTACCTTTACAGCGCTGTAGCTGACTTAATGCAACGTGAATGAAACTTTCAAAACTTGTTCTTAATTTTTAAATCCCGTTGATTTGAATTGTAGATTTTTTTAATGAGAGCCGCTCGTACCGCCAAGTTATACATTTTTTTTAAATTTCAAATTTTTTTTTTTGTATATAGAGTATATAAAAAAATCTATATAGTTTTAAATATAGAATAGAGCATATATAGTCTGAATAAACTCTATGTATATACAATTTATACATAAACCCAACTTAAATTGCATATAGATTGTATATAGAATTTATACAAGACTTTATATGTCCAATTCCATATGTCCGAATATATAGAATTTTTTTTACTTGGGTCGATATACTTGTAAGAAAGATGTAAGTGCATGAAGATGTCACGTGCATGTGACAATCGTTTTGGGTTTAAACATTTTTGGATCGCAGCATTGAGCTGAAGTCGTTGCGAGTTAGACGTTTAAATACATTTTACATAAGCATCGAATGGATTCTCTCCCCTTATTTGAGAGAAACGAGAACTCTCGAAAGTGCAAATAATGAACGGATTCTGGGGACGACAGATAGGCAGCTTGCAGTGACGAGGGACACCCGCGAGTGAAACGATCGCTTTGGGAATGGTATACTTTTATGAATGTAGGTTGGTACAATAGAACGATATAGCCTTCGGGTCAAATATACCTTTGGAAATGTCGGAAAAGTTATATGACGTAGGATAGACATCGAATACATTGGCTCTTTATTTATTTACAAGGGTCCAGTTATTTGCCACTTAATATCTGCCCTACATATCAATTTTTAAAGTCATTTAAAGCGCATGTTGGTAATTATTTTTTATATAATATTTTACATATAATATAACGAATGACATTGTGTAAAAAAAATCAATATGTTTTACACTTTGTACCGACACTGGATCCGAATTTTACACGACAATATGATTAATACGGATGAAATAATTTTTAAAAAAATTGCACTCGGAGAAATTATTGTTGGAATATTCAGTAATGACTGTTAGTTGTTAATTCATGTTGAATTATTATTATACGTGCAATACAACGCGTATAAAATGTCATGCCCTGAAGAATTAGTAAACGCAGCGAATGACGCTTTTATTTTGCCATATTTATCCATATTCTGTACATAAAACATACCATACAAATTATCTATCAATTTAGCATTATTTATTTATTTATTTATTTCAAAGGGAAGATCCCTTTTACAGAAGAAGATGATGATATACAAAGTGTTTCTTAAGGAGAGGGAGTCAGGTGAAAAAAATTGATTTTGGAAATTCAATATCATCCAAATCCTATTGCATATCAAAATGCCCAATGCACTATATTATTGGTGCTCGATGAAAGGATTTTTTACTGTCGTCTGACTTGCATATGCCTTTCAATATTATCTTAAGCAAAGTTCTTAGGTTTTCCATTCTGCGCATAATTCAGATCAAACTACTAGGCAGATTGGAATCGTCGACATCTCATTTTCTTCTTCATGAAAAGATACACCGACTAAATGAAGCAAACTATTTTTTTTTTCATTCTGAAACCAAAGATAATTACTGATTTAGAAAATAGCATAAAATTAATTTATTAATAATTATGTCACTTAAACAATATCACCTTTTATTAACATTTGCTCCATTTAGTCGGTGTATCTTTACATGAAGAAGAAAATGAGACATCAACCATTCCAATCTGCCTAGTAGTTTGATCTAAATCATGCGCAGAATGGAAAACCTAAGAACTTTGCTTAAGATAATATTAAAAGGCATATGCAAGTCAGATGACAGTAAAAAATCCTTTCATCGAGTACCAACAATATAGTGCGTTCGGCATTTTAATATGCAATAGGATTTGGATGATATTGAATTTCCAAAATGAATTTTTTTCACCTGTCTCCCTCCCCTTAATAATAATGTGATGTATGGAAAATAGTATTAAAAAAGTATAAACAGTAATGTGATAATAATTATATTATGAAAATTATACAAAAGTTGTACTTGTTGACAGATCATTCTGATGTACGATAATTTATATCAAGATCTTTTCTCGATGTAGATTAAAAGTTTCCAATGGCTTCTTCATTGACAGAAATCAGATCGTTGACGCTGTATAATCCGGAAATTCCGTATTAAACCGGAACACGGATATACGCTTCGATTTGAATAAAGCAATAAATGAGCTTGCTCGCCAGGATATATTCCTTTGGGAGAGAAACAGCGAGAGCGAAAATAATTAAATCTTAGCAGCGCAAAGTGGTTTCGCGAATCTATATCTTTCTCTCTTTGGATAAATTGACATCTGAAGGGAATAATTGAATATTTCCCTGGGGAGCATCGGCTATACAAGACATCGAGAAGGGAAACCGTCATAGGCCGAGCACTTCCTTCATACGGAAAGAAGTGGGTCGATATTACCACAGAAACAGACTGCTAACTCGATTAGTCCTCCACTCTAACCGCATATCATGGAAAATAATGTAAAATGATCTTGCAACTTGCCAGAATAATAAAAATAAATGTAAAATGTTTATTTATATTTATACATACACCCAGAAAAAAGATTTGGTAATATTAACTAAAATGATCTATTCAACATTTAATTATTTCAATTAACGAACATTTTCTTTCCCTCCAACAAATATGTATTTCATTTAATTTTCTTTTTTTTTTTATTTCCAACATATTTAATGGTTTGAATCAATTTTCACTGTACAGCGGGTACTAAAAAAATATTTTATTTATTGCTACTGAATACTTTCTTAATCTGAAAAAAAGATCTAGTCAAAACGACCAAATACATGTATTAGATAATTTTTAATAAAATCAATTAGAACTATCTTATAATCCAATATATATTTATTTCCTTTCATCATTGGAGTTTATTATTACCAACATGCAACATTTATCGATTTGATTTAATTCTTGTCGTATATTTATAGAAAAATTATATATTCTTTAAATCAACAGCAGTGGACGCGCGGTCGGTGTGTGGCTTCGACGGTCCCCAGAGTTAAGTAGCATTATTTGCGGTCATAACTTGGATGGGTGACCGCTTAGCCGCGTACTGATTTGCGCGCTAACTGCTGAGCGGGAGGCAGTTTCTGAGCTTCTAAGCAATAGTGAGGAATATCCCAATGAAATTTTTTTTTAATCTACATTTATATAACTGCCGACCCAAATAAATATTTCTTACATTTGAATATATTTACTATTCAACAAGTATATTAATTCCAAATAAAAAAATTTATTTGAGGTGAATGGAAGTCTAGTAGGTCGGCATCAAAAAAGAAATTTTATTTCCGATGCATAGATTCTAATCCCGTTAACAAGACCTTTTTCTGGGTGTATAAGATACATGAAAAATAAAAATACGAATAACACTAATTTCGAATATCGAATATTATATTTATAGCCAATTATTCTATGTTTTAAAGTATACATATTTTTTATGTATTGTATATATATTTCTTTACTTGGGTATGTATACAGATAATTGGAAACGTAGTTTCCACATCCAGACATTTCTCTCCGTGAATCTTGAGCAAATTGATGAAAAATTGATCGAAGCTCGCCGGAAATAAAAGTTTGATCTGCAATTAGGCTGCACCAAAGTTTATCCGGCTAAAAATATTTTATTGAAGATAGTTGCAAGCGGAAAGATAGTCAGAGGTGCCTGAGAGAATTCGTGGTCCCCGTGGATTATAATCTCGAACGCGGTCGCTTCAAAAGTACATTTTAACTCATTTGCCAAAAAGGAAATTTCATTGATCCTCGACCTCTTACATATTCAAATTGCGCTGGGGCAGAGAAGGCGCGACTCTGTCTGAATGGTGCTTCATTTAAAGTTTTCCGTCGTCCCTCGGGGTGACGGGATTCACCCCCAAAAGAAGCACCAAGACGCGGATGCGTTTATCCTAACTGAGGTATATCCACCCGGCGGCGGGCTTTCTTTCTGACTTGAACGAATAAGCGAGAGGAAGGAATGACCGTCAAAGCCGACGGCAATTAATCATCTCTAGTAGAATTTAACTAGCATTACGCTGCTACGTTCTCACCGCATGCCTTGAATCTCCCCTAAATGGACTTTAAATTTGTACGTACTCACTGCTTTTAGTCCTGTCTCCATGTTAATGTCACTATGATTCTCGCAAGAACTTTGGTTTTTGTCCAGACGCCATAATCTACAAATAATTAACACCCCATTAACACTTTGGCAAATAACACACATTTCGAATTTAATGCAATATATTTGACGTTAATGTCAATTCAGTAATTTTGTGAACTGCAACATATTTTTCAGCTTTTGAGTTGTCAAAAAATACTTTACAGCGTAAATGTAATTATTCAGAATAGGAGCTCTTCTATGTTTTCAACTACTGTATTATTCTTCAAATTGACCTCAGAACATAAATTCGGCGAGGATAAAAATTCATTTGTATCGCCGAAGTGCGAACTATTTAAAACAGAACCTTTTCTTTATTTTCAAATTCCTTCATTTTTATCCTCGCCGAATTTATGTTCTGAGGTCAATTTGAAGAATAATATATTAGTTGAAAACATAGAAAAGCTCCTATTCTGAATGATTACATTTACACTGTAAAGTATTTTTTGACAACTCAAAACCTGAAAAATATGTTGCAGTTTACAAAACTACTGAATAAATATTCATTGAATCTAGAATAATAATCCTAACAGTACACAAAAAGATCTTTTGTAGAATACTAAACTCATGCATACAACAAAGGCTCCAACTCTGTTATAACCAATTAATAATTGTTGAATTACTCGAATATACCGAACATTCGAAATCGGTTTAGTAGAATCAGAACAAATGTTTGAAACTAATATTAACCAACATGGAAAATGTTCAAACCAACAAATTAGAGCTTGCTATTCTCCTGGTTTACCGGACAAACTTCATAAGCTATTCAGGAGCTTAGCGCGTATACATTATCCAGTAGACAGTCCATTATCAAAATTTGCGGACGTCTATTTGTGACTAGCAACATTAATGATACGATGGCAGATTTTATTCAACAAAAAACTGGTATAAATTTATTATCAACAGAATGGCGTAAATTTTGCATCGCGTGCGGAGTTTAGTCGCTGTCCGCCTCGAGATCCGCTTTGAAAACTACACAAGAGTGCTCGCGGCTTAAACGAGACCGCCCAGTGACAACGTTAACTCGGTTTTATACAGAGTTTCACTCGTGACTCCCGCCGTTCGTTCTATAAGTTGTGAAAGAACGAGCGTACAATTTTATTCCTATTTACCTGTCACATTAGTCTTCCTTAAACACCTGTTCCTCGTTTATGATTATTAATTCATAACCGGTCAGTAGGAGATAGTGGCAAATTAAGAAATTAACCAGCGTCCATTACAGATTATGCCGCATGTACGAACGTTTATCAAGTTGTCAATAGTTGCCATATTGGTGGTATTTTAGCTTGTATTGCCGCAGAATGTAAACCGTTATTTCTTTTTTTTCCCTATTCAATCCTGTTTTTGACCGCATTTCCAATTCTAACGATAATTAATATGTCTAATCTTTTTTTTTAGAATACTTATTATATACATATATATTTTAAGAATTATTACTGGTCTCGTGTTTTCGATTCACAAATTGTAACTATTTACGTAAAGGAGAAATCCGTTAATAAAATTAGAAAAATTGAAATTTAATAATGAAAATGTATTGATTTACGTTTCCTCCGGGTATAGAACTGGAGTAAAGGGCAGGGTTTCTCATCCAGAGGTAAATCTTTCCTGCTCGTGCATATTCAAAAATAGGATTTATTGGAATTATTAAATATTTTTCCAAATATTATATTAAATAAATAATCAATCAGTAGAAGATAGTAGCAAATTAAGAAATTAACCAGCGTCCATTACAGATTATGAAGCTTGTACGAACGTTTATCAAGTTATCAATAGTTGCCATATTGGTGACATTTTAGCTCGAATTGCCGCTTAATGCAATCCATTATTTCTTTTTTCCCTATTCAATCTTGTTGTTGACCGGATTTCCAATTCTAACGATAATTAATATGTATAATCAAAATATATCGATTCGCCTAGGGGGGCATAGTAACCCGCTGAATTGAGATTCAATGAAAGGAATGGGAATGAAGGGAAGATAATCGGATTTCACAGTTCGGAGTGTGAGATGCTGCGGAAGGGAGACACTTTCGAAGGCGTACGAGATTCGTAACGCTTGGTTTTGGCGTGTCCCAGTCACGCGGACTACCCGGTTGGGCTTCCCTTTTCGCGGGTGCAACCCATATCCATTACCAGCAGAGACGTGGGTTGACAACAGCTGCACCTCGAATCTCTCATGTCAAGATTCGGAACGAGAATACAATGCCAGTCTGATTTTGGTCCCTTGTCCAACAAACTCGACTTTTTCGGACAACTCTCGCATCTTCTACTGTCTGCAAGCTTCTGTGATGACGAGAATTACACTGAGAATGCATTTTTCGATTTAGTCTGGACGGCCCTTTTTTATTTTCTGTAAAAACGCGCAAAAAAGAAAGTATTCAAATAGTAATAAAAAAAGTAGAACTTTGCAGCCTTGTTTGAAAATTTTTTAAATGGCATTAGTTTTGAACCCCTTGACAGATTCTCGACAGATTCGAATTGATGCTTAGTTTATACACACTCTACTTGTGGACCAAATTTGAGCCCGATATCTTAAAAATTGCGGAAGTTAGAGCCAAACAAAAAATTCAAAATGCCATAAATTTTAAACCCCTTAACAGATTGACGTCAAATTCACTCCCAAATTTTATTTAATAACAGTCCATTCGTGAACCAAATTTGAGCCCGATATCTTAAAAATTGCGAAAGTTAGAGCACGAACAAAAAATGTCAAAAAATGTTTAAATGCCATAAATTGTGAACCCCGTAACGGATTGACACCAAATTTAATCCCAAACACTATTTGATAACAGTCCACTTCTGGTCCAAGTTTGAGCCGGATATCATAAAAATTGCGGAAGTTAGAGCCCGAGCTGACATTTTCCAAAAAATTCAAAATGCCATAAATTTTGAACACCTCGATGGATTAACTCCAAATTCAATCCCATACCTTTTTTAACGATAGTTTACTCGTGGTTCAAATTTGAACCCGATATCTTAAAAATTGCGACATCTATCTTACTAACAAAAGACTGTGCACACACACATACACACAGACACTTTTTCTAAACTACTTTTCTCGACGTTTTAGACCATTCTGAGTGTCCTGACATGAAAAGCTCGAAAAAAAATTTTTCACGAAAACAAAGCTTCCTCTATGAGGAAGCAAAACGTATTTTGGTCTTCTAATCAACGAGTATGATGAAAATTGACGCAAATGTCATTATCAGTATGAAAACTAAAAAAAAACTATAATTTACCTAGAAAGCTCCAATTAGCCACTGAAGAATCTAAAAAATTCGTAAAAAAAATTATAATTAATGTGAATTATTTATTATAATTTTTGTTTTATTCTTTGAAGGTGGGAAGGACCTTTTACCGCCCTTCCCACCCTTACTCCTATCACTCCCTACCCGCACTTCACTAAGCTAACCTAACTTTCCAATGCGTCCGCAGCCGACTTTAGCTAGAACTGTACCGCATTTGCCATGGGCATGGGGAAACTGCGGAAAACCCGTACCGGTACAGACGGTCATATATTCTTCTGATTTCCCGGTGTATTCACGAAAGTAACTTACTTAAGTATAAACACCGAGATCTCAGAAAAACAGACCTCCCGCTCACTGATTGATGTGTCAGTCGGTGCATGGCTAAACGATCACCCATCCAAGTTATGACCGCAAACAATGCTGCTTACCTCGGGGGACCGCCAGAGCCGCGCACCGACCGCACAACCACCACTGTCGGTGAATTATTTATTATAATAATTTTAATAAAATTCTCAAGTATTATTTTTTTTTTTGTAACTTTTTTTTTTGCGCGAGAAGGCAATCTGCCACTTTAGTTAAATCCAGGAGAAGCCATTCCGAAGACATTTCTTCCGAAAAATAAAAGCACCAAATTTTGCATCTTCAGACGAAGTCGGCATTAATGTACTTTTTATAACGCGAGCAAAAAAGGGCAGTACGCACCGGCGAAGTCTTGGGCATTAGTCGGGGAGCGGAGTGGATAATAAAAAATAAAAAAGTACACGGTGTGCCGAGCATCCATTAGAATAATGCCTTATTAATAAACAGGAACGCTGACTTGTGGAAAGAGAAGAGGGACAGCATAAATCGCTACGTTCGAATAAATTATACCAGAGTCGCTCCCAACCGAGTGACTGCTGCAGCGTCTCCCGTCGAATTGGAATGCTATGAGCGAGTCTTGCCACCTGTTTTTTTCGTATTTATTTACACCATTGTATCTTAGCAATATACCCTACCGAATTTTATTCATTTTTCGGCGGAACCTCAAGTGTATAAGACGAATACTAAGCATGTGAAGGGGTTATTATTAATAGGATTTTCCAGCAACGGCGGAAGGGTTTTTGTTTCCTCCGGGTATAGACCTGGAGAAAAAGAGTTTCCTATCCTATTCAAAAATAGGATTTATTAAAATTATTAAATATTTTCCCAAATATTATATTTAATATTATTATCAAATCCGTTTCCAATACGCATTTGTACGAGTCTTAAGCACATTTTGATTTTTTTCTACCAAATTAATTGAAAAAAAGGTCGAGTTAAAGGTAATTAAAGAAGTGTCAACCATTGTAAAGACTAACTTAGATTTATTTAAAAGAATAATTAAATCCTATGAATAATTAAACTTCGATAACAGTGGAAGTGCAAATAGCGATGGAAGCCCGACGCGACCATTTTCTCCCTACACTGCGTCAGCCTGTAAAATCAAATTAATGAAATTGCTCTTAAATAGAGCAATCTCGTGTAATCAGTACTCAGACTTAGGGTATAGAAAATTACGTTATAGTGTAATTTTCGACGCACCATGACGAAGTCTCGGAGTACTGTGTTTGTTGTGTCGATCTCGAACCATCCGAACCCAAGGAGACATGGTATTGCAGCGTACGTTCTAATTCGGTTAGGCAAAAAGTGAGGGTGCAGTTGGTAAGCGAGAGCGATGACAGCAGGGGCTCTAAGGCCGTTCAGATACGGGTAATGGGAAATTAGTGGCCAAGAAAATCGATTTCAGATTTTGGTTACGACGCTTGTGAGGCCAAGGGATGCGATTAATTTGCTATATGTTAGATTTCAGTGTCTCCCTAATTTAGCTCGTTCACCGACTCTTTTTTTCTTCAACAAAGGGATTATCTTTGTTGAAGCAAATGTACAAAGTCTTAAGAAAATTAACTAAGACATGAAATTATCGATTTATTGATACAACTGTGAATAAGGAACGAATGAAATTAAATTTTAAGTCTTGCCAGGATCGTCAATAAACGAGGACGATAGACTTTTTAACTTTCTAACGGTCTACGGCAACTTCAAGAATAACTCGGAGCGATGGAACACATCACGAGCACGTACGTAATTGAATGTAAATATGATCAAAAGTTTGCCCAAAGTCCGTTAAATATAGATAACCGAGAGTATCTCTAACCACGACGAAGTGTTCTCTCTCTCTCTCTCTCTGTGTGTGTTTGCCATTTCTCATCCTCTTCGTCTTCATCCTTCGAACTTGTCCGCTCGTCCTCCGAGAGAGATGGATAGTCTGGTTTCCTTGCGAGTACTGCACTTAAATGGAATCCTTTCGAAATTGTGGTCGAACTACTTCCAACTCTCTCTGGTTTCACCGAATCGAAGAGTCAATCGAATATTGCCATCAAACTTGGAGTCAAAGTCATCTTAAAGATTAATTGGTGATCCAGTTACAAGAACATCGAGATTTCCAATGGCACTTGGATTATTGAACGGGATCGGATTCAGCAGATATGTAGAATTTCACAGTTACTAGGTAACATCGTGGTCCAAAAATCTGAATGAAGAATTCGGAGCTTGAATATTCCCTTTCTGGGTACAACTCGAATTCTCTACGAAATCCCTCTATCTCCGAGTTTCGTCCTGTCTCTTCTACTTCTATCCGACAACTATAGTCGCTATTCAATTTTCCCAAAGCGTTGCATTATTCAGTACCGCATCAAGACATCTGACTGTCTCTATTTCCGTCAGCAGCGGCGTCGGTAGCGGCTTAGTCGCGCAGGTCGGTGCTCCAGGGCCTCCTGTAACTTCCCCTGTTTACCAAGGCAGCAAATAGCTCGATAGGTCCACCGCGCTCACATTGTAGATGTCGTAGCGGCTGTCGTACACCGCAAGAATAGCGTATAAAAGCCTTGGCCTGTTTTGGTTTGGAGTTTAACAAAACTGAAAGACGTTATGGGTGTTATCATTCCTTCGACGGATTTGACATCTCGCCAAACAAACCATCTAATACGATCCCATGTTAAAATGATGAGCAAAAGTCTGGGTTACCCATCCTGGATTACCCAAACTTGGGTAATCCAGGATGGGGAATCGGATTTAATCCAACCCCATTGTCCATCTTGGGATCCATCCTGAATTACCCAAGGACAATTCTGAACAGCCCAGAGTCCATCCTGAATTCTGCCTTGAATTCCATCTTGGAGTCCATCCTGGACAGCCCAGACTCCATGCTGAATTCTGTGCTGGATTTCATCTTGGATGCCGAATTTTTTCTACATGGAATGCGAGATTCTGATCGCCCTGACAGACAATTTCCTGAATATTGTATATGCTAATACAAATTCGGCACGAATTACACGGAGAAAAATCATTTGCTAGCATAGTGACAGCAAACTTTATTTGTTGGCCTAACAAATAATTTTGCTGGCCTAGCAAATCTTTTTGCGGTCTAGCAAATTTTTTGACAAGCCTAGAAATAATTTTAATAATAATTAGAAATAATTTTTGTTAGCTAAGAAACAAGGCTTTACTGTCACTATATTAGCAACTGATTTGTTGATGCAACAAAAGGTTTCTCTCCGTGTAAAATCGCCTGTAGCCATTCTATCATATGTCCTTTGATGAATACTTTCTACTGTGTATCACACCCAGAAATGCATGTGTACTTTATAACCCTCCTGGATTGTAAACTTTAGACACCGACGTGAAACTGAAATGGAGGCGTAAAAATTTTGAGACATGTAAGACGACAAGACAGAGGGTACACATTTCTGTTTGAAGATGGACTCTCTCAGGGGTATTATGTTCCTGCTCGAGTAAATTGTCTACAGTTTGTGGATCAACACCAACAGCCTTCTCTCTTCTCTATACGGAGATCCAGAGGTGTGCAAGCATCAACAATAACAGTTAGCAGTTTACATTTCATTAGCAAGAATATAGTGTGTCTTAGTTCTATGTTACTGTTACTTGTGTGTCTACTCACAGCACCTCCAAGTTTACCTATTCTAATAGGTCGTTCATTAACGCTTCTGTGCTTACTATTTGCCTCTATTGTCTTTCTTCCGAAGAACGAGAAGTTATATGACAACCTGCGAAACGTTTGAGTTCTTCACTCTTGCTAATTATTTCATAATTCTTTTTACAAGTGCTTAAGAGGGAGAATGATCGATCGGTGTCCTGCTTCTTCATCTCTTTTGCCGCTGAGAAAAGTAGACCACCAACAAATTTGCCGAGGTGGAAGCCTGGAATTTGCTCCATCTTCACGAGCGGTCATCCTGAAATTCTTTCCTCGTGCAGGGGGAGCGAAACGAGAGTGCCAGAGATTCCCTTGAGGCGGTTCAACAACTGGAGCGCCAGAGTGACCATCAACATCGAAATATGGCTATGTCCGGCCCGCTATATTAACCCGCTACGGGATTCCGGAGAGGTCTAATTTAACGTCGGATGGAACGACGGGGCTGCCACAGTTGCCAGGCACGCTTCTCTCCTCGTCGTAAGAACACGTGTATATCCATTCTCTCATATACTCAACAGAATACTACAGCTACCTTTGCCTCTCAGTGAACTCACACTAAACCTTCGGAATTGGACCACCACGAGCTTGTCCCAAATTAACAGTGGACTGACTATAAATTTCATCGTCCTACTATTCTCAACGAATGAAATGAATGAAATTATAACAGTGGGTTATATGTGGAACATAGATAATGCAGAGCGCAGAATCGTGCATCTTCTGGTAAAAACAGATTACATCTAGGACTTCGTAACCAGGTGAAAACCTACAAACTGGCTTGGTTGGAACTATCAAAAACTTGGTTGAAAATGTTATCTGTGAAATGTTAATGCTATCACGTTATTGGTTAACATAACTAAGGATTTGGTAAGACAGCCAATTATTTAGTACACCTAACCAATAAGTCGATCACAAAAATTTCTAACCAACATTCTTAGTAAACCCAATCAGACCTTTTTCTCCATGTGGAATACAGAAATCAAAATTTTCTATATTGCCTATGTGGAGATCGTTATTTCTCATTTTCTCAGCTACGAGGGAAAAAATGGTTCAGTCAAGAGTGAACGAATTCACAAATTAACAGCGAACGGACTATAAATTTCATCGTCCTACAATTCTCGAGGAATGAAATGAATGAAATTATAACAGTGGGTTATATTTGGAATATAGATAGTGCCTAATGCAGAGCGCAGAATCGTGGAGCTTCTGGTAAAATGGAATACATCTAGGACTTGGTAACCCAGTGAAAACTTTCAAGTGGAACGCAGAACTCCAACTTTTCTGGATTGCCGACGTTGAGGTCGTTCTTTCGCATTTTCTCAGCTGCGAGGAAAAAAATGGTTCAGGCAAGAGTGGACGAAGAAGCGTATAAGCCCAGGCATAAAGGCATACTATATCTTATCTCATTATTCTGGATCACTCGTGCGCGCGCTCGGTCTCTAGGCTTTCGCGAGTTAGCTCCTTCGAGATCGTTATTTGCTCGCGGCAGCTGCCCTCGAGTTTCGCTACCCTTTTAAAGTCACCGACACGGCGTCGAGTCTTTAATATGAATTTTATGGAAAGTCAGAGTGAAGGAGAGCCAGTATTGCCGCGCGACTCGCGGATCTTCCTATGAATGACCTGAAACTGCCCCTTGCGTCAACATTCTGGACGAAACGCAGCAGTTCAAGATTCAGTTTTCTCTTCTTCGCCTGACGTCTGTATAAGTTATAACGTTAAAGTTTCTCTGTCCATTTTCCCGTTTACCAAACCAAATGGAAATTTCTTCTCGCATTTCACCTGATTTCATTTGTTTATGCGTTTTGATGATGTTGCCAACTTCAGTAACGTTGATCCTTGATCAATTCCTCACTATTTCGAATCGATTGAATCTGCACTCAGAAAAACGCTTGGTTAAAAATGTTACCACGAAAATTTAGTAGGCACAAACAAGTTATTGGTTAACATAATCAAGGATTTGGTAAAGATAACCAAGAATTTAGTATGTCTAACCAATAACTTGGTTGCGTCTGCCAATTTGTTCTCGGCTCAATTTTTAACCAAAATCTTAGTAAATTCCATTCCATCGCCTCATTGTAATCATCATCAACTTTAATTGCCATTTTTAATTTGCCAATATTGTCATTATGTACAATTTGCCATTTTTGTCATTGTGTACAAGGGACTTGTCCCGTTCACTGTAGAATAAATAAATAAATAAACTATCGATTAAACGGAATAAAATGTCTGCATGCAGTTTGCATACTTTCCTATGTGAACTCTGCAAATTCTCACTTCACTATCGCCTTTGAACTGCGTTTGTCAACTTTAAAAAAATGGGAATACTTAATAAAAGGAGACGTCTATGCCAACCGGATCTTCGCAATCGGTTAGATGGATCTTCACTCAGTCATTCCCTCGGATCCTCTAACACACTTGAATTCCCTCGGGGCCACCAGAGTAAGAAGATGTAAATTACTCTCAACGTCCGTGCCATTTCCGTGAAAGAAGTTTATCGTCGGTACGCAGCAAGAGTGCGCGGCCACCTTGGCCCGGTGAGTTCCCCGCGGCGCTCATCCACCCGCGCCAGAGTGACTTATGCACTTTACGTTTTTAGCTGTGTGAAGCAGTTGCTGCATTGTAAACGCATGTGAAACTTTTCCATCCACACATCTGTGTACCAACTCATATCATGTATATGGGGCATTCTAGACCACATCGACTGAATCTTAAGCAGAATATTTTTTTATTTTCCACTTTCAAAGTATGTTTTAAGCTCTCCATTGTTTTTTAACTTACTTCATTTCAATTTATATTTACCATATATAGTTCGATATCGGCCTTTTTTTTTTTAGAAAATTATAACGGACAACTGATGTGTAATGAAGAAAATAGTGACCCATTACTTTGATAATCCCGGCATTTTCGTATTAATATTTATGAAAAACGTAATTTGTTGTTTTTGATCAAATGATTATGCATTTTTTTTCATAATTTTTCAATGATTATATTCATAAGTAATAATTTTGGGAACATATAGTCTGCATATACACTATATACAATGTATATATAAACCCAACTTCACCACTGGTAGTGTATACAATTGTATATAAGACCAACGGCTCTGTGGTCGTGCAATACACCCAGAAAAAAGATCTTGTCAACGGGACTAGGATGTACGCATCGGAAATAAAATTCCTTATTTGGATGTCGACCTACTAGACTTCCATTCACCCCAAATACATTTTTTTATTTGTAATTAATATATTTGTTGAATAGTAAATATATTCAAATCTAAGAAATATTTATTTGGGTCGGCAGTTGCATAAATGTTAATTAAAAAAAAAATTTATTCGGATATTCCTCACTATCCCTCAGAAGCTCAGAAATTGCCTCCCGCTCAACAGTTGGCGCGCAAACCAGTGCGCGGCTAAGCGGTCACCCATCCTAGTTATGATCCCAAATAATGCTTTTAATGCTAACTCTGAGGACCGTCGAAGCCGCACACGTTTTTTATTTTTTTTTTATAAAGGTTTATTGTGATAAAAATGTTACATTCATGTAGATGGTTACAATAAACTTAAAACAAAAACCAAACGATGCAATCATTATCGGTATGGCTGCTCGGTGCAGCTCTCGAGGATATACTTTAGGTGCGGACAAGGATTCTTAATAACAACATATCGTACGATATAATAGCAGTTAATTGTATCTGCTGACAATATTGTGCACTGGGGACACTGGCAAAAAAAAACAGGAAAAAAGGAGTAGCCGTGTTATACAGAAAAAAACTTGCTTGAATTTCTCTCGTCCAGATAGTATTTAAAACTAATGAAATTAAAAATTAAAAATACCCTAGGAATTATATACATAGTTACAGGATGGACAGTAGTCTAACACTATATATATATAAACTTATATATTAAAAAAAATAACAGTTAGTTTATTTATAGTCGATGACGTTGTCTGACTCGGTTCCGCTGATGGTAAGCCGTTTTTCTGTCTGTTAATGCTCGGAGGTGCTAACAGTTAATGTTGAGCCACTTTTAAAGATTGAGTCTGTGGTAGTCCAGGAAATCGCATTTTGGGATCGTAGTCGAGCCCGGAAAACTTTCTTTGTGGGCTTGAAGCCACACACCGACCGCGAGTCCACTGCTCCCGATTTAAAGAATATATAATTTTTATACAAATATATGACAAGAATTAAATCAAATCGATAAATATTGTATGTTGATACTAATAAACTCCAATGATGAAAGGAAATAAATATATATTGTATTATAAGATAGTTCTAATTGATTTTATTTAAAAATATTATACATGTATTTGGTCGTTTTAACTAGATCTTTTTTCCCGATTAAGAAAGTATTTAGTAGCAACAAATAAAATATTTTTTTAGTGCCCGCTGCACAGTGAAAGTTGATTCAAATAAATAAATATATTGGAAACAAAAAAAAACTGAAAAATTGAATAAAATACAGATTTGTTGGAGGGAAACTAAATTTTCGTTGATTGAAATAATTAAATGTTGAATAGATAATGTTAGTTAATATTACCAAATCTTTTTTCTGGGTGTACTTTTTATTCCAGATCAGCTTGGCCTCGAATTACCTGTACCACGTATACATGAACGTAAGCATGCATCTCGCGAAATTCGAATGAGTACTCACTCAACTGCAAAAGTGCGTGCATGAATATACATATATATATTTTTTTGCACATAACGTAGACGTAAATCGTTTTGCACATGTGTAAGCTTTTGGCCACCGCGAGCGAGTGAGTATATTACCGTATATGCATGTATCTCAAGAGAAAGAGAGTATACAAGAGAAAGAGTGACATAAAGCTCGACGAAACTTTAACCGACTTGCACTTCTGCAGAATATCGCAGCTCTCGCTTCTTATCCATTTCTTTTTCTCATTCTCTTTCATATTTTTGAAGCAAGAGAACACCGCATGGATGGACTTTGCTTGTATTTATGACTCGCGGAACATCTTCATCCATATTTAAGGGCCGTCGGTATAAATCACTGGTCTGCCTGTAGCACAACGGGCCCATGTCAGAGGGAGAGTGAGACTGGCCGTTAGTCCACAGCTCACGAAAGAACCGAGCGCGATTGGGTCGACGATCATTTTTCTGGCGGCTCTATACACTCTATAACGGATATACTGTATCGTGACTCGTGATCTTCTTCTTCTTCTTCCTCGCCTTCGTCTTCTTCTTCCTCCTCTTATTTTTTATTCTTTACTTTCACCTCCGACTTTCGATAAGTGCCAAGCTGCGTGTGGCGAGGATAAAACGAGAATCGAAAAAAGCGATTACGTGCGTGTGTTGCTCTCCTGCTGATGAATTTAATTTAGGATAACCACAATGGAAGTACAAAAGACTGTTGTTTCCCTGTGGCATGTATTCAATCATTCGATTTGCATTTAGAGTAGTGAAAATATATGTATGAAGCCCAAGAGAGATATTTTTGTTGTTGTTGGAGAAAATAAAATAAAAATGTAGACTTAATTGATGACATAAGAATTTAGAAAATGAATACTTATTACTAATAAATATTAAAATGTATAAGTAATAAATATTTAGTGGCGCCCATTTTTCAAAAGGGCTTGTTTGGACCAATTATCCATTTATTATTTGTGTATCAATTTTTTTTTGGCATAATCAACGGATTGGTTATTGAGATAACCTGTCTACTAATAATAATTAGTATAATTACTCAATTAGAAAAATTTAATAAATTTTTGTTTCGTGCATCAACGAATATATTTTTTGTTGTGTATTATAGACTGAAAACAAATGTCATTAATTCAATAAATCCATCGTTTGCGGGCTGCCAAAAACAAGCGTTATCAACTTGATTTGAATTCTAATTCGTCCAATTCCATACGAGATCGAAACAATAACTCTAAAATAAGCAAAATAATATTTTATTATTTCAATGTTAAATGGGATTGAACGAATAGGAACTAGAATTAATTCAAAAATACTTCTTTTGGCAGCCCACAAACGATGGATATATTGAATCAATAACATTTTTTTTTTCAGTGTAAAGGGTTAGAGTATAATATAGATCATAAGGGTAGAAGGGGCACAAAGACGTGAAGTTGTCGTGCTTCGTATAATAATCGGATATCGATCAATATTTTCAAAGATATATTGCTGAAAAGTTTCCTAATATGATGGTTACGTGCGCGCGGCAACAAAGACGATTGATAAAAGGAAGAACGGGGGTTGCACCACGTATTCACCCGATCCACGTCTTACCGTTGTTTTCCGCAACAAATTATGGGTTCTTGGAAAGTAGATATAAAATAGCGGGGTTATCCTCTCGTTGTTGTGAGTTAAGCGATAATTTCGCAAGATGTTACTTCGAGTTTACGTCACTTTTATTACGCACAACTTCATCAGAGTATCACAATACTCTTTGCAGACGAAGACTCTGTCTTATATGATCTATACTCGTGCCACCGTGGATTGCATAACACCCTTAATCCTGCATGTGAAAACCTACATTCAAGGTCTGAAATGATAATTCGATAATGATGTAACAGTTTAGTCTTAATTTTTTAAAATAAGTATTCTTTTTCTCAAAAAGCGTAAATTAGTTTTTGTTGCTACTTTCAATATAAAACCGTACTTTCCATTTATATTGATTACCTTGGAGAGTTTTCATAAAAATCCGCATAAACAGCAAAGTTTATTTAAATCTTCCCTCATGAGTTTAGCTCTGTCGAGTCTACTACTTTTTCAAAATGTATCCAGACAGAGAACATCGTTTCTGTTGCTACTTTTTAATATAAATCAGTACTTTCGATTTTAAATAGATTACCTTGGAGAGTTTTCATAAAATCAAGAGCGTAGATGTTACTCAGGAATCTCAGGAATAAATATACATAGGATCCCGTTAAAAAAATAATATTTCAGAAATCAAAGAATTAAGTTAATAATGATATATAAAACTGACTATATTTGACAGCAACTTTAATAGTGAAATATCCTACATTTCACGCTTAGACAGTATGAAAAATACATTACCGACGATAATAATAATAATCCCTTGTCGATACGTCAGCTTACTCGGACAGACGTTTATGAGGCTCCGCAAAATAATGGAACGAAGAAAATAAAACGTGGACGTTGTGAGCGAGCGTGACTAACGATGTTTTTCCGCGTCGATATCGTCGATGCCGAGCGTTCGCGTCGTTATTCGAGATGCTTTTTTTTTTTTCCTCTTCCCCTATATCGGGAGTAGGTACTACTATGCTAGTGGCAGTATGTCCCTGTAGGTCTGCAGCTTCTGAGCGAGAATCTAGGTCGAACAGCTGACGTCGAGAGGGCTGGTGGTTGTAGAAGAGTCGAAGTGGGAGGCGAGAAGCCCTGTGCTTTCTCAGTGCTCAGTGGTAAGGGCGACGATAAATTCCTCGTCGTGGTGGCATGCTCGGGAAAAGGCGGCCGGCCGCGAGAGAGGCGCCAAGGAAAAATGACCAATATTCGCGTGAAATACCGCCAGAGGTCCCTTTCCTCTCTCTCACTCTCTGGTCTCCTTCTCCTCGTTCACCAGACCGAGACTTTTTGGTTCCTCGCCCACTGCAAAAGCTCGACCCGCTATTGGATTTCAATTTTACGGCTCGCCGGTGGCAATTTCCTCCCGCTGCCTCTAAGCATAATGTATAACCCAATAAAATCGAGGATCATATCGCCGCTGCGCTCTTATACTATATACATTCTGTTCTTCCCTTTTTTTCCTTCACGACAACATTATATCGGTGGTGATACATATCATGAAGCTACCTCTAGCCTTCGAGATACTCTACTACAGCCAACTTCACTCTCTACTTGTGACTAAATTTATGAAGGCATGGGAAAACCCTCACCAGTGAGAGATTCGGCTTATCGCGATATTACCTCCCAAGTTAAAAAATTATATATATTTCGACGTATGGAATTGGACGTATATAGACTATGAGGCATTCTACGGTATTTCACACAACCAAAAACCCGACCGACGCCAATTTTTTAATAATTTTTTTTTGTGCCATTGATCAAAACGATTGGAGCATCTGTGCATTTTTAAATAATTTTATTGTAAGATTTGTTCGATTTACAAAAAAATGTAAATTTGTTTCTAACGTCAAGTGGAAAAATCATATTGACAAAAATAACAACGGCAATACTTTCGTAATTCAACACAGTTAACGATAAAGTTATTTTTTTTTACGCCTTTAACCTAAAAAATAATTTTTTTTTCCAAATTACGACACTTCCGATTCCGTTACAAAAAATATCTAAAGTACTACATAGAATATCCAACATTTTAAACCTAAGCCCATGATGGAGAAATCATTCCTTCCATTTTTTAGTATATACTCTGTTAGAAAAGACTTGAAGTTTTTATGCATAAACTCGCCATTGAAATTTATTATACAATTGTGGTATAAAATTCATGTACTTTTCTAGTAAAATTAAAGCAAATTATTAAAATTCAAGTATTTCAACTATAAAATTAAAGTAAATTATTGAATGTGTTGTGCCACATATTAATTTTCCATTACACTTGTATATTAAATTTAATATACGAGTTTATGGATAAAAACTTCCAGTAAAAGTACATTAAATTTCAAATTGATTGTTTTTACACTGTAGTCGAGAGATTAATTCGTCAAGGGACTATAATATGCGAATGATTATATGTCATAATTTTTTATTTATCCAATTTGTTTATCGATTACACAATTTTTTCAGTACAAAAATGTAATCCTTCACGACAACATTATATCGCTTGGAATACATATCATGAAGCTATCTAACCTTCGAGACACTCTACTCCAGCCAACTTCACTCTGTACTTGTGTTTAAATTTACGAAGGCATGCGAAAACCCTCACCAGTGAGAGATTCGGCTTATCGCGATATTACCTGGGCTATAGGACAACCGAGTTTCATAAAATGCCGACTTGTTTATGACCGGCCGTAGAGCTCCCGAGGCTTGCCTAAGTCGCTCGTGTTACTCTCCGGGCCCAAGTATCCTGAATGCGGAATGGATGCCGCGTTCTTGAAGAAGAAGAGGCAGCAGAAGCACAAGCAGCAGCAGTACCGAGAGCATTTCAGAGATAACAGGTATGCGAGAATGAGAGGAGGGCTGAAACTAAGACGATAATATTTCTTAGCCAGGCGCCACGGACCAACATAGATCCTGATTTACACATCTAACACGTTCCCGCTATAATAACAATGCGTCACTTTTATATGTCGGCATAAACAATGCGTGGAGAGAGGGCAAACGAGAGGAAGAGGAAAAGACCTCCCACGTAGACTATACCTCGGCAAACCATCATCAGGTTTGCATCCCTTGTTTCCTCTTCCTCTCTCTCTCTCTCTCTCTCTCTCTTTGTGCTACCACGAGCAATTTGCCGTTATTCCCTTTGTTGAGCTCGCGACTTTTTCCTTCCACTCTGCGAAGCTCAATGTTGTATGGATAATACGCTCTCACTGCATGCACTTCTAACTAATAGCTCGACACCGCACGGATAATCGAGTTTGAATTTGCGTCCCAGCGATGTATGCGGTCTCTCTGTCGAACGTTTGATCAAACGGCAAACCGTGTTCAATGGCGAAGCGGGTTGACGTTTGATCCCCTGCCATACTCTGCTTACTGATAACTCATTAATAATTTGAACAAATGGAACGGCTAATAATTCGGTTACACGTAGTATATTATGCATCAATTTTTTTCGGCAATCGGTGAAATTAAAAGTGATGTAAGGCAGAACCTTTTAAATTGCTTTCTCAATAATTTTCTATTTTTTACCTTTATCTAAGAAAATGTTTATCATTTTTTTTGCTTCACAATAGGAAAAATTTCGTAAATACTGAAGAATAATGAGAAAAGTATAATGCGCAAAAACAAAAACCGTATAAAAAGACTATTAAAACAGCATGAAAATTTTGATTAATGATGCATTAATTTTTTTCCAGCAATCGGGGAAATTAAAAGTGATGTAAGGCAGAACCTTTTAAATCGCTTTCTCAATAACTTTCTATTTTATACCTTTATCTAAGAAAATGTTGATCACTTTTTTGCTTCACAATAGGGAAAATTTCGTAAATACGGAAGAATAATGAGAAAAGTATAATCCACAAAAAAACAGTATAAAAAGACTATTAGAACAGCATGAAAATGTTGAAACCTATTATTTTCTATATAGCTCGATAAATTTGGCTCAAGTTTTGAGGGTTAACCTTTTGATCTTATCGAATAGTTCTCTACCACAAATATTACATTCTTACATAAACGTTTATTTTTTTTCCTGAATATGACTGCGTTTGACTTTCACAATATCAACGGATTATATAATGCAGAAGTTATATTAATAATAAACTCTTCGAAACGTTGAGCTCTCGTAATGCACATATTTCGTTTCGTAACGTGAACATCACTTTCTTGCCAGTCTAAAGTCCTTTTTACCGAGGCGTGAATTTATATGAAGTTAAAGAGACAAAAACAAAAACAAAATAAACTAAACAACAAGACAACCCGACGAAAGCTGCAGAGAGAAAAGGTCTTAATTGAACGCAACGCTTCTTCGAATTCATGGGTCGATATATCGTTATGCGAAATAAATACGCGTACAAGAAGTGAGAACTGCTGGTAGAAGCAGAAGCAGCCTTGTTATATGCTCGATGGAACGAGGCGAAATAGCCGAGTGGAAAGAGATTTTGCTGCTGCAGCAATGTCCAGCAGTCATTCGGGGGCGGCGCCGAGTCGACGCGCCGCAAGCAAAAACATTTCGGTCGTCCTGTGCCTGGCATCGCGATGCAGACGCAATCGTCTCGCGAAGTTCCTATGCAAATTGAGCAGCAGCAGCAGCAGCAGCAGCAGCAATACGAGCGGAGACAACGCGATGCCACGACACCCGCATGTCCGTTGCTGCAAAGTGTCTTGCTGCTGCGTAGTACGATATACGTATATAGATATGTATATATGTATATATGTATATATATATATATTGTCGTGTTTTATATAGCTCGAACAACTTGGCACTTGCGTCGCGTATTAGTCGTAAAGTAAAAGGACAATCTCGCGCCAACAGAAAAGGCACGAGAAGTATCTACAGGTCGTGGGACAATGAAAGTCGTGGGGAGTACGGAGGGAGAGTATTTGTCGCGTGAAAACCGCTGAAACAGCACACACCGTTTTCTCTTCCTACCGGCAAAATACTGCTATAGTGCAAACGTGGCATCGGTCCACTTTCCAGATCCGAAAGTGGTCACAAACTTCAAAATTTATAACCTTCCACTCACTCGTACTCCGAGTTTAGTCCGATCGACATAGTCCGGTCAATAAATCCAAGTGCAAATCGGGCATTTTTATGCCAAGTTTTTCTTGCGAATTCGAAAACGATCGAACGGCTATAGGTATATACGAATGCAGGGCAATGACTCCAAAGCGTAAAGTTTTGAATTTTTTTTCGGAATTTACGATATTTCGAAATATTTATGGTATCGTTGTAATTTAACTCAATTATGTTGAACTCAACTCGAATTTCCTACAAGGACGAACTTATGTTAAGCTGTTATAATCTTAGACACATTTACATAATATAGAAGAAAATAATCGAGCCTTTTACATCGCATACTTTTTTTTCTTTGAGATATCGAATTTTTGCCTTCACTATAATTCTCAAGTCGTATATTCTATCACAGAAAATACTGGTTACATGCCTTTTTACCATAATTTAAAAAAAAATGTCTTTTTTCCATTTCTGATTCCAGAATTCACAGATTCGACTTCCGGTCGGAAAATCGAACGCGCGTAAAAAAGATGCGGCGTCCAGGATGGAGTCTGGGCAGTCGAGGATGGAGTCTGGGCAGTCCAGGATGGGGTCTGGGCCGTCCAGGATGGAGTCCAAGATGGACAATGGGATCGGATTAAATCCCATTCTCCATCCTGGACTGCCTAGACTCCATCCTGAACACATCATTTTTACGCGGGAACCTACATTTTTTTTTCTTCAAGATATCCAATTTTGGCCTTCACTATCGTTCTATCATGATTTTTAAAAAATTGACTTTTTTCCGTTTCTGATTTCAGAATTCACAGATCCGACTTCCGGTCGGAAAATCGAAACTAATTTTTTTTTTCTTTACGATATCGAACTTTGTACTTCACTATTGTTCTCAAGTCGCATATTCTGTCATGAAAAATACCGGTTTCAAGCCTTTTGACCATAATTTAAAAAAAAAGTTACTTTTTCCGTTTCTGATTTTAGAATTCAGAGATCCGACTTCCGGTCGGAAAACGCAAACTAAATTTTTGTTCTTCAACATGTCCAATTTTGGTCTTCACTATCGTTCTGAAGTTGCATATTCTATCACGGAAAATACCGGTTACAAGCCTTTTTACCATGATTTAAAAAAAAAGTCACTTTTTTCCGTTTCTAATTTCAGAGTTCATAGATCCGACTTTCGGTCGAAAAACTCAAACTAAATTTTATTTTCTTCAAGACATCGAATTTTGGCTTTCACTATCGTTCCCAAGTTGCATATTCTGTCACAGAAAATATGGGTTACAAGTCTTTTTACCATGATTTTAAAAAAAGTCACTTTTTTCCGATTCTTCGGGAAGTATGTTAATCAATTTTAGCTTCCTCATAGACGAAGCCTTGTAAAAAGCGAAAACTAATAAAGCAGCAATGTGCAAGGTTCTGTTTTACATCTTTTTTTAGGACAAGGATGGATGGAGAATTTACGTTGTACACGTGGTCAGAGTTCGTATCTATTGACTTACGTGCCAGGAACTCTCGGAGCTGCGTTCATACACGTTCGTTGAGGTCGAACAAAGAAAACATAAATAGGCAATAGGCAAATATACAAATAGACCTACCGCCGGGGCTGAGAAAGCTATAGAAACGTGTATACGACGAGAAATACGTCGATAGGATGGAATATAATGCTCGCCGGTGATGCAACTCTCAATGTGTATGCGAGAAAGTGAACTGGGGTAGAGATAGGAGTGATAGCTGGGTGCAGAAAGCTTTGGGCTTTTAAGGGAGGGGCTGCTGCGCACTGCATACATAGTACACATATGTATATAGATCCTCCACCACGCTGAAGGGATACGCAGAATCAACAGAGCGTCACATTCTTTAAATAAATATCCGCAAGATCAAAGGTACTCTATGCCACACGTCGCAGATATACGTCACTATTTTCCTCCACTAAGGTATACTCCAACTGGATAAAGTTGCCACAGAAAAACTTTCATCCATTCCCAACGTTTCCTAGAATATTCCTATAAGTATATACTTTTATTCAACCTGATAGAGGATCGTGAACGAACAAATACGACATTTAGAGATGCAATTCTCCAGAAAAATATGTATAACGTTGTAGCATCACTCGTAGCAAAATAAAATGTTCGATGAGAGAAAAATCGCTATCGATAAAACTTTTTCCGATGCTTCTTTTGATAAATATTTCAAAAAGAAATAAAAATTTATCTCTTTAATGGTAAATAAATATTGTGTATGAACAATGACGATGACAATCAATTTCCGAAAAAAACTTTACACCTATTTCTAACGATATTTGGTAAAACAATTGGTGATAAACAACCTTTACAGAATACTAAATATTTAGGTCACATTTTCCGAGATTCATATAATTTGTTTGGAAATAATTTTCATCCTGTTCGTCAATAGAGGTTAAAATTTATAAAATTTCTTATTAAAAACAATGAAAAACCGAACCCCATTTTTTTAAATATTTTCCAAAGTCCAAATTTTTATATCTCGGATAAAATATAGCTATAAAAGAGTTTCCCTAGCATGAAAAAAAAAAAAGATCGATGGAAGCGCCGTGTGCTAGCAGTAATTTACTATGCTACGTATATAGCGAATCGCAAATCATTTTAATTGCGTGTGCTTGGGTGCGTTAGATGAAATCTTTCCACTCTTTGCCGCCACCTTCTCTCTTCGAGATTCATTGTTACGAATTTTAATTATGGCGTTTCTTTTCTTACCGTTAACGGGGTAGGTTATGGTGCCCTCGGGCCAGCGCCTGAGGGCCATGGGGTAAAATCGTGCACAAAAGATTGTGCGTACACGCATACAGGTATTTATTATCGAATGCGTGCAGGTTCGTCGTAGGTGCGTACACGTAGATTGCGTGGCTTCGAGCGATTGGGGAATGCGCGTTGAACTAATGAAAAAGGCGAGGGTCTATATGTCTCATTGGGGGTAGGTAGGGCTATTGACACGTTTGAATGAACGTCGAGAGGGGCCGGAGCCTCCTTAAAAAAATTCAACGCATACGAAAAGCGTCTAGCTGAAAGATAAAGACAAGAATAATGAAAAAATGCATTTGTATTTTATAACAGAGCTCGGGGCCGTTCGAAACTCATCAGTTGCAATAACGTAAAAAAAAAACACAATGCAATTCAACGCTCCGCCACGTGCATTCACTCAGCGCAACATTAAATTGTATTCCATTGAAATTTTAACTTAGGGCAACGATGTTAATAAACGAAAATTTAGCAAATAGCATCGAAAATTGCATTGTTAATTAATGCGATATGATATGTGAAATTGAAAATAATGTACAAGTTACTACTACAATATGTGCAGCTATGCGTGATGAATATGTTAATTATGCATACACGGAATGAAATTGAATTGCAATGCATGCAGCCAATGAATTTTCATGAAAATGGGGTAGAAGTATTAAAACATTATTAGAAACAGTATTAACAGTATTAACAGTAAAAATACTTGAGTATGGTCTATTGGACTCAATAATAATACTAATGAGTATAAAACCCAATTTCGATGTCCAGTTCAATTGATTTACAGTTTCAGGTGTTCAGGTCAATATATTCATAATTTTTGGAGTCCAAATCAATGGCGTCAAAGTTTTAGGTGTCCAGCTATTTTTGTTTACAGTTTTCGGGCTCCAGATCAATCTCGCTTTCATTTTCGGTGCCCGGCAACGTGTGGATAAATTGTTTTTTAACATCCAGACTGACCTAGAGTGGTCTACACATTATAAAACAATAGCGGAGTCGATTCTAAACATCGAGACCTATAAAAAAGTATATCTGGACATTAAAAGCTTTAGAGAACAATACGCAAACATAAAAAACTATGGAAATGTCGAATAGCCCGCGCAAAAAGGAAAGTATTAAAACAGTATTAAAAAAAGTATGAAAAGTATAATATCTCAAGTATGGTCTATTGGACTGAATTAATACTAAAAATTATTAGACCGCATTATTAGTTTTAAGGGTCCGGGTCGATATGTCCACGGTTTTCGGTATCCAGATCGATATCTCCATGGTTTTTGGTGTCCAGGTCGATATCTCCATGGTTCTTGGTGTCCAGGTCGATATCTCCATTGTTTTTGGTGTTCAGGTCGATATTTCCATGGTTTTTGGTGTCCAAGTCGATATATCCATGGTTTTTGATGTCCGGGTCGATATCTCTATAGTTTTTGGTGTCCAGGTCAATTTTTTCATAGTTTTCAGTGATCAGATCGATTTTATCATAGTTTTCGACGTCTAGATACACTCCCACTTGTTTTTTAAGTATCTAGACCGGACTGGATACTGAAAATTGAGGTGCGATTAACCTACAGCTCAAAAACTGTAAACGAATATAATTTTCACAACAAACATTATGAGTAGATCGACCTGAACTCCGAGAACTATGAAGATATGAATCTAGACACCTAAAACTGTGGAGCAATCGATCTAGACAACTAAAACTATGGGCCGGTCGACCTGGTCATCGAAAGCGATGGAAATATCGACCTGGACACTGAAAACTAATAATACGGTCTAATACTTTTTAGTATTAATTCAGTCCAGTAGATCATACTTGAGATATTATACTTTTAATACTGTTTTAATACTTTTCTTTTTGCACGCGAGGCCATTAAACATCATGGTCATATCGAATCGACGACTAGAAATAATGGTGATATCGACCTGAATACCTAAAACTATAGAAATATCGACCTGGACACAAAAAATCATGTGGATTTCGACCTGGACCTTGAAAACTAATAATTCTGTCTAATACTCCTTAATACTATTCAGTCGAATAGATGATACTTAAAACTTTGCACATTTCGTACTATTTTAATACTGCCTTAATACTTTTCTTTTTACCCGGAAGGAAGATGTGGAGAAAAGTGAGGAAGCTGGAAATATATAGAGTGCTTAACCAGGATATTCCCGCAGTCTGCGAAATGGCGGTGAAGTGGTGGAAGAAGGGAACGTGTGAGATTAGACAGAGCGAGTGGTGCTTAATCGCGTTAGTATCGAAACGGCAAGTAGCATAGTGGTCCTGCGAAACCACTTCCTTCCTTCCTTCCCTTATTCTCAACAGCTGCAGGAGCCAAGTCGAGAGCTAAGACGCCAGTTCGGTCACCCTCGAGCGTGAGTTGGCGGGTGAGCAAACGAGAATTGGGGTGGTGAGTGCGGTTTGTTACTTCTTGGTGATTAATACCTTAGTTACCGAAGAACGACAATTTTCAGCGATATATCGTCGTTGTCGTTCTCTTAGTGCTATCAAAGGCGTAGAACTCACAAACGTTCTCTCGCACACCACCACGTTTTGGGCTTAATGTTCGAGGAAACGTGCTTAGGATCTTCGAGAACTGGAAATTGCAAGAGCAAAACATTCACAGACATACGACGTTCACTCGCTCGTGGACCTTTTACTATACCAGCACCGAGAATTCTCTCGCTAACAGATAAGTCTCGCTTGGTGCAACATCTGCTCGACAACCCCAAGAGTACAGATTTATTAGCACGTGGTTGTGCTGAACAGTGTCGAGACATCAAACGATTACGTAGTCACGACGACCGGTTGAGCGATATATACAAATTTTGAATTGTTATGAAACACAATATTTTGGTTCCTAGGAAAACTTTGTTTTAGTGACATTTGTTTGTTGCTGTAGATTTTCATATCAGTGTACTCAAAATTTTCAGTAACGTCAGGGAAAGTCGTCCAGAAAAAATGTAAATGAATTAATGAACACTCATTGAAAATTAGGCCTAACGAATGAATTTACGTTGCATATCTAGTCAATTGAATGCACCTGCTATAATAATTAGGGAAAAACCGATGTTGATGGACCAGTTGAATCAATAGACCACTTTTTACTTTTCAATAATACGATGATAGATAGCAGCAAGATCGGTTGGACTTTATTTGGCATATCAAAATAAAAATATGAGTCATATTTGACTGGAAAAAACGTGATGTAGTAAATGTGGTTTCGTTTCATAAAAATATGAATGAAATATAGCAGATATAGCAGATTTATTTACAATTCAATTGTCATTCGCGCTAGTTCGTAGTAACTCGACTTCTGTTTACAATCTTGCCGTTTCTTTTTTACAACGTTGTACATAATTTTATTTGCTATTTTGGTACTCGTTTGTCGTTACAACTCCACAAAGTTTCAGTATGGAAACTTCAAACTGCAAAGTGGAACTAAAAGTCTTGTATAAACACTGAACTAACAGTGAATACACTGGTACACTTTACCTCTACGTACTGTTTTTATCTTCAACAATGTTTGGAGACCTGTATTCTCGACTCTCACTTCGCTAACAATCTGCAATTATGAAAACGAAAGTTACAAGACGCCCTTGAATTTCGTGTTGGACTGAAGCACTAAAGAAGGGTCGAGTGAAGGGTCTAAAGTGTGCTTCTTGGGGCGCCTAACTCAGAGACACAGCGAGAAAGCGCGATGGGAGTGAAAGGGGGGCAGTTTATTATATTCCACCGGGAAATTCGTAGCCTGTGAGAAATCGTGCGCTAAATTCA
Organism: Ephialtes manifestator; assembly: GCA_963970395.1. NCBI lineage: Eukaryota > Metazoa > Arthropoda > Insecta > Hymenoptera > Ichneumonidae > Ephialtes > Ephialtes manifestator. The sequence continues at coordinate 952,842 of OZ019975.1, read as the reverse complement.
GGGGTAATTAAGCTTACCACCGCGATTTCTCTGTCTGCGTACTATGCACGTAGATTGCTGCAAATAGTGAGGGTCGAATTTCTCTGAAAATCTGACGATTGCATAGCCACCATAAACTTGCGTCCATTCCCTACAATTCCCCATAATCCGGAGTGAAAAGCGCCAGGAATTACAATAAACAAATATTAGCTTTTACTATTGATATGAAAATTTGCCAAGCATACGCATAACCTACGATTATATCTAGTTAAATATTTAAGTAATTAAGGATGTAGTCTAATGTAATGCCCTGTTTTAGATGCAAATTTGATGAATTTTTTAAAATACTATAATTTCGGCTGTTTCACATGTTGTTATTTATATCTTAAGTTATACAAAAATAAAAAATCACCGACAGTAGTGGACGCGCGGTCGGTGTGTGGCTTCGGCGGTCCCCAGAGTTAAGCAGCATTATTTGCGGCTATAAATTGGATGGGTAACCGCTTAGTCGTGCACTGGTTTGCGCAAACTGCTGAGCGGGAGGCAGTTTTTCTGAGTTTCTAATATATTCTCATACAATAGTAAATCAGTAAAAATAAAACCGTCTGTATCGGCCAGGTTTTCGGCAGGTTCCCTGTGCCCTCATGCAAATGCGATACAGTAGTGCATTAGGATGAGTGGATGCGGACAACACTTTAAGGGGGGTCTCTATGAAGTGAACGGTAAAGGGGTGTCTATGATGGAACGGGGAAAAGGGGAGAGGGGCAACGTAAAAAGCCTGAAGAAGGCATACGGAAAGAAATAAATTAAAAAAAAAATACAAAAAACAATGTTTTTACTTTTTACATTATCTTGTTTATGTTATTTATGGCTAGTCATACGACTACGACACGACGATTACGATAGTTGTAGTAATTTGAAACATAAAATTCAAACTGATTATTATTCTGTAGGACTGTCGCTCAGGTCCGCAACAGATTTAAACAATTTTGTTAACAAACAACACAATGGCGGAATTAAAAAGAAAAGGTTAAAAAATCGCATGTTTTTCGTTAAAAATAGGGCCAAAAAATAAGATGTCTGAAAATCTGGCTATAGCATAGCCACCACAAACTTGCGTCAATTTCCTACAATTCCCCATAAACCAGAGTGAAAAGCGTCAGGAATTATAGAAAACAAACATTTGCTCTTACTATTTAAATACAATTTTGCCGAGCATATGCATAACCTACGATTATATCTAGTCGTTCAATCACCGGATGTTGAATATATAAATATGTACATACACAGAAGTGTTGGCCAATCTCTGCGAATATTCTGGATGATTGATTTGCTCAAAGACGGATTAACCGATTGGCACTCATCCCGCTAATTAAACGTATAATTCTCGATAGAGTTTGCGCGTCACTCATCGCCTATTTCCATGTACGTTACGATCGGCAACAGATAGTCACGTTGGTAAACTCGAACGGTTATACCCGATGAAATTTCTCTTTGATGGATCGCTGCATCGTGTTACATCCTTACAAGCTTGTCCGAGGTTGTCCAATGCTTGTCCGTGAATGACGATAACGAAATGCTACGCTACCTGTCATTCAGTCGATCTCAACACGCCTAACTGTTGACGTTTGCAGAAATTCGCATGACTTGGCAATTTATCACTACTACTTCTATTTAAACTCTGCACCACGAGTGAACTAAACGAGGTGTGACTAGATTGTTCAAGTCACACGGCTATGGTTACGATTATTGAAACGATTTCCATCGCGATTATAGGACGAGTTTGAGAGTGCTGTGAAACTACCGAGGAAACATAGTCTGATAAGTGTCAATGTGCTCACGATTAAATGACCTATAAGCCACTGTTAGTACTTCATGTTATGACTTTTGATATACTTTGAATGGATCTCGTAACGCGTTGGTCGATTAATGGAACTTGTAAATCAGCAGCGAGAGAAGTTAAATACTCGTTTAAGATTATATCTGTTTGTACGTTTATTCGAATGACTTCCACATCGTGCAGATTATCGGCCACAATTTATATTGTGGCAATATCTATAACCAGCAATCGTTTAAATAATGCAGCAAAGTAAAATCGAAGGAACATTGTTGATTGTGGCTACATTGTTGATTCGTTATTTATGATCATTACGGAGAAAATTTTCTAAATCCAAATATTTTTGGTTGTTATGCTATACAAATTGTCATCACGTTCTGTGTACTTATTTCTTACAAATATAATTGCCAGATTAGGAGTTAAGGGTTTGTTTAAATATCATTAATTGTTACTTTAAAATTTTTATTTTACATTTGCATATTTATAATTTTTATGCACGGAAAGAAAACTTCTTTTGTGTCAACAAATCAGTTGCTAATATAGTGACAGCAAACCTTATTTCCTAGCCTAACAAAACGGATTTGCTAGACCAGACAAATAATTTGCCAGGCCGGCAAAACGATTTATTAGGCCAACAAAAAAATTTTCTAGACCCACAAATAAAATTTGCTGTCACTATGTCAGCAAATGATTTTTCACCGTGTCATTATGTAAGACTTTACAGATTATATATAATAAACTAATTTCTGAAGACGACTCGGATGAGAGTCGAAACGTTGAAACCTACGATAAAAAAGGTTCACCTTTTGCCATTCACTATTTACGATCGTTACGTAGAACATTTTCCAAATCCTTCGTTGAAATTTCTCTATGATGGATAGTCTATTCAACTCGGTGCAGAAGCCTTCTTAACGAAGATGTAATATATGCACGATGTTAGAAAGATGTGAAGTATCATGTGCTGCTGACTTGTATACATGTATACACGCTCGGCTTACATGGAAGTGAACATAGAGAGGGAGATGCATAGAACCCGGTGCAAAAGCGCGTGCACGAAGATAACGTCGAGTGTCGGAGTCGGTGCTCGGTGAGCTCGCCGCGCTCGCACTGCGGTAGGTGGGCGTGGAGCTATGCTTAACGTTATTACATATTGCTTACAGTCCATATATCATGCGTTATACTAGTATAGTGGCTTCAGTGCGTAAGCACTATGCAGGTTATACGTATGTGTAACCGTGTCTGTTCTAACGAGAAGCGCGCGTCCGTTTATCGACCGTTTCCAACGAGGTCGACTGAACCTGGAGAGTTAAACTGCAAGAATTCTCTTGCTTGCTGCTAATACTCAGTCTCGCTAAACGCACGGAGGGAAATAAATGGTTGCCTAACCATTAGCATGGCTAAATACGCTCCACACGACTAAGTTGGTTTGGTTAACCAATTTTTTGGTGGGACCAACAAACGTTGGTTGTGACGCCCAATTCGCTGGTTGCCAATCAATTAATTTGCTAGCCCATCCAATTGGTTTGTCGCCTCAACTAACTGATTTATTTCTGTAACCAAATACCCGAATAGAAATTCAGCTACGGGCAATATCAGGCCCTGGCGTGGTAGTCGGATTTAAATCTAAGGCCCCTGCCTGGCAACCTTATACGGGCCTGGCAGGAAAGTAACGCAGCGCATGATCAGGGCCAGATAGAGGCTGCCATACTAAGCCCCTACTTATAAAAACGACAAATAAATTATAAAATAATTATCTGCACTCACCGAATTCGATTTATCTTGCACTTTCTATTGGATATTTGGGCTTATTTACTTTTCAGTACATATTAATTGCTGAAAAAACACATATAAATTTATTTGCCGTTGGTGGGAATCGAACCTTGATCCTCTGGATGACAGTTCTGCGCCTTAGCCCACTCGGCCATTGACATCTTAGAAAGTTTATATATTTATTGTCTATTTGAAGTATACTTAAAATGAAAACACGTCAAGACTGCTCATCCATTTATTGTGACTACGACCGAAATATTCAAAATTCAAACATGATGGGGCGGTCACCCATCCAGGTACTGGCGTTTGACGGTCAGTACCTCGATACATTTCAAAGTAATCCTAGCTGTATAGTCCCGTAAGACGTGAGTTTCAGCGAAAATTTGGAATACTTCTCGATGGGATAAAGATGTGAAAAAATCCAGCACACGCAAGGTGCTGAAAAGATTGACTTTACATAACAATAATTTTTAAATGTTTTTAACGAATGCCGTGTCTAGGCCTTACACGAACCTGATAATGTAGATTTACGGCATATCTAAGAAAACTATGCCATACGAAGACCGTATGCGGACCTGACCAGGGAAAGAAAAGAAAACCAACATTAGACAAAATGTTGGTCCGAATGCCACAGGAAGACCTTATGCGAAACGGATAAGGTCAAAGAATGGCATATCTATATGAAGTTACCGTATGTAAAGCCTGATCTGGGCCTGATCCGGTTGAAAGACAGCATTTTTAAGGTAGAATGCGATATCTCAGCCTTACATGAACCTGAACAGCTGAATTTACGACGACCCCTAAATAAAATTACCATATCTAGTCTGACATCGGCCGGATCCGGTGTAAAGACGGCATTATTAAGTACGAATGCCATATCTCGGCCTTATATGGACCTGATCAGGTGAATTTACGGCAGCACCAAATAAGGTTACCGTACCTAAAACTGATCTGGACCTCGTGTGACAGCAGGCATGCCTGATGAAATTTCTACTCGGGTAGTTTATTGTCTCAACCAATTATTTTTTTCCGTGTAGTAATCTTAAATTCTGGTATTGAAAAAAAAGTAAATTCAGTGGAGCCTTTTACAATTTCCCGAGAAGAAGTTTTTTACCATCGTCAGACACAACTCAGGCCCTGACTGGGCCTTAACAGCGCCGGATTTGCCCCTGATGTAACTCTTCAAAATTTCTAGTTAGGTTGTTAACACGACAACGAAGCCTAAGAGATAGCGTGGAGAATTCACAAGAAATTCTTTCAAAGTTTTTCTTTTTCGATGATAAATATTATGGTGTAAAGCGTGGTTTTCGGGCGTGTATAGTAGAAATAAAAATTATTAAACATTTTAATAATAACAATAAACACAAATGAGGCAAAATTGTGCGAAGAATAGTTTTTCCATATCCTTGACGAAATTTATACATATTTCTACAGTGGACCTACCAAGGAAGATGAAAGTTTGTTTTAGATAACCATATTTTTGGAAAAGCGAACAACATCATTTATGTGGCAAATAAATTTAAAAAATATTTTTTACATTTATAATATAATAAATAAATAATACAAATTTTTATAAATTAATTTTTTTTTAACTATAAGAAATACTAGACTGCCTTTAAAAAAAATGTTTTCCTTTTTTAATGCAATCTAGTAAAGATATTGTTTCCTAAAGCACTTAACATGTTCAAATAAAATAACAAAACCTGTGCTCCTAAATCTAGATATTAATTTAATTTAACGAAAGTCAAATATTTACGGGTTATATACTCACACAAACTCACAGACACTTACAGTCACGCTGATAACAAATATGATGAGGAAGTCGCGTGTAGCGAATACGCCACGAGCAACTTTCTTCAAATATAAATTAAAACTAGATGAGGTTGGGTAAAAGGCTAAAGACCCCGTACGATGGTTATTCTAATGCACTACAATATAAAGCAAAACTAACAACTCCATGAGATATTGTTGACCAGTAGCCGCAAGGAAGATCAGCATCATCAGGAAACAGGAGCCGCCTGCGGTGTTTGCACTGCCTCGATGCTGTGTAGTGCGCGCCCTCGCGATCTTTCATATTCGATTAACGGTATCGAAGCGGTGTACCAACTCGTCGTTCCACAGCAAAGGAACAAGTAAGAGAAGGACGAGGGTAAATCGCTCGCTCCCGCTCTCAAGTATTTATAAGTTAACGTGTGTACGTATAGTATATGAATATCGAGAGAGCGAGTTGGGCTGACTATACATATAGTGTACCTATTATGGATCATCCCATGCCAAGTGAGCCACATAAATTTAGCATGGTGTTCATAATTTTTTCAAAAGTTGTTTAGAGTATCAAATAATAATAATAAAATAAAAACATCCACAAATTATTTTAGAATTTTTGCATCTACGGTTTGTCCAAAATTAAATAACGATTTTTTTTTCAATTCGCTGTATATTCAATATTACCGATCGTACAAAAAATTTGTCCCTCTATAAAATTTAAGTTTTTAAATGTACTTTTTTATAAATTTTTTGACATAGACGGGCAAAAAAAATTCCGCCGTTTTTTGACAAGATGAAGTAATAATTTTTTTTTTTTTTTCGTTGAGACAGACCATACCGATTTTTCTAAAAATTTCACAGAATTTCTAATATTATGCTTACAAAGTACAGAAAAATTGGTGTGATGGCTAATGAATGGCCCATTTGGTATGGAATTACCTATGTATATCGACGTGGAGCAAACGCGCGGATCGAGGGATATCGAGGCCTGCATCAGTCTCGCGTGACGCGTCGTGGGCGATCGCCTGACGCACGAAGACGGCGACCACGGTGCAACGTCTCGTGTATACCTGTGCCGTGCCTTTTGCCTTTGCCGGTGAAGCTGCACTCGACCCGAGACAGAAGAAGGAAGGAAGGAACGAGTGCAGTCGAAAGTCCTACGTCGGCTTCACGATATAGCAATGTTTCAGCGGCCGCGGTACAAGCAGCAATGTACATAGTACACCCTTGGACGTGTGTACTCTACGACGTCGTCTCGTCGACTCGACTCGACCGTCGTCTTCGTGTAGTTGGATACTGATTCTGTGTTATGCATACAGTACAAGTGAAGCCGGGGCTATTTGGATCACGGACAAAGTTGTGAAACCACATTGATTCAATAATAGTACTTAACGACCCGTGTAGAAAAAATAGTTGGGGCTCTGACTTGGCCCTTTCTAGTTTACCCCAGTTCTATTAGGGGCCCTACTAGGCTAGTCACCCTTGAAGTACGGGGCCTTTAGAGGCTCAATATGGGCGACCCTAGTGAGGATTCCACATTTAAACCTGACTAGGCCCCGAAGTTTGTCGTGGCCGCCTCTGTTGAGCCTAGTAGGATTCTAGAGTAGATTCCCTATTGTGGATACCACGTTTATACCTAAAAAGGCCCCTAATTTCTGCACGGGGATACACGGAAAAAAAATTAAGATGTGAGCCATCCCAAGAAATATGTTTAGTTGCCCCGGCCAATTTTTTAGGAAAATCCAAAGACACGTCGTATTTCCTTTGTGTTCATACACAACATACATTTTTTTCAGATTTTTAGACTTGAATTTCACAACTTTTTGCATGAACGTAATCATTTTCAGGAATGGCGCACCACATAATTTTTTTTTATTGAGAAAATTATATTTTTCCCTTCTCGTTATGAGAAAACTTTTCCAGTTGGATTGATTAAAAAATATTATTTTCTTGTGGGTGAAACTGCCAAATCGCCCCTTGACATGCCTTTTTTTAGAAAGTGTTTAATAGTAGATTAAAAAAAAATACGTGCTGCTTAGTTTTTAGTCTACTATAACATATTATGAAAGAAATCAAATCGGAGACATCGACCTGGGATACCTTCCTTGTAATAAATTTCTGAAAACTATCGATTACGAATATAAAACATTCTAAGTGGTAACTTCTACATTTTATTACAGCTTTCGATGATATTTTGTAAGAATAAATATGAACCTGTAGTGATTATAAAATTGAGTGTAAACATTTGAATAACCCCAAAAAAACCTATTTTTTACTCAAATATTAGAAGAAAAAGTTAAAAAAAAAAAATGGAAAATCACGGTCATCACTTTTTTAATACATTAATAATATTTTTCCACTTTTTTAAACAGGATTATCGTGAAATTTTTGTTGAAACCTATTTTCATCCAAACGGCTTAATTTTTAGGACTTAAATTTTGCAATAACAAGCGAAATTATGGTGAAAATGGATTAAGCTTCTGGCTTTACGATACTTAAAGCCGTTTCTTTAAAAAAGTCAAGAAATCAAAACTGAGGTTTTGAGCGTGAGAGACAGATTTGTAGTTGTTTATCATTGGGCAACGAAATTCCCACGGGCGGATTATTGCCTCTTAAATCTCAAGACAAAAATGTTTCAACTAACCCCGATCTCTCTTATGCATCATTGGTGCGGTAAACACGAGGGCAATCGACGATATATGCAAGACGTTGGATTGCGGTTCGGACTCACAACTTCTCTCGGAATGATACAGAGGGATATAGAGAAGTGGCGCACTGGCAAATTGTACCACCTTTCCTACGCGAGATCTGTACATAATAAATGAGACAAGATGAATAAGATTTCAGTGGTTCTCAAATGGGAAGACACCGTTATTTTGGTATAAATGGAGAGTATTACATTTTATCTGACATTACAATATCGTGAACCTTCTCAGGGCTCTCAGCTCACGTAAAATCTAGGTTAAGTCGAGACATAATGCTGTGTAATTTATACAGAAATATCTGTTATATACATCTATTTAATAACCGGCTTAGTACATATTTCTTCAATATCTTGTTTATGTAGACTTAACGATTTCACGATAGCTTTGTTGAGTTTTTTATTCGTGATCTTGTAACAGTTTTTCAAATTGCCTCGTAATTTTTTTAAAAATAATATAAATTATTGCTAATTGCAAAATTTGTTTTGTCGACCGGTCTTTTTTTTTAAAGCACAAAATATCACGTAAGAAAGAATCTATGAAACAAAGATACAATGAAAAACACGATATATTTTTCCTAATAATTATGCATCTATTTAATAACCGACTTAGTATATATGGGGCATTCCACCCCGTTTCGACCTGGATTTGACCTCGACCTCTCCGATTTGCCTCATTATTTTTTACAGGCTTAGTTGGACCCTCAACTGCACAATTTCCTTTTTTTTAAGTCCATTTTTTTTAAATATATTTTTAAAGTGACATAAAAAACCCCATAATTTAAAAATCTGATAAAATTCTGAAAAATACTTTGTTCAATAACAAAATTATCTAGCTTATAGTCAAAGTAGGGAAGATTTTCCTTCTTACAGTTTTTAAGCTTGTTTATTAAAAAAAATTATTAAAAAATAAAAAAAATAATTAGACTACTACAGGATTGGTCAAATGTTTATTTATGTAAGACCGAATTTTTCAGAATTTTTTCAGATTTTTAGGAAATTGTTCAGATTTTTCCGAATCATGCAAATTTTTTTTAAATATTTTTTTAAAGTGACAAAAAAACCCCATAATTTAAAAATCTGATAAAATTCTGAAAAATACTTTATTCAATAACAAAATTATCTAGCTTATAGTCAGTGTGGGGAAAATTTTTCTTCTTATAGTTTAAAAACTATAAGAAGAAAAGTGGGTAAGATTTTTTTTCTTACAGTTTAAAAACTATAAGAAGAAATATCTTCGACACTTTAACTATAAGCTAGATAATTTTGTTATTGAATAAAGTATTTGTCAAAATTTTTTCAGATTTTTAAATTATGGGGTTTTATATGTCACTTAAAAAAAATATTTAAAAAATGGACTTGAAGGAAAAAAAAAAATTTGCGCATTTGAGGGTCCAACTAAGCCTGTAAAAAATAATGAGCCAAATCGGAAAGGTCGAGGTCAAATCCAGGTCGAAACGGGATGGAATGCCCCATATATTTCTGTAATATCTTGTTTGTGTAGAATTAACGATAGAACTTTTTAATATTAATCTTGTTTTTCAAATTGCATCGCGACTGTATAAAAAATAATATAAATTATTGCTGAATGCAAAATTCACTTTATTGTTTTCTTGGCCAGATTTCTAATTTTTTAATCACAATATATCACGTAAGAATGAGTCTATGAAACAAAGATACAATAAAAAAAACGGTATGCTTTTCCCAATATTTATGTCTTTCGTCTAGAAATACTGTTGGAGAATTTATCCCTATTTTCAACCCTCTCTCACGCGTAAAATAATATTCGCCTTCACCTTGAAACATCCAGAGAGTAAAACCGACTGTTGGGTATGAGGATGCAAAATGCGGGAGACAAGTCCCGAGAGACAGTGTTGCGGTGAAAGTGAGAGCACAACGGAAAATTTTCCAACGGAGCTTCCAAGTGCTTTCGTTGCTAGAGAGGAGAGAACGAAGAAGATACTGTACTGGAGATGCCTCCGCAGTCATATTCCACTAGCTGGAAAACCGGAGTATGAGTTGACAGCGAGAGCGAGAGAGTTTGGGTGCACAGATGAGGGGAAATGCATGGTGAGTTTGGGCAGGCGAACAGAGAGAAACCAGCGAGGCAGGAAGCAACGAGAAGTATAACATCCCTCCGGCCCTCACGCCTTTCCACGGTGAAACCCCTGACTGGTTTGGAAATGAGGATTGGGGTGTTTTATTTAATTAAGCTTGAGCAGAGTCTGCCCAACCCTTTCACTGAGCTAACGCGTGGCTCCAGGAAAATACCCAAGAGGGAAAGAGAGAAAAGGTCCGAGGACAGCGAAAGGAGCAAGTTAAATGCAGAGTCGAAATATACCGAGTGAGAAAGAAGATACGAACGAGAAGAAGCTATATTGTGAACGTATGTATGGGGTATTCCTAGCCAACTCCACAAGCGTTCAACCCTAAACCCTTCCAATTCGCTCCCTAATTTTTTATGCTATTCTATATATTTGAAAAAAGGCTTTTAATTTTTTTTAGATTTTTACTGAAACTTCATTTCTCATGAATTTTTTAATCAAAATTTTGCACCCCTATTTGAAATTATACTCAATAATGCGATATTAGAGATGACATTTTTTTAACTGTGACCCAGAGGGGCCAAACGTTTGCGTCGATTTTCTTAAGCCACTTTTTCGAATTAAGAAGCGGTTAAAAATGGAAAAAAATTAAACAAGATGGCAGTTAATGGTCGGGTTATTGCGTAAACATTTTATACATATCGCAAGATTATTTTGGAATTTTGCTGAAGCTTTTTTTATTGATATTAAAAAATCATGTACCTTACCATCTTATTTCATTTCCTTCCATTTTTAACGGATTTTTTCTTTTCGGAAAAATGGCTTACGAAATCAACGCAAACTTTTGCCCTTTCTGGGTGGCAGCTCAAAAATTTTGATATATAATTATGAGAATAATTTCGAATTTTTTAAACTGTGGCGCCATATTTATATCTAAAAAAATTCATCAAAAAAAAAAGTTCCGTAAGAAAATTCTTTAAAAAATTAAAAGTGTTTTTTCAAGGATGTAGGATAGTATAAAAATTATGGAGTCAATTAGAAAGGGTCAGGGTTGATGCTTACTGAGTTGGCCAGGAATACCCCATATATATATTAGACGGGGGTAGAAAGGTTCTTCGCGCTAAGGATATATATGAGGGGGTGTTTATGCCCCACGGGGATTCCAGGTTAGCAAGCTGCTCTCGAGAATCAGCCACTACTCCTCGTACTGTACTACCTACACCTTGTTCTCCGCCTTACGCGAACGAATTAGAGCCGGTCGGCCTTCGCTGAGGTAAAATGTTGAAGCTCGTTATATTCTACACGCGTGGTGCCCCCTCAGGCTTCTCCTGACCAAACCTTTACCCTGGAGAACACTGGAGCTATCTACTTTGTGAACGAATACACGTGCATACCATTATAATAATAAGTAATAAATACCACAAAACCTTTGGCTCTCTGTTTATTATTTTTTTCATGGCATAAGCATCATCGTATTTCATCCATGTAACATTTAGAGCTGTCTCGTTGATATACGTATTTCTCAGAATAAAATATTTAATGAAGTGACGTCGACGGAGTTTGTCCAAATAAAAAAAATTATATATTGAGTGTATAAAAAATAAATACACTGTAAAAAATGTTCGCGTTTTTCCTATACAAACGTGTATGAATTTTGTAAAACTTGGTATAGGAAATCGAAATTAATATGTTTGCATAATAAATTTAATACAGATCAATGAATTTCGATAATCCGGTGATAGAAAATTACAATACATGATTATTAAATCAATAATTACTAAATCAGTACATGAAAATCAACATGCATTTTAGAAATTTTAGTGCCCGATTTGAAATTTAATACAAATTGTCGCATTAAATTTAAGATCAAAGTTATCAAAATTTCAGTTACTAATGTTGAAAAATACCCGTCAAAGTATTTGCATTTTTGTCCACATAGGTGTACTACTTTTTGCAAAATGTTTGTGTTTTTGCGACACAAACGTGTGAGAAATTTACAAAACTCGGTATAGAAAATAAACATTAATATAGTTGCACAGTAAATTTAATATGCGTGTATGGATTTTACCAATCCGGTGACATAAAATTATAACACATGGTTACTAAATCAATCATTACTATATTAGTACATGAAAATGAATATGATTTTTTTTGCATATTTAGTGACTGATTTGAAATTTAATACACATTTTCGAATAACGAAAAAATCCCGCACTAGATCGCTAACACTTATTACTTAGCACCGACTTCTGATAAGTTACTCGAGATTTCCAGAATCGATTTTTTTTAAACACTGGAGTATCTTGCGCTGCTATAGCGGCAAATTTATGTTTGATTTATGTTTGTTGCTAGAACTTCACAGGTCTGTGCATATAATTTTTTCGAAAATCCGAATACCTGAGCTTCCTCGTGAGAAAAAGATTCCGTTCGTCCAAAAATTATATTCACTTGAAAATATTTCCAACCCACTTCGCGCTCTGATTACAATCAATTGAATATTTTTTTATGTCCATTATAAGTATGCTTGAGAGAATAATAGTTATACAACTCTTATGTCGTTTAGATATAGTCGTAGGTTCAAATCCCAGTGTAAGCGAAAAATTTTCTGTGGCGAAAACCAATACCCAACAATTTCTGATGACATAATTTGTTTGAAAAAATAATGTCCGAATAATATTTCTATTTTTTTAAATTGTTTTCATGTCCACTTTATACTTCCAACACATATGTGCTTGAGACTTCAGATACCGCTCATATGAAAATTCATCATACATGTTTATGAAATTTAATTCACAGTTGATACATATGGTCATATTGACATTAAATCTCAATAACGTTGAATTTTAATATTCCTCTAAACGTTATGATTTTTCATATAGACATATATACAAAATTTCATATACGGTATCTGCAAAAAAACTTCCAACACTTTTGTATTAATTTTAATACAGATTTTTTTAACAGTGTATAGTTTTTAACATTTAAAAAAATATATATACAATTTATACATAAACCCAACTTCACAGTTTCTCTTTTATATAAATTGTATATAGAGTTTATAAAGACTGTATATTCAAATTTCATATATCCGATTATATATCATTTTTTTTACTTTTATGTTGAAGAAGATGAGGTCGAAGAAGAATTTTTCAAAACTGTTTTGGGCTTTTCGTGCTATTTCCTATTTTATGGAACGCCTCGATAATTTAGGTCGTGTATCCAATTCGGTATGATTACCAATCGTTTCGATCGATACATGTGGTATGCTCCACTTCAGCTATACCGCCGTTCGATTAATTGCTATCCTCAACGTGTGCTATATTATGTGTTTATTATACTATGGTAATTACTAGTGGAATTGCTTCTTTAGTGAGTTGATGTAGCTCGGTTATTTCCCCCGTTATTCTAGGTACATCAGCATCGAATTTTCACTACTAAATCAGCCATGCTTCTGAAATATATTCATTCAGTGCAGATATTAACTATTCCGAATTTTTTTAACAAAGTATAAATAGAGTTGAATAATGGATATCCACAATTTTGATAAAGATTGATGAAAAAAAAGAGAGATATAAAATGACCTAAGAGATTCATATTATAGTTTTGAATTAATGTGAAGAGCGCGCTGTAAAATTTTAATTTACTTGAATTATCTTTGATGAAGATTAAATCAATCATCCATAGCTTTAGAAAAAAATAACGATGACAATTGCTCCTCGAGTTACTTACTGCACAGCAGAGTAACAAAACTACGGATGTTGCATCGAAATAATTACAAATTGCTATGCACATGAGTCTCGAGATGTAACACGAGACAACGAACGTGCTTTGTACTAGCGGACTTTGGATGTGCATGTAATACGTATGTACCTATAAGTCGTTTGATGAGGGGACGATGCGTGTAACGCGAGAAACGAATAGTCGTGACAAGGAGGAGGATTCGTGTAGGCGTTCAAGCTGCTGTCTGTTAGCTATCAGCTGAACAGAATCGTGTTCGTCATTCGAATGACGAAGAGCTAAAATGCTCCCGTGGACGTTCAGACATCATCTCAGTTTTTCTCTTTCTATTTTGTGCTTTTTTACAGTGTCTTTTGTCCGGTGAGCAAGTAAAGATTTAGGCATGCTGTCAACGTGGTAAACTATACGATTCGGTTATTAATGACAACACGTCGATGTAAAATCCCAGGAAGAGTCCAGCTAGAGAAATTTCTAATCCAAATAGAAATTTTGAGTGTTACATCAGGTGTGAATCTGGCGCTACTAAAGGGCTTATCAGGACCTTATCATCGCCTAGTCAGGGCCTGATTTGTACCTGATGTCACGCTAAAAATTTCTACCCATTGGACCAGTTGAATCATGAGTCATGAGATGATACAACGCAATCAAGAGGGTTGGTCTTCATTTGGGATATAAAAATATACACGGAAAGAAATGTTTGGTTGTGGCAACTACGTTTTCGATTTGCTGTACACAATGTCTAAAAAATTAGTTGCCTTAACCATATCGAATAGTAACATCAACTATTCACGATTAGTTCTCGATTGGATTAGTTAGGTTAACTAATCCAATCGAGGTTAGGTTAGTTAGGTTAACTAATCCAATCGTTGGGACTACCATTCGAATCGTCGGTATTATCATTCGAATCGTCGGTATTACCATTTGAGTTGCTAGGAAAATAGAATAATCGATTGGTTGTATCAACTCATTTCTTGGTTATGGCAACTAATCTTTTTTTTCCGTGTAGATACGAGCCAAATTTGACTCGAATCGATAGGCACAAACGGCAAAGGCTCCATAGAGTCCATAACTCTGATGTTTGATCTAAAAAAAGATTCATCATCCGAAGTCTTCAAAAATTAGTGTCTCGTGGAGTATAAATGTACACAGTGCACTGATAAAAAAAGTCGATTTGATCTACCAAATGTGCGCTTGTGGGTGGTGAAAGAAATATTTGGTTAATTGGAAAGAATCCTTGACTGAAAGAACTAGCGCTTAATTGAATCAAACTTTTCTTCACTCACAATCAATATTATTTTGTTCACGGAACGAAATATTTGTTTCGCCACCCGCAAACGCATATTCGGTAGGTCTAACCAATTTTTTTTTCTCAGCGTCCTAAAGTGTGAAACGATATAAAGTCAAGATGTATTCATTCTGTCTTTATGATATTATTTGTGTCAACATGAAAAACTCGCTATACTGACAATGAGAGAAAAATAAAGTAGAATAGTAGGTCGAACTATACCGATATAATTCCCAGGAGGGACGATCATATCGATCGGTACTGGAAACTGTGTATTTGATTAGTTGAGCGATTATTTTTTATCATTGTCGTAATTATAAAGTATAATCGTCCCTCCTGGGAATTATACTGTATGGTAAAAGTATACTATTGTTGTTTCAACTACGTTTTCAATTTGCTGTACACAATGTCTAAAAAATTAGTTGCCTCATCCATATCGAATAGTAACCTCAACTATTCACGATTAGTTCTCGATTGGATTAGTTAGGTTAATTAATCCAATCGTTGGGACTACCATTCGAATCGTCGGTATTATCATTCGAATCGTTGGTATTACCATTTGAGTTGCTAGGGAAATAGAATAATCGATTTGTTTTGTCAACTCATTTCTTGGTTATGGCAACTAATCTTTTTTTTCCGTGAACCATGTACTTTTCTGTCAGTGTATACGTAGTTGATAAATTTGATATTAAATTTTAGTAACGTAACATGGTAAATCGTGAATCATTTCCAATGGTAATTACGTAAAACGCCTGCCGATCAGATGGACAAGAATGTCCCTTCATCGAGGGGAAATTGAACGGAACTGGTGATGATCTAATTCTTGACAGTACGCGGAGGGACTCGTCAATTCCCCAAAATGCCCAGCCGCATCCCTTTCTGCTAGACGCGTATGTGTATGTTATGTAGTATTTGATAGTATATATTCGCTGGTAGTACACCTATACCAATGACATAGAACAGGCGACTGCGATGAGCAGAAGCACGACACATCCTCTCAATCATCATTACATTAGCGGTAATGATCCATTAGCATCCGTCAAGTGGCTGTCGTTAATGCTTCGTTCGTTCTCCGGCGTATGTCGCGCTTGAACCACGCTGGAACGCGAGCGCCCGTCTGCATCGAGGGAGTTGTTCATCGGGAAGCGACGGTTGCACGCACCGGGAACTTCGCGCCGGAAACGCTCGAAACAATCATGCCAATAGCGGCTTCCACGCGTCGTACGCGACTCGGACTCGCGCGAGCTCGATACGTGACCGCAATCTGAAAGTCCGATGTATATATCCACCGCCTACTCATCCTGTTCATATATTCGAACTCTTCAGGATTAGTTAGGACGACAAGGATCATTCGGTTCATCTATGAATTAAGACAAGTCTCTACCGATTTCACTTAATAAAAATTTTATCATTGACACAAATCATACAGAAAATCCCATGGTATTGATTGTTCTTTTTCCTAATATTTTTATCATGTGAAAAAAAATTTCGGACCCAAATATGACGAATATTAAACGAAGTTTAATTTCTTTTTCAGTATCATGTTCATATATTCTAACTCATCGGGGTTAGTTATTTTGTCGTTGACAAAAATCATATTAAAAATGCCATGGAATCAATTGTTCTTTATAATATTCTGATCATATGAAAGAAATGTTTAGACCCAAATATGACGAATTGTAGACGGAGTTTCCTTTTTGCTTCCTCATAGAGGAAGCTTTGTTTTCATGAAAAAAAAAATTTCGAGATTTTCATACCAGTATGCTTAGAATTGTCCAAAACGTGGAGAAAAGTGGTTTAGAAAAAATGTCCGTACGTATGTGTGTATGTGTTGCAATTTGCAAAGTTCTACTTTGCAGCCTTGTTTTTCAGTATGTTTGTAATTTTGCTTTTTTTAAATTTCAGATATAATTTTTTACTATTATGACTATATGACTATTATTCCATGATAAAATCTAATATAATTCTAATATTAATTTACGATTAATATTTTTTTTAGAACGCTCGAGCCATAATATCGCTAAGCCATAAGAGCGCGCTTGATCTCTCGTCAATGGGGAATCGATACATGTGCCGAACGACGTCAATTACAGATGATTTATGTTACGCTCAATTCCCAATGCTGAATTATATAGGTACACGCGCTCGAACTGAACACTCCTGCCCTCGTGAGCTCCTCGTCGTCGGAAATGTAACTCACGTGCTCTCGCAATTATTGTCGAGTCGATTGGCCACGTCGTTGCGCTGCCGGCTGCACACGGAGGCTTTGGAGCGCTCGCGCACATTCTGACTCTTCGGCTGCGCCTGCATCAAGGATCGATGGATCTCTCGCCGGGCCCACACCATCCAGGCATCGATCTCCCGCTCACACGATACTCGATGATGTCAGCGGATACTTTTCAAGCTGTCAACGTGTGCCGCTCACATAACGCCTTCACACGCACGCATACATTAAGGTAGACACGTCTGACTGATGTCCAAGTAAAACTGAATTCGAATTAAACAAAGTTCATAGGTTGCTTTGAAATATTTACCGTTTAATCGCGTTTAACCACAAATTTATATTTAATTTAAACGCAAATATACAATAATGCTTTTTTGATAGATCCAAAAGTGCATATTTCTATTTTACTATACCTCGAAATGGAATCGGGTAAACACAAGTATCGATAAGGGCACTAAAAAATGATCAATTGGAAAATATAACAACATTTAAAAAAATCAAGACAATAACAGCCGTTTGAATTTGAAACTTCTAACTTTTACGTTCACTTTGGCAGATCCCACCGCTGCCACCAATGTTATGCCCGCAGGGGGTCAATTTAACATATATTTTATTTATTGGGATCGTTTGCCAACAAAGAGTTGGACTCAAGTAAATAACGCAAAACTAAGAAGATTTATTTAAACAGATAACAATATAGTGTATTACAATATCGAGCTCGTCTCGATTCTGTTACTTATGGGCGAGTCTGACCCAAGACCGACTGGTCACTTTGATGTTCGATTGAAGACTAAGCTTATTCCCGATTAATTTCCAGCAATTTGCCTAAAATCGGTGCGTATGCATTTATTGCTTCCGCGCAATTGGATTCTTCGTTTTTTCCAGACAGGCCCAAGTTCGAGAAGCTGGCCACACGGAGAAAAACGCTTGGTTGGGCTTACTAAGATTTTGGTTAAAAATTTTACCAAGAAAAAATTGGTAGACGCAACCAAGTTATTGATTAGGCGTACTAAATACTTGGTTGTTTTACCAAATCCTTGGTTATGTTAGCTAATAACTTGGTTATGTTAGTCAATAACTTGGTTGAGCCCACCAAGTTTTCATGATAACATTTTAAACCAATTTTTTGGTAATTCTAACCAAGCTTTTTTCTAAGTGCAGTGGTAAATGATTAGACCATGCCAAAACCACCTTGCTTGACTAGTAGCGTAAGCTTTTGCTATATAACAAACTGCGCTTTCAGCACCATTTAGCGGTCAAAGCGAATTGCAGACTATATTATAAACCACCATGCTTTATGGACGAGTTATGTGTGCGTCCCTTTGGACACATATAAAGTAATAATCTATAGAATGTTTTCCATGAGTGAATGTATGGCCATTCCAAACCCCATTACTTTGAGCATGGTTGAAAAAACAGCAATTCCATTGTACTGTGATGGGTTAGCAAGAAACTCGCAGTGTTTACACTAATACACTGCTTATGCTATATAAAACAACCTGCCCTTTGGCAGAGATAATTAAAAATGGAATCCTCGGAACTGCAAGCCCCTTGGGTCGGAGCTTTTGAAATTTGTTTGTCGAAATTGGTCATTAGTCGAGAAATGGATGCTGCAAAGGTTACAAAGGTATGTGCGAATCGTTATTTTCTGGAATATTTTTTAATACTACGTAAAACAGCTCCATTCTCGTATCCGCATTCGAAATCTGATATTTTTTGAAAAATTTAAACCCTCGCAAAATGTGAGTCTCTATAGGAATTATTATAAAAGTAACTACAAACGAAGAAGTACCGATTTACTCAGTCCACTTCATTTTACTTTTTCAGACCACAACTTCCAACATGTCAAATGTTGGAAGTTGGTTAATTGGCTGGGTCTGATGAGAAAGAACGCTGCAGTCAAGCGTTATCTTTGTCAAAAGTTCAAAGTTTGATTCCCTTGAGAAATCTGCTACGAAATTGGAAAAGTCAAGTTTCGAGATAGCATATGTAGATATTTTTTGAAAAAACTAAAATGTAAAATTTAAGTCTCTGTGTGAATTTTTATAAAAATAATTACAAACGAAGAAGTACATATATACGCCTTTTTCATTTAAATTCCAATTCCAGATGTTTTGACACATTTTGAAGCCATGGAATATTGCAAACTGAAAAGAAGACAATATATCTATCCGAAAACTTCCTCGAAGGAAGTAAAATAGTAAAGATGTTATCGAAAGAACTTCCATCATGTCAAAATGTTGGAAGTTGGTTAATGACTGGTTCTGATGAGAAAGAAAGCTGCAGTCAAGCGTTATCTTTGTCAAAACGTCAAAGTTTGATTCCCTTGAGAGATCTGCTATGAAACAGTTGGCAACTGACAACCCCTTTTGGTGGTTGCTATCTGAGACTTCAGTGCGGTCCACCAAGGATCGGAGGAGAAACTATACGGCGTTGCTGAGTCAATATTATCCTTTTCTCGAAGTCTCTCGTCCGCTTCGGGGTGAAGGAGGAGTGCGGGGGTGGTTCGCCCGGATGCTCACCAACCCTCTAACTAAACTGCTAACACAGCGAGACTCGAGCGGGAGCAGCATTGTAAAGCGATAGCCTGGATTACGCGTCTTCGCGTCCGCATACGCCCGCGCTCGAAGAAAAATACTCTTGAGAAGCAAAAGACTCAACATTTCACCGTCAAGTATATGTAAATGAGGGGTTTGGGGTATCCTCTGTTTTTTTGGTGCCACCAACGCCAGAGGATTGCGAGACTGGGATATCCCTCTTTGCACTGCTTCTACTTATCCTCTCGTTAGTTCTTTTTCCTTCCGATACGCAATCCTCCGCCCCCTTAAACTTTTTTTTCCCGCTTCTTCCTCCATTGCCTGGAAGAACTAGAGATGTGTTGATACGAGTCGTATTATCCAGTTGTTTTAATTTTTTTTATTTTCACGCATAATTATCTCAATTTCTTTTCTCCCTCGCACTTAATATTTAAGGGGTATCACCACTCTCATGGCAGAAAAAAAGGCCGAACTTTGACGATTTATTTTGGGAGTGTGAAAAAAGGCGTAGGATTTCTTTTCAGAGGGTTTATTTAATATAAATTAAAGTACACAAAAAAATTTTGTATTATCATTTTGATGCAAAATGGCGGCGACACAGCCCATCTTAAAAATCGTATTTTTAAAAACACCTTCACGGGAGGACGGTTTTCTCGTAAAGTATAAGACCTGGAACAAAAAACCAAAAAGATGTATAATCTATATACTATTGGCTGTGAAACTACCTAGGGGTTTTTTTAAATCAGATTTTGTAGAAATGGTGCGCTTTTGAAAAAAAGAATCGATTCTTGCCAAAAAATGAATGAAATCGTTTTTCCAAAATCCTAGAACAGTGTTACCTCTTAATTCACATAGGAATGGAAGAGAATATAAGCATTTTTGAAAGATTCGATAAGTTACAAATAATAATGTATGTAATTACGAATGGACAATGCACAACCGTTCAAAGAACTAAGAGTTTCTTTATTACCAAAAAGAATTTGTATTCTCTCAATATTTCATTCAAATTTATCATTGTCTACATGAGACACCGACAGTTTAGCCTTCGGTAGGACAAACGAAGATCCGGTTATAGACACAGACACCGAAAAAAGAATGACTCGTTCTGAGGTGTTGTTGTTTCGTGCCGCGTATCATCCGGCCCCCGTCGTGGCCTTTCGACTGAATGAATGGTACGTTGCGATGAGACGATGAGCGAGACAAGAGAAACACAACAAGACACCAAAGCGGGAACCGAGAGAAGCTGTAACAAAGGGTGGTTACGCATAATTTAACGGTCCCTCAGAGGCTTATCGCAAACAAGAAGAAAGAAAAAAAGACAAGATATATTTAAAAACTTAAAAAAGGAAACAATTTCTTAGGAACGAATTGTCTAGTAGAATTAATAGGAATTCGTTAAAAGGAAATTTTTATCTAACCCTGTCTTTACAATCATATGGAGTTATTGGAAAACATTCATCATGTGACTCCCTGTCGTAAACTGAAGAAATTTGTAGTCGTGGTAAGAAATGTTGGACTCGTATAATGAAATATCCGAAATTACTTTATTCTATAAATCTTGAATTTATAAAAAAAGGATGCAAAGCAGAACCTTGCACATTGCTTCCTCATTATATTTCGCTTTTTACAAAGCAATCTCAAAGAGGAAGTACGGTAATTGATTTTGGCTTCCTCATAGAGGAAGCTTTGTAAAAAGCAAAATATAATGAGGAAGCAATGTGCAGGGTTCTGCTTTGCATCCTTGTTTTAAATAAATAAATAAGCGCACACTCCCGCTTTGTAAAAATATAATAAAGACGAACGGTCCGGAAACTCTCTCGAATACTCTTTCTTCTATGGTTTTTTTTTGTAGAACACGATAGTAACCGGGGTTTTCCAAAATTTCATTGGGAAGCAAGGATATGGATAGTTTATACGACATAAATCGCTACTTTTCGCAATATAGACTGTGCAACTTCGTTATGAAAATATGGTATCGTTCAACATTTTTGGGCTATATCAGACGTATTTTTCTGTTAATCATGAATTTGGTACTCATTTAACTCCCAGCTTGATATTTGATATCAAAATACGCATCGCAGAAAAAAAGTAAAAAAATTTTAAAAATCAACATCTCATAAAATTTTAACATTTCAACCGATCTTAACCAAATTTAATAGGGATCACCGGTGCATGAAAGCACACATACATACCAATTTTGAGCTTAATATCTCGAAAATTAAAAGAGTTATCGCGTTAAGAGAACTTTTAAAAAAAATTGAAAACCGCGTAAAAATTTAACGATCATGGGGATTTTTAAAAAAATTGGTATAAACGATGAATGTTGACCCCTCCAACTACGGTGTAAATTTCAGCTCTAAATGTCGAGGCGTTCCCGAGTTATAAAGGTTTACATTTTTTGAGCGTGTAACATACACACACACACACATACAGACATTTTTTCTAAATCACTTTTCTCCACGTTTTGGACCATTCTGAGTGTACTGACATGAAAAAGACGAAAAAAAATTTTTTTTCACGAAAACAAATCTTCCTCTATGAGGAAGCAAAAATGTTAGTAATTTTTAATTTATTTTTATAAATGTAGAAAAAGAATTTGATCCGGAGGATCGATTGCAAATACAATATGAACGAGTGGAAAATATTGTTGAATATGAGTAATACTTAGTTTATCCAAATGCTCGTGATTTGGCAGCACAAAAACGAGCATCTGTCGTAAAATAGAAGAAAACTCAGATTTTTTTCCAAGGAAATAGAAAATAGAATATAATCGATTGACAAAATATATAATATATTCATTTTGAGCGTTTCAGTGCTTCCCTCCCCCCTCACAAACAATTGCTGTTTGGTTATCCGAATATTCGATTATATGAGCATACGAAAAAAGTAAAAAATACTAGTCAGGAGCTTCCGAACATGGGATATCTCGAACAGAGTTTCCAAATCTATAGACGGTTATTTTAACTAAGCAAACATGGTTTATTCTACACGTACTGGTGTCAGACTTGCACACGTGTGTGATCCTTATGCACATCTAACACAGCAATGTAGGACGTGAGGCTCCAGCTCGCGAACCAGCACCTCGAATTATGCACGTTTATCCGGTGTTCTCTCGAAACCGTATAATTTTCACGCTGCTCACGATCGTCTATTCGGTATTCCAGCCCAAAGACCTCCGAAACACGACAATGTTCGCCTTCCCTTTTTTCCCATTGATTTTCAATATATTTTAAAAGCTTTTTTGTCGCGAATTAAGTATGACCGTGAGGACAGCACTGGCTTGGAATAATTCTCAAAGGAAACCGATTCGATTCTATTATGCTGCTTACACCATGGTATACTCATTATGGAATATCCTCCCTTACACATAAACCAAGACATCGGAATTTCAAATCTGTTCACTAGTTTCATTCGAAAGCTGCGCAAAGTGGCAAATTTCACATTTCACCTTACACCATTCTGGTGTTTCATATGTTTGTACAAAATTGCATAATTATAGTACTTGATATATACTTTATGAAATTTAAATGTCAGATTTTTAGAGTGAATAGAATCATCTATTAAAAATGTTTTCTGATAACTTTTTTTAGGGTTCCCTTAATTTGACTTATTGAGGACAGAAAGGGTTTGGAATAATGCTCAATGGAAACTGATTCGATTCTATTATGCTGCTTACAGCGTGGTATAGTCATTATGGTATTACCTCCCTTACAAACAAAATAAAACATCAGAATTTCAAATCTGTTCACTGGTTTGATTCGAAAGCTGCGCAAAGTGACAAATTTCACATTTCACCTGACACCATTCTGCTGTTTCATATGTTTGTACAAAATTGCATAATTATAGTACTTGATATGTACTTTATGAAGTTTAAATGTCAGATTTTTAGAGCGAATAGAATCATCTATAAAAAATGTTTTCTGATAACTTTTTTTAGGGTTCCCTTAATTTGACTTATTGAGGACAGAAAGGGTTTGGAATAATGCTCAATGGAAACTGATTCGATTCTATTATGCTGCTTACAGCGTGGTATACTCATTATGATATTACCTCCCTTACAAACAAAATAAAACATCAGAATTTCAAATCTGTTCACTGGTTTGATTCGAAAGCTACGCAAAGTGACAAATTTCACATTTCACCTGACACCATTCTGGTGTTTCATATGTTTGTACAAAATTGCATAATTATAGTACTTGATATGTACTTTATGAAGTTGAAATGTCAGATTTTCAGAGTGTATAGAATCATCAATAAAAAATGGTTGCTGATTACTTTTTTTGGGGTTCCCGTAATTTGAGTTATTGAGGAAAGGACTGGTTTGGAATAATGCTCAAAGGAAACCGATTCGATTCTATTATGCTGGTTACACCGTAGTATACTCTGAACTGCAAATAAATTCATGTGTTGGCGCCACGAACGCCAGGACGCAATTCCAAACTGGAATATTCAGTAGATACACCGGTCGTGGATCCGAATTCAACTGCTGAGCCCATGTTACAGCTAGGATCGCTACGTTCGAGGCGATAAGGGATCGAGCCTGTGAAATTCGTAATGCCCGACAGGTACGAGTTACCTGGAGTATAGTTTATACACGTGCGACCGGATGCAAAACGATCGCTGCGATAAATTCACCTTTCAAAGGACGCACAAATGTGGTTGGAGGTGAAACTGAGAGTGAGAGAAGAATGATGGGTATGCGTCTCGGCGTTCAAGGGATGCGGCACTTCCGAGCTAACTTCCGACGACCGAGGCCTTAACAGGACTTGGGCGTTTTCGTACAGGTCTCTCTGCGAAGTCCCTCGCACTTGTCAGTCCTGAACGTTTATAAATGACCCTGAACGAATTAGAAGACTCCAACGAAATTTATTAAACCAAGAGGTGGAATTCGTCAGGCTTACGAAATTAATTTCGTAGACTATTGTACTCAGAATCTTACGATGTAATTAAAAAGTAATAAAATGAAAGTTACTTGAGAAATATGTATGGGGGATTCCAAGCCAACTCGATTAATGTCTGACCCTTTATATTTTATTTTGGAATTATTCCTATATTAATGATTTGTACCACACTAATTCAATTTTTTTAATCCAAAATTCATAAAATTATAACAATTGCGCCAAATAATTTTCTATAAGTGCAGATACATTTCATGGAGTTTGGTTTTTAATTTAGACAAAATCGATAAAAGGGTTCAAATTTTATGAAGATTAGAATTTTTTGAAAAATTGATGTTATGTCATCAACTTTCGCATTTCTTATTCTAATTATTTCCAATAATTAGGAATAATGGTCGACATGTTCTCTCGATAAGAAGAAATCCAGGGAAGGCCAACATTAAAATACCACTTGCAAATTATGCAACCAAATATTGTATGAAGCGGTTATAATGCAGTATAACTTACCCATAATATCCATAATATCCAATGCCACTGTCCATAGCAAACTGTGCCAATGGCTAGTACACAATGAGAGTTACTGCTTGCACTACAAGAGGGGCTCGTGCGGTGTGGCCCATTCTACCGGATGTATGCGGCAAGTGCACCGTTTATGCAGGTTAACGCCTAATCGTGGGACATACAACGTGGGTGGCGAGTCAGCTAGAAGATGCAGTGAGAGAGATGGAAAGAGAGCGCGCGACTGTTTCACCCCATTCGATCCCTGTGGGCACCATTGCACTATATTCTCTCCACTATCCTCTCTATCGTATCAAACGTTAAGGCAGCGCTACAGTGCGCACGTTGCATTCACTGCATGTATAATGCATGTACCGCTCAGCGGAGAGTACAGCTAGCGCACGGCCACACGTCTCATGCTCCGTCTCAGTCTCTCTCT
Source organism: Ephialtes manifestator (assembly GCA_963970395.1). NCBI lineage: Eukaryota > Metazoa > Arthropoda > Insecta > Hymenoptera > Ichneumonidae > Ephialtes > Ephialtes manifestator. Next base: position 927,124 of record OZ019975.1, on the reverse strand, counting down.
CCGCTTAAACTTGCAGAGATCCCTCCAGAGGCGCTACCATCGCAACCGACTTAAGGTGTAGAAAGGCGCACGAAGCGATATCGCGTTTCGATCGGCCTAAAAATAATTATGTCAAATTGTAGGGTGGAGGTAAAAATAGCGAATTTCAAAATAAGGAACGTCTAAATTTAGAATGGCCATCATTATGAAATTCGATATTTCAGCCATTCGATATTTTGATCCCTATCTTATTAAAATGCAATCAAAATAGCGAATTTCATAATGATGGCCATTCTGTTTTTGGACGTTCTTTATTTTGTAATTCGCTATTTTAGCCATTCGCTATTTTGACCCCGCTCAAATTGTAATCATACCTTGACATATCTCAAAAAGTACCATTTTTGAGACGCGTTAAAACGAATAATCTTAGAAAAATTCAAAGTGATTTTGAGATCGATTTGATACCAAGTTTTTTTTTACTGATTTAAGCGCAATTATTGCGCTGAAATTCAATTGTACATTTGAAAGATCAAAACCGGCTAGAAAATGATCAGCAATTTATCCTGACGACTTTGAAGCAGAAGAAGGCTTTGGTTACCAAATTTTGAACATTTTAGCAGTGTTCTCCGCTATATCGCAAGCCATTCTATGCAATAAATACAAATAAAAATAAATCGTCAAAATTAGACCTTTTTTTCTGCCGCTAGATCGGTGTTTCTTCTTAAAATTTACCAACATTATAGTACTGATGAATATTTCTCATCAGAAAACATTCTTGAAATGTGAGCCTTCGATTGAATTCAGCAGTTAATAATATTTTCAAAAAAATTACAGGTTCTGACATCTAAGATAGAATAGTTACAATTTATCCAGCGGATGTCACAGTGACTTTTGTGACATCACAATGTCACGGCAGCTCTACAATGCGCCCGTTGCATTCACTGCACTGAAAGCGCATGGCCACACGTCTCATGCTTCCATCGCAGTCTCTCTCTCCACGTAAGCTTCCAGAGGTCCTTCCAGAGGCGCTGCCGGCGCAACCGACGTAAGGTGCAGTAGAAGAGCGCACGAAGCGATATCGCGCATCTCGAGCGAAAGAGAAAGAGGGATCGCAAGATGTAGAGGGCATAAGGGACAGAGCCGAGGGCCGGCGGCGCGTTATCTCAACACATCTTTAATTACCCCGGGTGATTTATCTGCACGCGGTGGGAAATCGTCTTTCGTGGGTTCCAGCCGCGAGTGTGAGGGAAGGGGGGAGGGGTCGAGGGGGGGAAACACTCGGGACCTCGAATAAGCCTCCAGCCGACGAGAGCGAAGAAGCAGACGGCTCGTGCCCTCGGGATTCACTACGATTTCAAGCCTTCCGGCGGTCTGTTGGACTGTTCTTGGATTTTCTGTGGTAGCATCGCCGGCGAGCCTTTGGGATCTACTCGCTCTCCTTCTGTCTGTCGCGCTATCGCTCCAACTGTATTCTCTCTGTTTCACGCTCCTATACCACAGTCGGACACCACACGACGTTAAAGTCACGAAGCTTGATTTGTGCGTTCGTAGAACTCGTGCGAGAGAATATCGCGCTGTGCGCAAAGGAACGCCCCATGCGAAAAGTGATTCATTTCATCGTAACAACCTTCCGCATATACATCGTCCAGATACGAGGTAGACTAATAAAAATAAATTATGGCATTTTTTTAGGATCGTTGATGTCACTGTTATTGATCTCAAACTATTAACAACGGATTCATTGGATTTTAATTATCTGGCGAATTGAACGATAATATCATATTTATTAATGTCAACGCATTAACAGGTAGGATATTTTTTTATAACAAAGCCATTTTCAGTTAATTGTACGGGTTGATATTTGATATTATGCTGAAATTATATTATTTGATAGAATTACTTAAAATTGTTGTAAGTGATTCGATAATGATTTGCATTAGTTAAGTATGTATTACACATACTAACCTAAAATTTGATTGAGTTAGTATTCAGAGATTTTGCCGTAAAATGAAAATCTGAATAAAATTTACATTATTACAGATACTGCACGCATTTCTCAAACTCTTAGAAACATTAATTTTTTCATACAAAATGTTCTTATGACAATGCAAAGTAAATGCATTTCATGAATGTTGGTGAGATTCTACTACATCAAGTTATCTTCGTGAAATTTTCTTTGAATAAACAGAATTTATTGTCCTTAGAAAAAAAGTAATTCTTTCAATCCTGGAAGTTTTTTCTAAGTGTATGTTCGTTAGCAACAACTTTATTAACAAATTTCCGTTTCGATATACAGGATTATAAAATTTTTAATTTTTAATTGCAAAGCTCGGATATGCAAAATATTGATTTTTAATATCTCTCCATTGTACACGATTTCCTTTGCGGTTCTTCCCATTGAATCCGGAATATAGAATATTCTACTATTTCGCATGGCAGAGAGACGAGCCGAAGCTTTTCCGTCCCTCGTTGGTAAATTCACGCGCTTTTCCCAGAGTTTAACGAATGGCACGTCCAATTTTACACCATCAGTGATCGCGAGGGGCCGGCGTAACATAGCAGCTGATGGTTCTACTATTGTCCCGTAAAGCATGGTGAAGTTTGGATGTACGCGCTAGGCTAGATTGGACAATTGATACTCGGTGGAAAAGCTCTCGATATACCAGAGACTTCGTAAGCTGCTTAAATTTTGAATAAAGCTAGGCCATTAATGCTGCCTTACTAAAGCTTACGAAGCTTGTGCGCACACGCGGAGCCGCGCCGTTCGTATACTCGGGTGACGTACATGCTCATCGGATTAAAAGAGCACGCAGCATAGTTACTTGGCAAGGGATGGGAGGGCATAATTCGCCCACGGTGGCTACTCACTCCACTGGCCGTGCTTTCCCATTCCCTCTTCCATTCTCCTTGTACCTATGCTCCGGTGCGATATTTAAGAGCGAAAATACCTTTTTCACCAAAATCCTTATAAGTATGATTCAAAACTTTACGTTACGAACCGCAATTTGCACTATTGTCGTTTGACGTATTGTTATTATCAACAGATTACGGGAAGGAAGTCAATTGAAAATGAGTGAGATTTTATTTTCTTTTTTTTTAATGATATAGTGACATTCATTCAACATGGAAAAAAAGATTAGTTGCCATAACCAAGAAATGAGTTGACACAACCAACCGATTATTCTATTTCCCTAGCAACTCAAATGGTAATACCAACGATTCGAATGATAATACCGACGATTCGAATAGTTGGCACTGGATTAGATTAGTTAACCTAACTAATCCAATCGAGAACTAATCGTGAATAGTTGAGGTTACTATTCGATATGGTTGAGGCCACTAATTTTTTAGACATTGTGTACAGCAAATCGAAAACGTAGTTGCCACAACCAAACTTTTGTTTCCGTGAAGCATATCTCAATTCTTTGGAAAATAAGTCATGCGAATAGTCACTTGCGCAAAAAAAAATTAAAAGAGTATTTGAATAGTATAATTTATTTCAATTCAACATACTTTCCATTTTATACGATTCTAATACTTTTTTCATACTTTTTTTATTATAGTGTTGATAAACATTTCTTGTAAGAAAATATTCTTAGAATGTGGATAATATTTTTAAAAAATTATAGGTTATAACGACTGGGATGGAGTAGTTACAATTTATGTAGCGGATGTCATAGTGACTTGTGTGACTTCTCAGTAGATTTTTCTATGGCCTGTTTTACGCTGTAAAAATATTCCTTATGCAATATTTTATTGTTGAATTAATTTTGCACCCGTAAAAAGATCATCCTCGCTATCTGCGCCATGAAAATAAATATATGTGACATATACAACATTTTGGTGTTTTAACTACATATTATATCGTTTAAATATATTTTCCATATGCACTCAGAAAAATGTATGGTCAATTATACTATACATATATTTTCCTGAGAGAACAACAATGTTTTTATAGTAGCTGTAACGATAAATAACGTAACCAGCAACTAAACTATGGCACGAGTGATTATTTTTATAGTAAAACTCACTAGATTTAGCAATCTGTCACATTTATTTTTCTCAGTATAAATTTTACATATATATTTTTTTCATGTGAGCTACTAGATATGGACAATGAAAAATGATTGTGTCATAAAACCATGTTTTAAAAAATAATAGAAACAGTAAATTAAGTATTCCCATGAATAATTCATTGTTTTGCGAGATAGACCATAGCTTTTCTGATAGATCGACGTAATCAATGTGCAGCTACCGAGAGTATATTTCGTACGGTATGTTCAGTATAGTAGCCGATTGTGAATTCACGTACATTGCCAGGAGAGGTCAAGCTGCGCTACTGGGACAGGCAAGCAGCCAGAAGCAATCGGCCAGACCCCCTGGGTGCTTGTTATATCGCGGTCCGTTGTTAACTGACCTCTCTTCCCTCGCTTGTTTCCCGACCTGGTACACTGTATCTCGAATCGCTGCACTTTGCTCAATTCGCCCTTTGCAAGTGCATCGTTGCCAGACTTTGGGCTCTTGTGGTCCAATCGATCGGTATCTTACTGTGACGAGTATCGGGATGAAATCCCAACGCACTCTCGGTACAGACAGGCAACACGTGTAAGCGTGGACCCGTCTTGTTTTACACACAGGACAATTCCTCCGCATTTCGAGATGTTGCGGCATGTACGGCTGTCAGTTGGACACAGAGTATCGGACCATCGAGACACGAATGTTTCGGACCCTTCCGATAAGATTCAAGAATCGAGAGTACACGTCACAACATTGCGTTTTATTTTTAATATCGGTATTCCACTATGGCCAGTTTCCAACTTTCCTGACCACCAAAATGCGTCCGAGTGATCATAGAATTATCGAAATCAATGATCATGGAATAAACGAAATCATGGAATCAATTAAACTCTTTTGCAAGGAATTTGGATCGAGTGCACGGAAAAAAAGATTAGTTGCCATAACCAAAAAATGAGTTGACACAACCAGTCGATTATTCTATTTATCTTACAACTCAAATGGTAATACCAACGATTCGAATGGTAATACCGACGATTCGAATGATAATACCGACGATTCGAATGGTAGACCCAACTATTCGAGTGGTAGTCCCGACGATTGGATTAGTTAAGGGGAGGGAGTCAGGTCAAAAAAATTGAATTTGAAAATTCAATATCATCCAAATTCTCTTGCATGTAAAAATGGTCAGTGAACTATGTTGTTGGTACTCGATGAAAGGATTTTTTACTGTTGTCTGACTTGCATATGCCTTTCAGTATTAACTTAAGCAAAGATCTTAGGTTTTCCACTCTGCGCGTGATTCAGACCAAACTGCTAGGCAGATTGGGCTAGTTGACATCTCATTTTCTTCTTTAAAAAAAGATACACCGGCTGAGCGGAGCAAAATATATTTTTTTCATCCTGAAAGCAAAGTTAATCAATGATTTAGAAAATAGCATAAAATTTATTTATTATAAATTATGTCACTTAAAAACTATTACCTTTTATTAACATTTGCTCCGCTTAGCCGGTGTATCTTTTAATGAAGAAGAAAATGAGATGTCAACAAGTCCAATCTGCCTAGCAGTTTTGTCTGAATCACGCGCAGAATAGGTTGAAAACCAAGTTTCGGCAAATGGCATCTAAAGTTTGAGTCAAAAAAAATTTTTTGCGGTGCTTTTACCTTTGGGGCATCTTAGTACCTTTAATGAACAAAATAAAAATATTATTTGCAAGTCGGATTTCACAATATTAGTAATCATTTTACAAATAAATATAATTTTTTAATAATAAATAACTAAGTAAATGAATGCATAATATTTATAAAAACCTGTGAATAACACTGGGATGATCTCTTTTATTGACAACATCACTGACAATTTGTCCAGTGTTGAAACATTCAGAAATGTACTGCAAACACATTAAATCACCACTTCAAAAGAAATAATACATATTTGAACATTTCTGATGATCGTTGATTCTGTCTTAAACACTGATAATTTAAAAAAAACAGCAAATGGCCAATGGAATTAAGCTAATAACATGGTATGAACAAATAATAAAAACGTCAATTAGAGGTTATACCGCTTGAGTGTAGCAGAAGTCAATTTCCCGGCAGTAACACGCTGCGCATGTAATACGCATCAAACTATCATAGCGCATGCCCCGTTATTCGCGCGAATTCAAATATGATGTAAATTTTACTTGTTGCATTGGAGACATCACACTGTCATCGCATCGTATATATCGCGTTTCAATAATTGTTTTTAAAAATGGTAAACAGATAAAAATTTATTTACAAATACGTAATTAATTTTTTTATCTATAGAAAAAAATCATTAAATAACAGGCATATTGCAGAAATCGGCAATTTTTCGGCTTTATGTCTAAGATTTTGAAGGTTCGGAGATCATACTTAACTAAACAAAGCTGCAGAAAGTGAAAAAAAGATAATTATTAAATAAATAAAAAAATCAACACCCTTAATTATTTTGTCTCACCAAAAAATCGGCCTTAATGTCCGCATATAAAAACAATAAATAAATAAAATAGTTTCAAATTTAAATATAATATTATGATAATTATTTAAGATTTTTGAGAAAATAAAATATAAATGGTACCGTAGAACTTGGCCATTTTTGCGAATTTCGGCTTATAACTTTACTAACACGTAGATTACATGGAAATGAACATTATTACAGAAAAAAAAATCGATTTTTTTACATTTTTGACCTGACTCGCCCCCCCCCCCCCCCCCCCCTAACCCAACTAATCTCGCGAGAACTAATCGTGAATAGCTGAGTATATTCGATATGGTTGAGGCAACTAATTTTTTAGACATTGTGTACAGCCAATCGAAAACGTAGTTGCCACAACCAAACATTTCTTTCCGTGTGGAGAATCATTTCAACGTCGCATACCAATGTTGTTAATTTTGGACATTAGATTGATCATAGATCGAACTTTGTGACTTAATCGTGAATTATCTTACTGCGACGTGTATCGGGATGAATTCCCAACGCATCTCTGTACAGACAGGTAACATGTGTAAGCGTGGACCAGTCTTGTTTTACACAGAGGACAATTCCTCCGCATTTCAGGATGTTGCGGCATGTACGCCTGTCAGTTGGACACAGAGCATCGGGCCATCGAGATACGAATATTTTGGACCCGTTCGATAAGATTCAAGAATCGAGAATACACGTCATAGAATCGCGTTTTATTTCCAATATTGGTATTCTACTACACAGCCTGATTCCAGCTTTTCGGACTACCCAAATGCGTCTGGGTGATCATGGATAAAAACTCTTATGCAGGGAATTTGGATCCAGTGGACGATCGTTTCAACGTCGCATGTCAATGATGTGAATTTTGGGAATGTTGGTTTTCGGCATTAGATTGATCAAAGACCGAACTTTGGATAATCAAAGCCCTTCGATATTCATGTTTATAATATCGTTTCAATGATCGTTTGTGTTGATAGAGGAGAAGCTTTTCAGCTGATTGAGGCCGGGTCGACCGGCGGACCAATAGCGTGCAAGCTGCTCAACGGCTCAGCTTCTCTCGGACATGAAAATTTCTTCAAAATTCATAAAACGTCATAACTTTTACATTTACTTACAGTTTTCAATGTGATTTTGTAGGAATGAATATAAATTCTAATTCGAAATTTGATATGTTAAAAATTCCAATTTATTGTCCCGAATAAAAAGTAGTACATCCAAATCGAATGGAAAGAAACTCATACGTCTTAAAGTACAAGGTTTTTTATTTTGCGCGTAAATTTGATTTAAAATATCAAATAAACAATTTCGATATACTGCTGTTCAGCAATCACTGCTAGTTTCCCAATAAAAAGTGTTCTTTGCGCCAGCACTATTGACATCTTTTCGTAAAAGAAAATCTCAACGGTAATACCCTCTCGTCAAAAGAAATCCAACGACAGTTTCTATACCATGCGTTAAAGAAGATTCTTCGTTTCGCTGTAGCAACGTGGTAAAGTAGTACTATAGTCGAGAGTGCGGAGATCTTGCACGGCGCGGGACTAGTCGAAATGCTTCGACTCCACGTTTGCCGCGTGACACAGACGGGACACTGTGATATCGCGAAGGAGGAACGGATGCTGTACGTCCACCCCCATCCAGCCCCGTCACCGGTTGTAAAACGAGTGGTTGAACTTTACGGTAGGGCTCATCAATATTTACGAGGATGAGCTCCGCGGATCCGATTCGATTCTCGTCGTCGGTGCTCTCGATATCCGTCGCCTCTATCGCCTAGTGAAACGCCTTCTGCACCGTCTACTCTCGTCCTCTAGTACTTCCGCCGTAAAATCCTCAAAGTTTCGATAGCTCAGAGAGAGAGAAAAAAAAGGGTTGATCTTGAGAAAAATCAGGGAAAACGAAGTAGCGATAAAATCGAGCAGGTAACGATTGATCCATGATCCTAAGAAAAAGAAAAAAAACATACGTCATATTGTTTTAGCATACACTGAAAAAAAATTCTATTGCGGGCTGCCAAAAAGAAGTATTTTCTAATTAACTCTAATTCTTATTCGTTCAATTCCATTTAACATTGAAGTAATAAAATATTATTTTGCTTATTTTAGAGTTATTGTTTCGGTCACGTATGGAATTGGAGGAATTAGAATTCAAATTAAGTTGATAACGCTTGTTTTTGGCAACTTGCAACACGATGGATTTATTGAATCAATGACATTTTTTGCCTATCTAGAGATATCGAATTGTGAATTACATACGTTTTTCTTAAATTCGTCGATCGTCAGATATGACATCTTCGTAAGTATCGGGAAATTGGCAAACAACTATTTATTTTAGGTATAGAGATAAAAGAAACGATAAGCATGGAAAGTATAGTAAAGAAGTATACGAGAGTCGAACGTAACAAATAAAGTATTTAAGTTTATCATTTCACACCAGAAGCCATGTTTCAAAAATAAAACCGACAAATATACGCCAATATCTGACGAGTTGTTTTTGAGCACAGTTATTTCCAAGAGTCAATCACTACATTAGTCTGATTATGATGCGTAACTGCACATTTTGATTATTAGAAGATCCTCAATCAATTAATCACTGAATTTAGTGTATTACTAGTCTGAAATGTTATATAATCATTTGTTTACCCTAACCTAATATCAAGCATACAATTAATACTAAAAACATAGCTAGTAAGTCAGTGAACCATCTCCGAATAACCAAAATGAGCTGTCAGTCATGATAGAGGAGATGGGGGCAAAACGGGCAGCTCCAATAAAAATCGGGATTGGGGGCAAAACGGGCACCGTCTCAACTTTCGTAAAAACGATTTGTCTCAGTTTTTTACGTTCCTTAGATAGGGAAAGTGCGGAAAATACGTCAAATTGGTGATGAACAAAAATTGATAATCTTCATCAGATCAGAATTTTTTTAACCATCCGTTCAGAACTTTTTTTCGATACTTTGTTGAGCAAAGAAAAAAAATATAGTCAAATGAATTTTTCAAAAAATGTATAATTAAATTAATTCTTTGAAAAAAAAGTCGGTATATCATCAAGAAATCAATTAGAACGAAATTCTTATTTTATGATTTGGTGCCAATTTTGACCCCGCTACTTATATTTAGCCTGTTTTGCCTCCCTGCGTGTTTTATTGACATCACCAATTATTTTCCGAAATTTTCAAGTAAGAAATTTTAGGAAATTGAAAAAAGTCGGGATACCCGTTTTGCCCCTCTGCCCGTTTTGCCCCCATCTCCCCTAATTGGATGTCTCTTGTCTAACAAGTTGACTGCGATATTGTCATTGTCGTCGAGTTATTCGTACTGTGGTGATGATGATTGTTTTTCACAATTGTGTTTCACAAATTTGACAGTTCTATCAGAATTGCAATTAAGGTTACAAATATTCTATCGTGTGTATTCGCCTTATCTCCATGAAAATTAAAATCTGTCAAGCAAAATAAAATAGAAGAACATTTCATATTTTTGTTGCAGAAATCTGTCAAATTTTCTCACAGCGTCCGAAACATAATGTTAGTGAAGATATGGCTGACGAAATGACAGAGTCTTTCGAATATCATCCATTTCATCCAGCCGATCCACCTCATGGTCTCAGAAATTTCGACCTCGGTACACTCGCCAAAGATCAGCAGAACTCACTGAATAGAGTGAAGATAAGACAGAGAAAAGAAAACGAGATTTATCTGAAAGCCCACCCGGAAATACGTGGCCTAATTTCGATTCTTCTCAGGTAAGTTATGCCAAGGTCAACCGGGGTTAAATAAATTCCGTGAACCCTCACTTCTCGTCTTTGACAGGCGTCTCCTCGTGAACAAACCTCCACGAGATGTGCACGAAACGATAGGCTCTTTCTTCACAAGGCCACGTGACAAGCTTATCATTGATCTTTTGGACTACTTTGCTGACGCGGGATATTCGGGTGGCATAGTGGAAAATTTGCGGGAGGAAATAGCTAAACAATCTCCTCAGTTGTCAACTTATATTCCATCCAACAATTCCTTGTTGTCAATATCCTCTGAATCTAGAATATAACCCGTTACAACCTCATTTTGTACGTTTTGAATATTTTTTAGTTAAAAATTTCATACATAATGAGTGCAATGTTGTAATTCAGTTTAGATAACTAAAAATAACTCGTCCTTAAATAAATTAACGTCTGTTTTTTATTGTCAATTAAAATTACTGCAATTATTTTGATTAATTTTATAACAATTTTTTCAACTGGACCAACAAAAATAAAATTGCAAGAATCATTGACAAGCGACACTGATATTACCAATAAACTTTAATTCTAAGAAAAATTTCAATCATTTTTTAAATTTCAATTACAGGTCGAATGTTGTAATTTAATTTTGTAAAATTAACACAGCTGTATCTTAAATGAATTAATGAATGGATTTTATTGTGAACGAAATCTCCACAAATATTACCAATCATAGCGACTAATAAAAATGGCAAGAGCCAAGATACTATTACCGACAAACTTTGATTTGAAACGACATTTTAATAAATTTGTGTATTTTTTGTCATAAAAATTCCTCGCTATTTTGTCTCAATGACGTTAAATGGGAAGTGAAAAGCGGTCATGCAGTTGGTGCCATTTATAAATGCGCTCGGTCGCATGTCCAAGAGGATCAAAGCGTGCGCATTGGCTCAATGAACGAGGAAGAAAGTGAGGGAATAGGGGGGGGGGGGAGACCACCTATAGCATAAGGTCACATCGTCGTTTACTGAGTGGCGGAAGCGACACGCGCCGTGTAAGATATCCTGTGAGGGGAAAATAGCGCATAGTAGTTCAGCCACGGCGGAGATCTATCGCGCTGGCGGTGCACAGCTTGCGCAGACGTAAGATCGGTGGACGGTTTGGCGAGCAGAAGGCGGCTGCCAACGTTACTGCGAGGCAGGCCCAAGAACCCCCATTAATAACTCGCGATATGGCACTTTGTACCCGTGCCGCTATGAATCCTCGAGAAATGTGCGTAAATAATCGTTCTCATACGTCTAAACCAGTAGATATACACTATTTCGCGTGAACCGATCTCAGCCGAGTCTTCGACACTAAACTCACTAATTTACATCCAGTGAAGTAGTTAGAATATCATTTTTTAACAAAACTTAATTAGAATTAAATATTTCGCATTCTTAAGGGCGCCAGTGGCAACCTTAATCAGAAATTTCAAAATATCCAGGAGAACACATGATTATATATAATTATTAAGAATTTTATCGACATATGAATAGACATACAGTTACATGCAATTATATGTATGATGATATATAAGTAATTCTTATGGTTATTTTTAGCATCTTTCTTACTAAAATATTTATTTTCACTCTTTAACTCTTCACGTATACATTTCCAACCGAAACTTTTAATCAGAGTACGTAGAAATAAGAAAAAGAATTCGGATAATAATTATAGTGATTCTGAAATAAAAATTCTTATTTCTCGATGAAATGTGCCATTTTCGATGTCATGATAACCTTGCCAAGTTCAAGTGGTTCAACTTTTTAATTTACGTTCCACAGACGCTTATGTAATATACAAAAAAATGTAAGAATCAGTATGCCAGCACTTAGCAAATTCTTACTAGGATGATTTGGTGGGAATTTTAAAGAAAAGAGCATTTTATAGCCTTAAGAAACCTTTTGCTACAGAATACATAAAAATACATATATTTTACTCAATTTTTATTCCCAATAAACAGATGTTTTTGTAATTATATAGAAATCAATTTTCTTAACTACTATTTTGTTAGAAATATTTAAAAAATTAATTATAATATACTGATGTATACATTGTCAGAATGTGAGTCTTGAGGCATTTTTATCAACGCCATAATATTTTCGCGGAGACGATAAAAACGACTCAAATCATTCTATTCCTCGATATATGTCTGTAGATTAATTCGACAATTACCTACCTACTGAAATGACAGTGTAATGCTATCCCCATGGGATAGTTGTTTGATTCCTTGCACTATAAGAACGTGGGCCGTCGCAGCACGTTTTATACAAAAGCCTTGTCGCGTTGCGTGGGCACGAGGAGCGATCGAGCATACCGAGAAACTCGAAGAGAACGTCTATATGGATACTATTACCCGTAATATGACTTTTAGCCATGTGTCTGCAGCAGGATAATGAAAAGAAATTTCGTTCGAGAGGTTGGACCGGAGGTGTCGATAAATTTCCCCGCGTCGTTTTTGGCACCAACGCTGCCGTAAGTTATGTGCTGGGACATTTGGAAAAAATCGTAGTTGAACAGGCGCCGGTTAAGGATGTACGAGCGGTACAGTCCCGCCAAACGTGAGTTTCAGAGAAAATTTTGAGACACTTCCCGATGAGATAAAAAACGAAAAAAAATCAATCACGTCACATCAAATCACAAAAATCAAAAGATCGATTTTGCATAATAATAATTAAAAAATGTTATTAACGAATTGATGAATGAAAAAATTATTCAACAAATCACCCCACAACCTAAAGTTTTTTTCGAATGAAAATGATTTATCAATTATTCCGAATACGTATGAATTTTTTCTTTATTTTGAAATTTGAAAAATGCGCGAAAAATAACAAACTGTGGATATGCGGTTGGCAAAAAAAAATCTTGAATGTCATGAATCCAAAACTCGTTATTATTCGGGCATTTTTCAAAAAGTAACAAAAAAATTCAAAATAAAGAAAAAATGATGATAAAATTCCTATGTATTCGGAAAAATTGACAAATCATTTACATTTAAAAAATAACTTTAGGTTGCCGGGTGATTTGTTGAATAATTTTTTTATTCATAAATTTATTAATAAAATTTTGGAATTATTATTATGCAAAGTCGATGATGATTGATTTTCTCCGATTTACATCCCAATGGGAAGTGTTTTAAATTTTCTCTGAAAATCACGTTTGGCGAGACTGTACCATACATCCTTAAGAGAGAGAGCAGCCAAAGCAACGTAACGAGAGCCAATGGTCGGTGGAGGTATATGGTAGCACGTGGCAACGTGCAACGCCAGGGTGAAAATATGGATTAGGCGATATTAAGTAATAACACAGCGACATATAGAGGGTGTCGGAAACGTTGGTCCAGATGGTCAGAAATATGAGAAGTTTGCATGGTGCCATGGCGAGTGCGTGGTATAAAGTCACGGATATATCGTTCGGGCCACCCCTGCGCGTAAAATCGGTCTCAGCTACTAGTAGCAGCCATTATAGGGGTTGTAGGTTTCGAATGTGTATCGAAAGACTTGATGGAAACTCGTCGTGATAGTTTTCTAACTGATATAAATCTATTTGTCATGAACTCACAATATCACTTAAATCACATACGATCCAGTACTGGCACGAATACTTTTATATACTTTACATGGTCTCGGTGGATTAATTTTCAATAGACCCTCTCTTAATAAAATAGTACAACGAATATAAATTTCAATCCATCCAATTTAATCTATATAAGAATTTGGGATTATTTATTATTTATATGACTGTCACTAACCTGAGACTAATTAATATTCGTCTAATAACTATTCTAGTTTTCCCAAATTTCTGTACAGCTTACAATCACAACTTTCTGCACAGAATTTTAAAAAATACATAAATAGAAAAAATAATTTCTCGTGATTTTTTTGGTATTTGACGAAAATTGAAAAATAAAGAAAGAATTAATTCTCTTTTTCCCGAATAATTCAGTACGCTCTTATTTTTTCAAAACCTGCAATGAACTACGCATACGAAAATATTTTTAAGGCCACTATTCTTGGTATTTAAAAATATTTGAAGTGACATAAAAATCTCAATTTCCTTTTACGAAAAGAAATAGAATTTTTCATAGAGCATAAGTATAATACATAAAGTATATACATAAAATATAATAAATAATTTTAAAGCTGATTGTAAATCCAGTCTTATTACATCGTACGCCATTATAGTCGACATGTTGCGTTATAGCTGAAAGCCTCGTTGAATATCAACATCAACGGGAGCGAAGTATTCCTATAAATATATTCTAATAGCCAAGGTAGATGGGATAAATAATTTTAATCGTAGCATTAATAATGCGATAAAGTGCACGTCGTGTCACTTTCCACGCTCTGAGTACACGTAGTGAAAGACAGAGTGCGATTCTCTCCATCAGCATACGTCAACTAGTGTCGTGCTTATGCTACGAAAACGTCAGCTTCACTGGCTGAACTCGTAGGTACACACTGTGGTCCTGTACATCTCACAGTATGTACAAACTTATACGAGATACTAGGAGAATGATGCGCTTAAATCACGATCCGTAAATTCACCACAGATTCAACGACCAAGCATCTCGTCGCCCTCTGGTGGCTGCATGTTGAAAATCACCGCAACTCGGTATAAGCATTTATTATAAATAATCCACCGATTCTTAGTGCACATGCAATAAGAATATAATGGGATTTTTTCAAATTTTTATTCCCGATAAAAAATTAATAAAATGTTCTAAAAAGTAACTATAAGAGACGAGAGCTTAAAGTAAAACAAAATTAGTAAAGCCCAGAATAAGGTAGGGGTAAGTAAAAAATGTATTATTCTAAGTACGTCCTAAGAAATGTGCAAAACTCGTTAATGAATAAAGAGAATTTGAAATGAATGAAAAGTGCACATGCATATTGAATTTTGAAGAAGAATGCATACTAAAATTAATACACAGTATGTGAAAAAAAAACTATTAGCGAATATATGAATATTAATGAACGTTATTTTCAATAAATAGTGAAAATGTTGTATAAACAAAACTCATTTTTCAATTAATATCGAAGATCTGTTCGTATTTACAATATACCAAGACTTTAATTATAATGTATGTAAGTATATGAAAATTAATATACGGTGTATGCATCCGAGATTCATATACCGGTATATTAATTTTCATTCAAAAATTTTTTGCAGTATTTTTTGTTGTCACGGTAACTGAAAAATTCTTCCAACTATATTATTATAGTCGCATCGATTATTTTGTGCACTGTTAAAAAAGACTGGAAGTTTTTATGCATAAACTCGTCATCCAAAATTAATTTACAATTGTGGTATAAAATCAATGTGCTTTTGCGGTAAAATTAAAGAAGATCTTTAAAATTCAAGTATTTTAACTGTAAAATTTAAGTGAATTATTGAATTTGATGTAACGTACATTCATTTTACATCATACTTGTATATTAGATTTAATACACCAGTTTTTGCATGAAAACTTCCAGTACTTGTGCATTAAATTTCAAATAGATTTTTTTTACAGTGTGGTTATTGGAATTATTAAATAATAGTCGCATACACTGTTAGAAAAAACGGGAAGTTTTTATGCATAAACTCGTAATTGAAATTTAATTTACAATTGTGGTATAAAATCCATGTACTTTTCCAGTAAAATTAAAGCAGATTATTAAAATTCAAGTACTTTTACCCTAAAATGAAAGCAAATTATTGAATGTGCTGTACCATACATTAATTTTACGTTGCACTTGTACATTAAATTTAATATACTAGTCTATGCATAAAAACTTCCAGTAAAAGGACATTAAATTTTAAGTAAATTTTTTACAGTGTAGAATTAAAATGAATTGCTGTCACTGTATAGTTACTTACGTTAGAATTTTCACTTAGTGTAGTCAACTTCGTAACACAGGAGATCAACTCGTTTCTCAGTCGTAGAAACATACCGGATCCGTTCAATTTACAACATTAATCTATTTGTACGGACCCCGTGGCGGTTTCAGGTTGCTGCTCTGTCCTAGGATCGCCGATGCTCACTTGCACGAGAGCATGAGCGTTATATTGCGCGGAGGTAGTAGTCTAATGTCGTTTTCACGGTGGGAGGTCCGCGCCCGCGATTGAAACGAATAATCATCGTAGAGCACGGTCGTCGAATTGCCGGCACAGAGCTTCGTATATGCCTGTATCGTATAGCAGAGTCTCTTGGATTCTCTCGCCCTCGTCCTCCCGCAGCTCGGTCCACTGGCTCAAAGACACTTCAGGGAGCGCGTGACTACGAGAGGAAATTGGATCTTTCCTTCTATTATTGTCGTCTTAGCTCGGCAAACAGATCGTCGCACGAGTGCATTAAAATATTTACATAAGGATCGGCTACTTGGATACTTGAAACTAATTCATGTAGGTCAAACTATATATGTGGTATATTTCTTGAGACCATAAGACATTTGCAGCTTGCAAAAATACATTTTTTTATGACGTTCAATTAATTAACAAGGTATATTGTACATTTTAAATAGCATGGTATAATAGGGAATTTTAAGGGTCTCAGTGAATAGATACGAATTGCCCAGTCAGGTCCACTGAAAAAATAAGGAAGTCAACAAAACATTTATAAATACATATTCATAAAAATTGTTATTTAAAAAATTGACCGAAAATTGTGCTTATTATATTTTGTAAATGATTTATCTACCGGGAACGATTTTTTTTTGGGCGGGCTTTCAAAAATAAAGAAATTCAAATTGAAATTCAAAATGGTATACACAAATTCTTTTTAAAAAAATCACAAATATGATATATTTCACAAGGAAATAATGAAGATTTTACAAAATTGTTAAACTATTGCTTTCAAACTAAGATATTTTTAGGCATATTATTCATAATAAATATTCTTAATACCTTCAAAATCGTCGCCATATTTTCAGAACCTTCTTTCTCCTGTTGTAAAGTTCTCAAATTCCAATCCAATAAAAAATGATCTCTAAAATATACATCTACTTCTTCTCCATCTACAAAAATATATGTATCAAACCACGAGTGGAACAAAGATAGTTTTATCGAGTTGAATGAACGAGACATACACGCACATCATGGTCTCACCTGGCAACACCTACAGAAACGCATCGTAACTCATTCGACATGAATAATCGTTACAACTCGTCTGTTTATGTTGTACCTTAAGTACCTACACCAACTTGTCGTAGTATTCATCGTTTGATCAGATGCAGAAACGCGTTTCCACGGACGTGAACACAGGGAACGTGTAATTCTTAACGTCTGCGTTTGTAGCTTGCCATTCGTTGAAAAACGTCACTGGTAAAAATAATACATGAGAGGAAAAGACGAATCGGAAGGGTGAGACGATAATACAACCTCACCGGTCAGCATGAATTGCATCCACGCGTCGCTTGCTATCACGTTTGCATTATTCACGTGCGAACACGCCTTCCATTGAAAACATCTGGTACTTGCGCACTTGTTAATGAGAGATGGAGGGGGCAAAACCCCCCAATCGAAACGACTCCCGGAGAGTTCTATTTCGAAGGATTAAATACCAGTGTAATCCCGGTCTGTTGCTCATCCTTCTTATGGTGGTGTGTCATGTATTGTGCTGCCTTCACCATAGTATAACCGTAAATTATTTCAGAACAGCTGTATTTTTTTTCACTTTTTACTCCCGGCAGGCAAAAAAAAGGGAGTTACGCCTTTAGTGGTCAGCTGATCGATGCATCCCCACCGAATACCATGAGATTTTTTGCAGACTTTCCGTAGAATTGATATTTTATTAATCATACACGGAAAAAAAATTATATTGCGGGCTGCCAAAAAGAAGTATTTTTTAATTAACTCTAGTTCTTATTCGTTCAATACCATTTAACATTGAAGAAATAAAATATTATTTTGGTTATTTTAGAGTTATTGTTTCCATCTTGTATGGAATTGTAGGAATTAGAATTCAAATTAAGTTGATAACGCTTGTTTTTGGCAGCCCACAAATGGTGGATTTATTGAATCAATGATATTTTTTTTTGTCTAGTTAACACTGAAAAAGAAATCTACATGAAATTTAATGTGCTTTTACTGGAAGTTTTTATGCATAAACCAGTATATTAAATTTAATATTCAAGTGTAATGTAACATTCATTAATTTACTTTAATTTTACAATAAAAGTACTTGAATTTTAACAATTTGCTTTAATTTTACTGGAAAAGTACATGAATTTTATACCACAATTATATGTTAAATTTTGAGGACGAGTTTATACATAAAAACTTCCAGTCTTTTCTAACAGTGATGCTCATACTGATAAGGGTGAATTATAGAAGATATATCGGAAATTAACGGGCCAGAGAAAAGTTTCACAAGGTTGTTGAAAGTCCTGCAGTCGCAGTAAAGTCTGAGGTCATTTTTTTTGTTACAATTATTTCTATTTTTACATACTTTGTAGACTGCTAAAAATGTCACGAAATTTTCAACATGATTAACTTGCAAAATTATATGAAATATTAAATTAGAATTCATATACATTATAATGGAATATTAAGAGTCTTGTCTTAACTTCAATATTTGCATATTAAAATTTAGTTTGCAAATTTAACACACTATGGGATATACAAATTCTTTCCATTTTTTAGTTACTCTCCATTATTTATCGATAAAGGAAGAATTAATTTACCGTTGGTAGAAGTTTAATATCAGATCCTTCAAAAATCTACAACTAAAAAAACCGTCGCTCCTGTGGTAGGACAAACACGAAGCGGCTGAGCAGTGAAATTTACGAGCACTAGGCTCGTGGAGTCGAGCGCTACTCTCATACGTGAACTCAAATCTCTTTTTGTTGATCGAGCGCGAACGTGTTATGTCATTTAATTTATAGCGTGGCGAGACCGGGTTGAGTGCAACGGCGACAGGGCAACGTGGCCACTCAGTTGCCGGTCACTTCAGTGTAGCTGCAATAGCAACAGCAGCAGCAGAAGCAGAGAGCGGCAATGTAACTCGAGCGCGTCCGGTGCTTTACGGTCCCGTAAAATTTCGGGACACTGCAACGATTCCCGCGGGACTTTGCTCTGTCTCTTTCACTCTGCTCGTCCGTTCGCCTGCAATTCTCTGCTGCTACTATATGCCGCAAACGACGAGAAAGCCACTCTCGAGTGTTACGATTCTCGATAAATATCTATTGGAATATATAGCAAGTGAGCTCAGAGTGAATTCGCATCAGCAATACAACCATCGAATCTGCAATAGTTATTGGCTTGCATTGTGATAAAACGGCCTGTAAAAATATAATTTCGAATTAAAATGCAACGATTATTAATATTACTGGAGTAAAAAAAAAAGTTTCAGATTGTTGGTTATTCAAGTATTTGTAAATAATTTCTCTACAGCTGTAATTGTTAACTGGAAATATAATATATACAAATTATATGCAATTTTTTAAAATGTTGTTTCCACGTTTATGGAATTAATTGTAAATAAAAAATTTCTCCGATTTATTTTCATTTTTGTAGCTTTTTGTAGTTTTCAGAGAAATTGAAGATTTTCTCCGAATCTAAAATTTCTGTTGTTGTTCTAAAAATCTATTATTTTCCAAATCAATTACTGCGAAAACCTATGAAAATTCAATATTTAATCAGTATGCAAAACTTAACATTTTTACATTTCCGCAATAATTATGAATAATTTAGATGAATTATTCTTTTACAATAAATTTTAATATTTAATAGGATTAATAATCCTTAACCATTTAGTCATGAAAAAATTGCTAATACATTTTTATTGAATAAATATCCATCATTGTTGATGCTACTGATATTTTAGTTGTCCATGATATTCCCAGAGGGGTGCATAATTTATTCAATGAACGATTAATTAATCTTGTAATTTATTCCTCGTTTGTATAGTGTATTGAATACATACTTGTGCAATATATATATACATATATCAATGACTCCGAGACACGTGAAAGTATAGCTCTGTAACAGAAACATAAAAGGGGGAGAGAGACCCCGAATGATCTACATTTAAATTACGAGCTTAGTCTTAATACGGTGGCTGGCACACATGCAGACATTGAGAGCCAAGAGCAACGGCAACTGTTGCAGATTTATATGGTCTCAGAGTACATTACGCCGTAGAGCAAGTGTCTCGGTCCGCGACAAAGGGTGAATAATAAGAATGGCATTCATAAAACATTACTCGACTTTACTTATCTATTTATAACCTACGATATAGAATTAATTTACAGTGTTAAGTTGAAACTGCGTATTTAGATCTTTGCCGACTTCCGAGGCATCCCGAAACCATTGAAGCAGACGGGAATCTTCGCTTGGTTGCACATATATTCCCCTCTATTCCGTTGCGTAACCTAATTACTAATGTTTGCCTTGGGCTTTGATGGTTCTATATGTAATTATGAAGACCCACTGTCGTATCCTAAGTCAACTATGGAGGACCGAGCTATGGCGTATAACGTTGAGAAAGTGACGTCGAGGACCGAGTCACCTCTCGACGAATGTCGAGAAAAAATATTTTTCCAGGACGCAGGACGACGATCCAGTCACACCATGAGGGTGTGCGTTATCGCTGGTTCTCTTTTCAAGTCATCTTGTTTTTATTCTTTCTTGCTTTCTCCCCCAACAAACTATCGTCATAAAATTTGGAATACGAATCTATCGAGATGTGCACTAGTATTTCGTCGCCAAATATTTAAAAATAATCAAATTGCATTACATTTTGTTTTTTGTGAATTATTAAAAATAAAGTATATTAAGGGAAACCATGGTATCTATTATATGTCTCACCACCATTAAAAATACAATTATACATATATATTTTTAATAAATTCATTTTGTACATGAAAAAAAAAATGGTTGCATTGAAAAAATAAATTTCCCTGTATTCACATTCTCTAAAATTAATTGCACTTAATAATTTATAATTATTATTTCTATCTAATTGAAGGCTCCAAGTTTTCTGAACTCCCATTTTATACTATTTTTAATATATCACAATATTATTAAAAAACACTTTGTATGCATCACCACCTTCTTTTGTAAAAGGGATCTTCCCATTGAAATAAATAAATAAATAAATAAATAAATAAATAAATACAATAATGTGAATGTTTATTTTAATTTTAATTTTATTATCAGTAGTAATATCCCAAGACCTCCAAAATTATCGGAATATTTCCCGATTGTTTCGTTGCTCAGCAACGAGAGGCAGAAGTTTCCCGATCGTTGCACTCAGAGAAATCGTAGTAGTACAGTCAACTATAAAGTGACAACTATTAATTTTTTGTCCATGCAACTATTTTCATAGTTACGGTAATTAGGAAAATAGTTATGGTAACTATTTGGTAGTTATAGAAACTATTTGATAATTGTGGCAACTATTAAAAAATTGGTCGTACAAATTGAAAATTAATAGTTGTCACTTTATAGTTACTAATACCATTATTTTCTCTCAGTTTGCTAAGCAGGGAAACTAGAGGGAAATATTACGATTAATTTTGGAGGTCGAGGGGTATTTGTCGGATTATTTTTCGGTTCTGGATTTCGGCTAAGCACAGAGCAGTATTCGAGGAAACGTTAACCCAATTTTTGACAGACAAAAATCTCAATACGAATGTTACATTGGTTGAAAACAAGTGAAGAGCTATTGTGGAATATCCGGGTGAAATTACCCATGAAATTTTTAACAAATGAACTCGATCACCGACAATACCGCTCTGTGATTGGTTGAAATCCAGGCCCGAAAAATAATCTTTATTATTTTTATTTGTAATCCTTTATCATCTCTATTCGTAAATAAATGTGCAATATAAATACTCATTATGATCAATAAAGCACTATAATGAAAAAATACAATATATATTTATCAAGAGGCGTCTTAATCTGAACTATTGTGCTTATATGCACAATTCCACATTCATTAATCTCTTCATCTATTCGGCAACTTGTACAATCTACTAGTATTACATGTCCTCTGAATTGAAAGTGAACATTGGATGCAGGTATCACGATCTCCATCAACCCTGCCACGGTTACTACTTCAGAGAGACTCAATATTGCGTACACGTACGCGGGTATACACAGCCGAATTATCCGTGGAGTAGTTACCGCGGGGTGCGGATCCGAGGTGCACTTAATCCGCGAGGATTTCCGAGTCTAAGCCGTGTAAGCACTTTGGAAGAGTTAGGTGAACCCCCGGAGAGAATACAGGCTGAGGCATACAGGGATGTTGCAGGGCACCGATCATAAACCGGGGATGTGTTCAACGCTATAACGACACAAACAACGTCGAAGCTACGACCATGAGCAACTGTTGGTCGTGATGAAGGGGATTCCAGTCAACCCCCTTGCCCCGTTGCTGTTGACGAAATACTGCGTCTATGACGTTGTAGTGGTAAATATATGTATGTATGTGTATTATTAGCGTAACATCCCAAGCCGCGAGCTACGAATGTGCGGCTTATTTTCTCTATAGACAGGAATGGAGGAGCGATGTGTGCACAGTGGCTCATTTCACGGCGGACCACCTGAGCGCCCTGGCCCGATGTTTGAACAACTTGTGGACTCCGCTCCGCTTCTGTACCCTTGTGTTTGAGTCATGCTTCGAGTCTTCCGGACAGATTCGTCTACCAGAAATGATTTTTTAAAAAAAGAAGGAAATAAAGAAGGACAAAGTATATCGTTAAAGAGGAGCGAGTCTAAAAGTTGCATTGTCTTTTCGAGGTCGGATTGGTTTTGTGAAATTATTATATTTTTTAGATTTTTGGGTAATGAGAAATTGTTGCTTTCTACACAACTTTTTTCTGTGAGGAACCGAAAACTTATCTGACTTTATCACAGAGATTGCTTTGAAAAAATGTATCAACAATGGGGATGCAATTTATAAAGTCCCATCCTTTTTCTAGTCATGTGAATGGACGGCAGTTTTTCTCCTTAATCAACTGCCAAATTTAAATTGAACATATCCTTTGATGAATCTAACAAAAGATTTATCTGTTAGCATAAAAGCTATTCACCTACAATCACCAAAAACTGCTCATAAGATATCTCTCCATAATCTCTCGTTTTCCTTGCCGCATAATTCTGCACCAGAATCAGATCAGAACGATTCTTTTTACACGCGAAGTTTGCACAAAAACATGTAACCATAACTCAGAATATTACTCATTTAAGTGTGTAACAAAATCCTCACTAAAATCCTACTATTGCAAATGCTACTATTGCATTCAACATTGGAATTTACATTTTACATTCCGTAGGACATGGCAGAGTCTCTGTTAATACGAAATTCATGAATGAATAATTGGCGAAACGGAGGTGAAGTATCGACGTTCACGTCAATTTCCGAACGACCAGTCAAGCAGGCTCTCGAGAACACAGATTGGCAGTATAGAACTGGTAGTAGTGCATGTATGTACCGATGTACGTACCTCTCGTTGATCGCCGATCGCACCCAACTGATATACCAACAGCAGCGGCAGCAGCAGCAGCAGTAACAGGGTCACGTTAATATGCCATTAAATCAAAGTTGGACGGCAGAATGCACACATCAGATGCACACGAAGCGAGCGCGTTTGGCGCAGGCACATTCGTAGTATCGGCGGGTGCAACGACGAGGGGAGGTAGGAGAAAGGGGGAGGGTGCATTGCTATCTCACTCGGTGAGGGCAAAATTACACGCGTATACCCGAGGCCGTCACGAGTGCGTCTGATAGATTTGTCTTGTGCAGAGCGTTAATTAGTACTGTGACCTGTGTCACGTATTCCCTCTCGGCACTCCCTTCGATATATTCGCTGTTTCTACTGCGCGGCGTGCAGTCACTTCTATCGATAGCAATACACTGCTTCGCTCCGTGGACTGCATAAGGTAGATTTGAATTTGACGTCGACCGGCCAACGCAAACTTCTTGTAACTCTGCGTATACATACACTCAGAGAAATTGAGATGGTCAGGTAACTATTCAGTGGTCAATATATTTTATTAGCAATATAGAATTTCCTATTTGAATTTATTTTATTCATGGCACTATTCAATGGTCAATATATTTTATTAGCAATATAGAATTTTCTATTTGAATTTATTTTATTCATGGCACTATTCAATGGTCAATATATTTTATTAGCAATATAGAATTTTCTATTTGAATTTATTTTATTCAAAGTGCGATTGTTAATCATTTTTACATGCTCACATTAAAGTTCTGACTAAAATTACGAAATTTTTTAGCATCTGTGCAAGCTGGTAGGATTTTTTTTTCGAAAAATGTTTTTGTTCTATGTCATTTAACCTTTACGTATTAATTTACGTAATAATTCAGAATATTAAAAAAACTTCAAGTGTGTAGAAATTCTTGATAAAAAATCTTGCCATTCTGCATAAGGTCTCAAGAATTTCGTGGTCTTGAACAGAATTTTTCTGGAAGTATTTAAAAATTATAAAAATTGGCGGCTTTATGCAGAACTATATTTTGTTAATACATTTTTTTTACATCTTATAGAACACATTAGATATTTATGAATAAGACCAACCCATTTGTCAGAACTATATTTTATTGGCGATAAAAAATTATTTATTTGAATTTATTTCATTAAAATGCAATTTTTAATCATTTTTACATACTTACATAAAAATGATGATTTCTGTAACTCTATATAGGTATATAAATCATAAGTTACTGGAACGAAAATGTTCGTTCAAAAATAGCAAGAGATTCCAATCATTGCCCCTTGAGGTTGATCCGTGTCCGACAGTTTCCCAGTTTTCTCAAAAATTTGCCATTCCTTTGGAAAACGTTTTCTTTCAGGTCCTGTATTTTTATTTCCCGAGGGAGAGAGGATGACGAGCAAGCGGACTAGGACGAACTAGGAAGAGATGTGGGATTCAAAGTTTTTCTGGGGCACAGCGGGCTCTTAGTGGGGTTTCCCCGAACGGATCACCATCCTTGACAGATATCCCTCGACGGACCCCCGCTGCTTCTCAAGAGCGTTTCACCAGGACATACATTCAGCCCTGGCTGCAGCTCGATGGTACTTGTTTCCGCTAGCACGCATCCGACATATTGCAATGGCGTAGAAATAAGTTTTATTTTTATTTTTTAAATCTACATACATATTTCTTTAATTTCATATTATGAGTATTAATGATGATAGACCAAAAGATTGATAGCATCAGGTTGGTAAGGTTGGTACAAGCACAAAGTACTGCAGTATCATTATCGCTCGTCTTGTTGTATATGGGGAATTCCAAGCCAACTCGATGAACGTCTGAACGTTCATATTTTTAATTCGACGTATTCCTACTTCACTGTTTTTTACCATCCCAAAAATGGTCAAGAATAAATTAATTTTTGTAGAATTTTGCCATCAGGCTCTATGGTAATAAATACTCCGAAAAATTTGAAAACAATCTCCAAAAGCTAGATTTTTATTTATTTTTGCTTCCTCATAGAGGAAGCTTTGTTTTCATGAATTTTTTTTTTCAAGATTTTCACGCCAGTATGCTTAGAATTGTCCAAAACGTCGAGAAAAGAGGTTTAGAAAAAATGTCCGTATGTACGTGTGTGTGTGTGCATGTATCCTGGGCTCCGAAAATTCGATGAACTATTACTCAGTAACCGTTCGAGCGATATGGCTCAAATTTGGCATGCAAGTGGAGTAGTTGCCCCGCTTTGAATGTTGAGATTTATGAAAAAAAAATCAGCCATTTTGATTTTATGGTACTTTTAATTTTTTGAAAAAAGGGCGTGGTCGCTTTCGTAACAATTAGATGATTTTGCTAAATAGTTGTTTATAAATAAATATACGTTCAATGTTGTTTGGTATTGCATTTGGGCGTAATCGGTAAAACGGTTCAGATTTTATAGATGTTTGAATTTTTCGAAAAAAATCATTTTTTAAAAATAAATCACGTCGAATTTCACCAATTTAACTGAAATGTTTTACACACGAAAAGGAACATGCATCTATGCCACGTACCAAATTTGACGATGATCGGCAAAGTCGTTCAGATTTTACGACATTTTGAAATTTACAAAAAAAAAAACGATTTTCGCTCTAGCATCAGCAAAAGTTGATAATGCGAGACAAAAGTTTGTTCTCAATGGAAATAAGAATGCAAAGTAGAACTTTACACATTGCTTCACATATAATTTTTATTTTTTTTAAATTTATAATGACCGCTTGTCCCAAAATAGAATTGCTCATAACTCTCGAACGGCGTGACGATTCGAGATGAAAATTTACATAATAAGGATGCAAAGTAGAACCTTGTACATTGCTTCCTCATTATTTTTCGCTTTTTACAAAGATTCCTCTATGAGGAAGCCAAAATTGAATTACGTACTTCCTCATAGAGGTAGCTTTGTAAAAAGCGAAAAATAATGAGGAAGCAATGTGCAAGGTTCTACTTTGCATCCTTGTTTTACAAAAAATTAGGGTAGTATCCTTTGACATTGCCTTTTTTCGACGATTTCAATGCTTATTGAAACTATATGTTGAATTTCAAATTTCGTTCATTCAGTTGGCTTGGAATCCCCCATATATACATATATACATACTAATAACAAACGTTAGACAATGCTCGTCAAAACGTTGTGTCATGTAAAGCCACGAGCAAATAAAAGAGTAAACGACGAGTATGAGTGAAACGGAGAAAACCGCTGTCGCACGTGATTTATGAACAACTGACCGATGTGCATTTTGCCGACGATTAATTATACTGAATAGTGACTTTTGCGAATCAGCAGATCACGAACGACTGATATGAAGGGAAAAGGGTTGACTGTTCAACCAATGTTGGATACCCGCCTTTATTATTAACACGTTCAGGCGTTATGGGTAATGCAAGTTATCTATGCGCGAATTCCCATGTACAATTCTGAAAAAATACGATCTATGTAAAATATTACGTATCTTATGTATCTCCAAAAGTCGCAAAATATCGAAATGTGGAAAGAGTGAAAAACAAATAAATGATAATTATTAAGATTTTATCAACAACAAAAAAATGGACATATTGTACATACAAATCAACATTAAATAAAATAATCTTCCATCATCAAGTATCGGCCAAAAGATGTGTAAAAAACTTGAGACAAGCACATTTACATCAGGCACATCCGATGTATGCAAAAAGTTTTGTATTAAAAGAAATATTGCTTGTGATAACAAAAATATATAAATAAAAAAGCGAAGTTATTTACAATAAAAAAATCTGAATTAAATAAGAAAGTGAAATAAATAAAATGAATGAGATTTTCGCGAGGGGCTAAAAGATGAATTTGTAATTTCGTTTTCACTACATCCATAATCCGTAAAAAATGCAATTAATTATAAAATAATCTTATTTCAAAATTAAAAAATTGGATAAAATAGCTTCAATGTAATTTTTAGTGTGGTATCCTGAATTAACCGCAAAATAATTTTTTCTCCGACGGATTAAATGCAATATAAACACAAAAAATAGATAACAACTGCTGCTTGGCAGTTGAAAAATATTTCATAATTTGACGATGCAAAATCATCCTCCTACTTGTCCTTCATCTTCTACATATATACACGCAAACATTTGATGAATTCTGCAAACGGAAGCACGAGCCGATGCATCGCGTTGGGGATGTACCTGCTTCCGGGAAAATTGTTGACCGTAAAATTGCGCTCGTCCGGTTTCGCTACATTTTCCGAGTCTCCGAGTGTTTCAACTTTCTCGCTTGGGCATAACACATACCAACGACGAAGTGCGAGAGAAATGCCAGTATAGTAGCTGTATAACGCGCAGTCCTTTCGCCGCACTCGAGGGGCGTACAAACCCCCGTCAGTTCCGGATCTGCTCGTCAACGGACGGACCACTTCGTCGCTTTTCCTCCTCGCCACTCTCGTAGTTCTCTCCCGTTTTCCTCGTCCCTCTTTCTTTATCTTCCGCTCGCTTCCGTCTATGCAAATACCTTTAACCCCACTTCGCTGGATTTCGTGTTCGTGTATAACGTCCTGTGCTTTTCAGCCCTGTTCAGTTTTGGCTCTTAGGATAGACAAGAAGATCTCCACAGCCATAATTTGTCGAAATACCGCAAAATGTCAAGAAGCATAGTAAAAAGTATGGCCTTTATTTTTTGCATATGGAAAAGAAATAATTTTTTTAATTAATCATCAATAGACTAACCATAGAATTTTGTTCTACTCTCAGTTTCACCGTACTAATTATGATTATAATGAGCCGCTGACTAGAATCTTTCGGGATGGAAATCCTGCCTCCGTATTGTTGGATTTTTTTTGCGTACCTTAAACCTATATATAATAAACCTCATTGATTCCTCGTAAAATTTTACTCGACGTTTACTTTAGGTTCAATATGTAATATGTTTAATATGTGATTTTTGTCAGGATTTGCAAGGGCCTTGTCCCGTTCATTAGAGAATAAACAAATAAAGGAAATAAAACAAATAGTTATTTGTGATTAGGTGATCCATTGACTACAAGAATGAGTTTCATGAATAAATCTCTCTTCTGATTAATTTGGAAATTTGATAAAAATCATCTCAATCATTTTTCGTTCAGTTGTCCAATGGTGCCGTATTTTCCTTAATGTGCCATGTTGTGTAATTGTATATTCTCTTCGTTTCGAAAATGCACGCTATTTTTTTCGTTTTGTCTAACGTTGATACTGTTCAAGAAAAAGTCCATCTTACTGTCCTGCACAAACCTACATCTAATCAGAAACACGACTGTTCCCCAAACGAGAAAATAAAGTTATTCGAGTCACGTAGTTCACGTGCAACGGTGTTTGGTGATGGCACTTCAACCACCAAAGTTTTCTCTGCAGCGTGACCAGGATCGTCGAGGAATCGAAACCCAGCCCAATTTTAACTCCAGCTTTGCACACAGTGATTGGCGTTCGTATCGAAAATAGGATTGTGTGAGATATCTCCACGTTCACTTCGATAAAAAAAGGGCTCGTGCTTGCGAGTGCCGGAAATCTCTACTTTACGTCGTTCTTTTGCTTTTTCAGGAAATCCACTTCGGACCCAGCTGTTTCGGTTATCTTACGGTGTTCCACTTTTGAAATAGCATTGAAAGTAGAAACGTCGTGGAGGTTTACTTTTGATGCCACAACCGCTGTCAATGTTAGTTATACGTCTTTTAAGAGTAATCTTGAATACGTGCCGAGAGACCAATAATAGACACGAGGTTTCTTGACGAGCGGGGTCAGTTGGCAGTTCAACAGCGTTAGAGCTACTGGAGCTTCGACTTCCTGAGGAAAAGGACTCGTCGGCCCTTTCGTCAGGATCAGGAAGGCACGTGCGGACCCTCTATTTTTGGGGCACTTGAGAATGTTACTTCAGCCGTCACTCCAATACACCTTCATATCCCCTAACCAATAAAACAAAAAATTCTCAATTGCTCGCTTCTGATAATTGAGACTTGGGGTAATAAAGTATACTTGGCGTAAAAAAGTTACTGTGTCTTTTGTGATCTATGGTGTTTTCTGGCTATCTCGATAAATGTGATGTTTGACCCGCTCCATCCCATTTAAAAATATTTCTTCCTTATAGAGGAAGCTTTGTTTTCAATTTAAAAAATGTTTTAAAAACGATTTTCATGTCATAATACTCAAAATGCAAAGTTCAAACTTACATATCACAAGAACTGCTTTAACAATTGGGCTGAAATTTAGCAAACATGGGAAGCACGTCGACGCCTTCAGTTGTGATAATTTTCAGAAAGATTCAAAAATATTTTCAAATTTTATTTGGCATTGCAATTTTCGAAAAATGTCTGTACGCTCTCTAACATTCGCAGATTTTTAGCTACTGAGTTAAATATTTTTTTATAAATAAAGATATGTTAAAGGAGAATGGGTAATGAATTTGAAAGGAATCTGTAAAAAAAGTTCGGTTTTTATGGAATTTTGAATTTAAAAAAAAATCGTTTTGTTCTAACTCATGTCAAATCTCAACAAATTATCTGAAATTTTCTACATACAAAAAATAACTGCTGCTACGTACCAAATTTGGTGGTGATCGGTAAACCGGTTTAAATTTTACGTGAATTTTTCAAAAACTACAGAGGTAATGAAAACAGTTGCAAAATAAAACTTTCCACATGTCTTTCTCATTAATTTCCATTTTTCACAAAGCTTCCTCTAGAAGAAAGCCAAAATTAATAAATAAGCTTACTCATTACAGCTTCTCTTGTGACTATTTATGAACAAAAATTATAATTGTAAGTGTACGAGCAATCTCAGTATAAACAAACTAAAGCGTGCCTAATTTTTCATCAGACAAAAACAAAGCCACAGGAATCACACGATTAATCGTTTGAATAATCGTGTGAAGATGAAGATGAAAACGTTAAAACTTCGTAAAGATCAAATATTTAAAAATTGGTCAAAGGTCCACTTTGAAAAATCACTAGTAAATGTATACGTTGTTATATCAGAATCCAAAATTTTTAATATGTTCCTCACATCGTCCGAAACGACCAATGGCATAGGAATTTTATACAAATTATTTTCGATCTAAATAAAAAAAACACTCTTTTTCACCTACAATTGGTAGAACGCCCATAATTTACTGTCAATAACATGTTTGCTTGTTTGTATGCTTCCAATACGCTGTAAATATAATCCTAGCACTTATGGACCATAGGATTAACCGTTGGGCTTCAGCAGCAGAAAATATTTTACTAACTGCAGATGCTTCGCTCTACGTGGTATTGAAACTCCAGGAATGTATAGGTAAACGTGAAGAAAAGGTCGAAAACAAAGAGTGACTGGTGCCGCAAAGAATATGGACGGTAAGCCGGATACTCGAGGACGCTAAAATCAGTGAAATTCACGCGCCCGACTGTGCACAGGGGCCTTCCAGTGACAAAATATTTGCACGGTCCTCAAGAGGCTCGGGGATTATACGGCCACTTCAAAGATAGTCCCGCTCGCACTCTCATAGCATAGAGAGGCACCTGTCGACCGCGTGGACCTCTCTTGGTGTGGATAAACTCACCATGCCGGATAAACGTTCGACGCGGTGTGCACCGGGCACTCTCCTCGTCATTTCTCCAGCATATATACAGGTATATGTTAGCAAACGGTATCGATATTTGTCGTCGACAGCAGCGCGGAACAGACTTCCCGGAATCGCAATTCCGTCGTTCGAGTGCAAGCTCGTAAAAAAAAAAATATCCTTCATCTTCTCCAAGGATAATAAAGAAGACGTGAACGGAATGCCAGATCCACGGTAAACATTCCGAGTTATTTTATTGTTCAACCATCGGTTATTTGCCGGATTCCATAAGATGCTTATTTTTTTTTTACTCGCGTACAGTGTTTAATTTCCTTCTGTCGTATGTTTACGCAAAAGCTGTTTTTTGGAATCTAAAAAAAAGGGAAAAAAAGGTGAGATGTGTCTTTTTTTAGTTGACTGTTCTTTAAACAAGAAAAGGGCGGAAAATTATGCATCATCTATTAATATAAAAATTATATTTTAATGTATATATTTTTTTTACAGAAATGTATTGATTTTTCTTCTAATAGGGAAAAAGACGAATAATAATTTTAAATGTCCCTAAAAAGTTTCAGTGCACATTATATATTATTAAAGATTAGTAGTTTACATTGATTTTACTATTCACCGATAAATTATATAAATCAATTTCATTTTGACCGATAAAATGTTTACAAAGACTTAGGGAAAAATCGGTGTCATTAAGCCAGTTATACGAATGGACCATCCGCATATCTTAGCAATGCAATGACAAATCACCATGAAATGGATCAGACAAAAATAAATCATATATTAAGCAAAAATAATTATTATAAACCCCAAACGGTTATAAAATTCATCGTTTTTCGATAATGAACCCTTAAGTCTGTGAGACACCCACGATGACAGTGCGTCACCATCGGTGAAATCCCATAATACCTTGAAATAACATATCAAATCGAAAACGACACTTATCTTTTTTACTCTATCCAATACTTGTATTATTGTAGTAGCTCAATGAAAAAAAAAACGAAACCACGAATAAAGGGAGTCTGTTACACAATATACAAAAGACTACCTGTAACCATAAACCAAATCGAGTGTGTCAACCGTTAGCTCGCGCTGTTTCAAAAAACATATGGAGAAAAAGGAAAAAAAAACATAAAAATAAAAATTCCGATCACCGTGTTGCGGGATTTGGTCGAGGGACCATAATTTACGCGTTCTGGGACACAATATCGTCGCTACGGTGGCAGAAGGACGTAAAAGGCGTTCGTGTTTGGACACCCGCTGTCATCTATGAATGGAGCGCAGTCTTATGTTGGAATACCCAACATCAATAAGCTCCTCACACTGAAAACCATAAGACCAACAGTCTATATAGGCACTGAATGAAATTGTAAGAATGAAACGCGTATCCACTGTGTGTCGAACGATGCGGTTAGATTTCCTCCCTCGCAGGATTTTCACACGAAAGAACGAAACACCTACGACCATAACCAAGACTGCTCTCACATTCTACCAAGTGCAATGACTACGACGTTGTAAAAAATATAAAAAAGAACCCCTGAGCATAAACAGAATGAAATAAAAAGAAACGATCGTAAGGAGTAGTACAGTAGAACCCCGATTAAGCAAGATACTCGGGACCGAAAAATTCCCGGATAATCGATATTCGGTTAAGCCGAACTAAACAGAAAAATGTGCATAATTCAATAATGACTAACATTATGCCTTTATTTTGACCAGTTACAATGAGATTTGATACAACTTATAATTAATTGTTGAATAATGTTAACTAGTATGTAAAGCTTTCAGTGTTTTTTTAACTCAGTAACTTTCGTTTGTTTCTTACACTCCGTTCGATTTTCGTCTATTACCTGTTTCATTTTGTTTCTTTCGTCTATTACCAGTTTCATTTTAGCTATTCAGCTAAATAATTTTTTTTATGAAAAAAGCTATAATAAAGAAGAATCGATATCGAATTTTGAATGAATCTGTAAAAAAATTCCGTTGTTATCTGATTTTGAATTTAATAAAAAATATTCATTTTTGCTTTAACTCGAGTCAAATCGCACCAAAACAACAAAAACTTTCTACAGATGAAAAATAACATTCATGGCTGC
Organism: Ephialtes manifestator; assembly: GCA_963970395.1. Lineage (NCBI taxonomy): Eukaryota > Metazoa > Arthropoda > Insecta > Hymenoptera > Ichneumonidae > Ephialtes > Ephialtes manifestator. Next base: position 893,784 of record OZ019975.1, on the reverse strand, counting down.
TACCTCCCAAATTTGGTTGTGATCGGTAAAGCGGTTTGGATTTTACGTGACTTTGAATTATTCAAGAACTATATAGGTAACGAAACAAGTTGCAAAGTAGAACTTTGCCGATTTTTTGCTCTTTCATTTTCATTTTTTACAAAACTTCCTGTATGAGGAGGCCCAAATTAATGAATAAGTGGATCGCTGTCTTTCTGCTGTTCGAAATAGTCAAGGATAATATAAATCTACATTGTTTCTAGGTGCAACGACTAACGAGTTTCGCATTTGAACATATTTTTGTAACTCGCCCAACACAGATTTAAAAAAAATCTTTAGCGCTTTCCGGTTAATCCGATCCCGGTCAATCGAGGTTCTACTGTATAAAGAAAAAGAAAAAAAACGAAGAAGCGTAAGGGTCTCGTACAGTGGAAGGAGAGCCACATTCGCGGTTTCACAAAGTTGCAAGATGGAAGCACCTGGCAGTATGAAAGGGATCTTCGTGTGGGGTGAGAGACCGTGCACGCGCTCGCGAGACACCGAACGAGATGGGATAGGGTTGTTACCGTGGGCAGGGTGAGCTTCGCTCAGTATACGCTCTTTTTGCTCTCTTCTTCCTCTTCGGTAACAGTGCGACGACGTCGAAAGGGTGGAAGAGGATGCTGGCCGCATGGATTTTTCGCTTGGTTTGAATACTAAACATATACGCGCCTTGAAAGTTTCGAGACTATGCGTTTTGGAGAGAAGAGAAGGTTTCAAGACGGAGGATATACGAAAGGGCCCAAGACGACGACGTGAGCCCTCGGGGGATTTAAGTTTTAGTTTTCCAGCTAGAATTTGCCCGTTTAACGGTGAACATAGTTGCGATAACGCTATAGCCATATGTCTCTTCTCAAGCTGCTAAAGTACTCAGCTTTGGTGGACGTTATATTCAACGCGGCTTTGCGAGAAAAAAAAAATTACCATTCAAGAAGAGATTCACGATTGAATAGGTCGATGCGGTGAAATTGCACGAAATCGCTTCGTTAAGAAGTTGCAACGACCAACCACCAACTTTACAGCACCACAGGACAAAGTTTAGACGGTAAAGCCTCGCGGGGTGAAATGTCAACTAAAAATTGTTTGAAACGATATTTACACTGTACGAAAAGTCTACTGAAAATTTAATGAACGAGTACCGAAAGTTGTTATGTTTAACTTGTATACTGAATTTAATATACAAGTGAAATATAAAATTTGTGGATGGTACAGTAATTAGAATAATTGATTTTAATTTTAATGTAAAAGTACTTTAATTTCAATGATTTGCTATAATTTCACTGTGAAAGTGCATTCGTTTTATATCATCATTATAAACTAAATTTAATCAATTTATTGTACTTTAATTCGTTTCCGAGAATTACGTCATTAATTCACATTGGAAAATGATAAAATAACATTACAAACTTCTGACATATGGTGATCAAATTTAAGAATATTGACATTTTTACTTGTAATTTCACCAAAAAAGTATTATGTGTTTTCTAACAGGAATTAATTTTAACATCAGTTTTACACTATTTCTATAAATAATTTAACTTGGGTATACAACAGTATTAATTGTTTCGAATTATTTCTCTGAATCTTCCGGTGATAACAATTAAGTTCTTGTTCGTGTCACAGATAACTGGGTTGTTGTAACCAATAAAATCGCTGATCTAACCAAATAATTTGCTGGTACATTTTCAATAAAGCTCTTAGTTATTTTGAGCAAACAAGTTTTTGCATGAAATGAATATAAGTCCATTTATGAAATATTATATTTATATTATGAAATGAATATAAGTCATATTGAGGTCCATTGATTACACCATTTATACCATTTCTATCCACAAGTCACACACTTGGTTTTGCAAAACTAATTTTTCAAAGTGTTTTTTATTGTTATTTTATTACTGAGAGTTTATGAAGAATTTTAACGTTGTAATGTTTATATAGACTTTGATTTCGCTCGGTTTTCTATCCATCCATGGAAAATTTAGTATGTGAGAGCCGTTATTCATTGATACTTACACTCGACGTTGCAGTTGCTGCTGGGAACAGGCTAAAGGCACATCTGTTCGAGCGTTCGGTCAATGTTACGAGACTAGACTGTTCACACAGAGTGCGTATAGGGATAATGCCACTCTGTTGCTGGTATCGATCATTAGAGCACCCCAATAAAACATAACAGCCTCATTTTTCAAATTATTACGAAACTACGTGTCCTATATGGCTATTTGGCTTCATCTCCGTATCCGCCCCAAAGATGATGTTTCAGTTATGAAACTGTGGGAAAATAAAAAAAGCTGACAACAATTTTCAAACTGACATAAAACGAGCAGTTCGAATTTCTTAAACCGTATTAAATGGGCCGGAGGTTGCCAATATTTTCAAATTATTACGAACCTACATACTTCGACTTCATCTATGAATTCGCCACAAAGATGATGTTTCAGTTATGAAGCAGTGAGAAAATAAAAAAGCTAACAACAATTTTCAAACTGACATAAAACGAGCAATTCGAAATTCGTGAACCGTATTAAATGGAGCAGAGCTGTGATTAATCTCTGCGGCCAATGTTCGCGTGAGCTGCCAACTCTGATTCCAACGAAATAGTCCAAATTAATGAGATTGCATTATAAATTCTTTGCATCAGTGAACGGCCGAATCCCTCGTTTATCTATTCTGGCTTTGCTCGTTAACGGAGCACATCGACGGGTAATGTGCGAGCCTATAAAGACTATATAATCCACAGTACAACGCTCGTGTGCCTTACACTCAGTAAACCGTTTCGCCCTCATGATTCGATGGTTATTTACGGTCAATCGAATGGCTATGGCACGCACACGATTTTATGAAGTGTAAAGTAATCTTTTCAATCTTTCCCTACTATTCTCTCGATTAACTTCGACGCGGATAATTAATTTACTCTTGTACTACAACGCTCATGTTACAAATCCAGCGACAGAAAGTTACATCAACAGATTTTGACCTATCAGTCGTAGAATCTCGAGTGATGTAACGAAAATCCTAAAATCCTTCGAGGACCTACAAAGATTTATATTCCAAAGACTTTTGTATCTCGATTAAAGAGCGAATGGATGATAAATTCGGTAAATTGATGCGTATAAATTGTTGTGGGTTTTCGGAGAATTATAAAAAAAAAAAAATATATGATGCTCATACTTATTATTTGGGATCACATCGCTCTTCTTCGAATTTTACCCGCACCTAATACGAGAGTGATTTATTAACGACTGAGAAAAGTCCGGAGGTTGAACCACTACATGCATTTCCGTCGAGACTCGAGAGTTCTTCCTTTCCAATTTTATGTTTAAGAGAGAGAAACTCATGTAAGTCTGACGTATGCAACCCGCTTGTCACGTAGTCTACTAATCCACTATGGACCCACATAGAAATAGAAATACATTCAAAATATATTCGACATATAGAACTTTTTGGCGTTAAATATACATATATATATTTTTTTTTGCACACACATGTATTAAGCATATATGATACATATATTTTTTTCTATCTGGGGAGGAGACTATATATTTCGGTAACGTGCGTTACCATAGAAAATCTATGAGCTCGACTGATACATTTCATGTACATATGATATGATATGACGCACATATGTATAAACATTGGAAATTGTATATTCGCAAATATTTACGCAATGTACATGAAATGTGTGTGCAAATACTATATCGGGTATGAATACGAGATTAAATTGAGCTAATAGTAATTGAAAATATGTTTAATTATTCAAAATGTATTAAAATATATTATTGTGAACAAAAAAGGCACATTTGCCATTTTATGCTTCTGCAGTATCGTTGATATTGCGACAACAATTTTCGGTATATTTCAGTTACTTATGACGAGAAATTATTATTTGGGATCACATATCGCTCTTCTTCGAATTTTACCCGCACCTAATGCAAGAGTGATTTATTAGCGACTGAGAAAAGTCCGGAGGTTGAACTCTTACACGCGTTTCCGTCGAAACTCGATAGTTCTTCCTCTCCAATCTAATGTATAAAAGAGAGAGGAACTCGTGTAAGTCTGACGTATGCAGCCCGCTTGACACGTAGTCTACTAATCCACTATGGAGGAGACTGTATATTTCGGTAACGTGCGTTACCATAGAAAATCCATGCGCTCGAATGGACAACACCAAGCACCCTCGTTTGACGACTTTTATGGGGGCTCATTGTGAGCCTGCAGCTCCTGCTGCAGCAGCAGAGCAAGAAATATACCTAGCAACGCGCCTCAACGAGAATGTTCGGCTGTTGTGCGGTGCACCGGCCCTTTACGAAATTTCACTGTAGCCTCTCTTTAAACGCGGTTTTAATGACGCACCCCGCACAAAGGACACTCCATTCGTGGTATAGAACTGTGTATAGGAGTGAGCCACATTTCTGAATGGTCTTCTGATTAGGCGCTTTCGGAACTGCGATTTGTTACGCACCGACAATAGATCTGTAATGCAATAAACGTTCTCCACTACAAGTTCTCGACTCCATTCGCTTCATCTTTGAATACATCTCGAGATCTTCGGTGAATTATTCCCAGGAAGTGAAAATTTCGACCACGACATTCCTATAAGATCTATTGAAATGCATTTTTGAGGATTGATTCATGTTGAGTTCATGAAAATAAATGTGTCATGCAAAAAATGTAGGAGAGAGTTAAGAAAACGAAACATCTTGAGGGAGGCAGAAAATAACAATTAAAGATACGAATATTATTAATTAATATTAAGAAATCACATAATCATCTCAAATTTCATGTGCGTATGAAGGTTTTTTTTGGATCGATTCTAAATAATATAATTCACTTTCGATCACTGATTCATATAATTTCATTGTTGCCCACTCTTCCTTATCATAAAATAAAGAATAAAATTCTAGTGTCAAGGTATTCGAATGATTTTCTCATAATCTTACGAAATCCAAATGGCAAAAATTTCAACGTTATTTTTTAAATGCCATTATATTATTTTTCACGTCATTTTTGCCCTGTATTGGAAATATACATCGATTGGGTGACAATGCAAAGTCGAATAGGCAATAAAATCAGAATACGTCGTAAAACCGCCATTACAATGGAGTGCATTTACCTTACGAATAATGAAGCGCACTTGTAATGATATCAACGAATAATATACGGAAATAAACGAGCGCATGAGTGCACATGCATTTCGCGTAATCAATTCGGCGCTGAACTGGTAATTCGACCTTTAATCCAGTGGAGAATCGCTCGTTGCAATCCCTGGATCAATTACAAATTTATAGTGGCTCGCACTGGTGGGCGCGCTTGTGCAGCCGGTTAACTTGAGCGACTCCCGCTGGCTTTGTTTATTAATCACCGGCCGGAGCCTTTTGTTTCTCTCCCACAGTCGATGCTGCATTGAGATAAGTGTGTGTAAGAGCGAGGGCATTAGCATTTTGTATACGCAGATGGCCCAAAGGCAATCGTATACTACACGATGTATGTGCGCCATGTGGGCCTCGCAAGTCGATAAGACGATTCGAAAAACGGGACTACATGAACGTTGCACCTTGCCAAACGGCACAGCGTCTAATTCATTGTTCTCCGAGCCCAATTGTACTTTTGCTCTGCACTGCACGGGCAAATTAATTAAAAAACGTCTGTAGGCCAAAACATTTAAAAATCTCTGCCTGTATAGCATGGGACATTCTTTTGTAACTCGTGCATGAAAAGTGCTTTGCACTGTAATACAGTTTTGCAGGACAAAAGTGCACGATACTCACGCGAAAAAATGATCTATAAGGCAGTATATATAATCTTTAGAAGAAAATGGACATCTAGATTTTTTTATATTTTGCATTTAATAAATATAAAATTTGTATGATCTGAAGATTTTAGAAAAATACGTTTAAAGAATCTATAAATTATTTGAAAATTATGTACTTGAAAATATTTGCTTTTTAATTATAAAAATATACAAATTCTACAAGACCATTTTCGTTTGAAGATTATACATACTGCCTAGCTGATAATTATTTTTTTCACTTTGGCATATACTTTCACATTGTATTATTTTCACATTGCATTATATTCGACCAGAAGTCATTAATAAACGATTGCAAGCTAAAAAAATTCGAATTCCCTGTGAATCAAACTTTTCATATTCAGTGAAAAGTCGAGTTAATAATACTCCTATCTCATGCAGCCATTAATAATATGTTTGGTTCGTTAAAATGTTTTCAAAGTGAATTGGAAACGCTATACATAGAAAAATCTGACATGAAAATTAATAAGGCACGTCAGTCGTTTTATGACTCTGCTACATTACCGATATTGAAATCCCCCATTTTGCGTATATTTCAGGTAATTAGCTCGAAGGGGAAATATCTGTTACACACCATTATTTGTGTATCTCGTCCTGTACGTTAACCATTAGTGGGTTGAATAGAAATATACACAGGGCCTATAACGCGATGGCAAAGCTTTGCAATACTCCCCATCGTGGACTCTCTTCCTCGCCCTAATGTTACAATGGCACATTGTATCCAAACTTGGTACGAAAACAGATTTACGGGGCATCGGATAAACTGACAATGGAAAAGTGAGAGCGAGAACACACGAAAGGGGATATATTTTGGGCACGGTTCTCCCTCGTCACGTTAACTCTGTATGACACGCATTTTTCGTAAAAGCAAAAAAAAAATTAAACAATGAAAGACCTGGAAAAGACAGTAAAAATAGTGACGAAAAATTTGTACGAAATTTAAGGTGCACTGAGAGAAAAGATTGTTAACATTTGTTAACAGTTAACAAATCTTGTTTAAATATGGCGAAATGAACCATTTAGTTATTCTTATTGAATCTCACTTGAGCTAAATAAAATTTGCTTGTCGCAAATTAAGCTCGCTGACATTCGTTAATAGTTAACAAATCTTATTTGGCACAAGTGAGATTCAATAAGAATAACTAAATGGTTCATTTCGCCATATTTAAACAAGATTTGTTAACTGTTAACAAACTGTTCTCTCAGTGTGGCGAAACGAGATTAATCCAAAGCAATTACAGATTCGCCTGACATTGCATAGTATAACGTTACGTTTCCTGAATTACAATATATCTTGGCACAATAGAGTTAAAGCTTGGTATTCAGTTACTGACTATTTCGCCTTCGGTACAAATACCAAAAATCCATTGAAATTCGGCCCAATGAATTTTCCACAAGTTAATTAGTTGTGTCAGTTTCAGTTTACCAAAAGCTGCGTATGACACGCATTTTTCGTGAAAGCAAAAAAAGTGAAACAAAGAACAACCTAGAAAAAACAGTAAAAATCACGACGAAAAATTTGTACGAAATTTGAGGTGGTAAAACGAGAATGATTGTAGTTCTTGCAATTTTATCCGACATTGACACCCGCTGAAATGGCAACAGTTAATGGAAAGATTGGAACAAGAGACACGTGTCAGTCGAGATCCAAAGCAATTACAGATTCTCCTGTCATTGTATAGTATAATGTAACGTTCACTGAATTACAATATATGTTGGCATGATAGGGTTAAAGCTTGGTATTCAATTACTGACTATTTTGTCTTCGGTACAATTACCAAAAATCCATTGAAATACGGCCCAACGAATTTTCCACAAGTCAATTAGTTGTGTCAGTCTCAGTTTACCAAAAGCTGCGTATGACACGCATTTTTCGTGAAAGCAAAAAAAGTGAAACAAACAACAACCTAGAAAAAACAGTAAAAAACGTGACAAAAATTTGTACGAAATTTGAGGTGGTAAAACGAGAATGATTGGAGTTCTAGCAATTTTATCCGACATTGACACCCGCTGAAATGGCAACAGTTAATGGAAAGATTGGAACAAGACTCACATGTCGGTTAAGATCCAAAGCAATTACAGATTGTCCTGTCATTGTATAATATAATGTTACGTTTACTGAATTACAATATATCTTGGCACGATAGGGTTAAAGCTTGGTATTCAATTACTGACTATTTTGTCTTCGGTACAATTACCAAAAATCCATTGAAATACGGCCCAACGAATTTTCCACAAGTCAATTAGTTGTGGCAATCTCAGTTTACCAAAAGCTGCATATGACACGCATTATTCGTGAAAGCAAAAAAAGTGAAACAAAGAACAACCTAGAAAAAACAGTAAAAATCGCGACGAAAAATTTGTACGAAATTCGAGGTGGTAAAACGAGAATGCTTGTGGTTCTAGAAATTTTATCCGACATTGACACCCGCTGAAATGGCAACGTTCTCACCTGTTGTGCTGATCGAAGGTCGTTGCTAGGTTGGAGGCTGGCTGTATTGCCCCGTCGAGAGTAAACTGCTGGCCAGTAGTCCAAAGCCGGGAAACGAGAGGGAAATTGCACCAGGCCACGTAGTCCGTTTATGCCCCGAATCCATAGCAACGTTTCGTACGTGACAAGTTTTGCAAATGCAATCCATTCGATCGAGTCTATCTCGCCTTGGGCAAACTATCCCAAGATGCTAATTTCATTCTTATATTGTATCACGAGCATAGGCACTATCAGTGAACTGCGATCGGAAAGAAAATGAACAAAGCAAGTTTGAGAAGCAACTGATACAAGGCGATAAAAAGAGAAAGGAAAAAAATTTAAAAAAAGTAATTTAGACGCCGTCGATGTAATGAATATTTGTTTCATTCAAAACGTGACCCTTTAAATAAACCAAACAAAGTGTTCTTTGCATCTAATATCAAAGGTATTTAAGATTATTATCGTGTTGCAACGATTGAAGGTACTTGGGACGAATTAAACGAAAATGGATCACGGCGATCGCCTTGGGCAAACTATCCCGAAGTGCTAATTTCATTCTTATATTGTACAACGTGTACAGGCACTATCAGGGAACTGCGATCAGGAAGAAAATGAACAAAACAGGTTTGAAAAGCAACCAACCCAAGGCGGCATAAAGAGAAAGAAGAAAAGAAAAGTAATTTAGTCGCCGTCGATGCAATGAATATTTGTTTAATTCAAAACGTGACCCTGTACCCAAACCAAACAAAGTGTTCTCTGCATCTAATATCAAAGGTATTAGAGATTATTATCGTGTTGCAACGATTGAAGGCACTTGGGTCGAATTAAGCGAAAACGGATCACGACGATCAATCCCAGGGGTTAGAGTGTAGTCTGAAATGGCTATTACGATCAACGATGGGCGTGGATTCGTCCATACTTCGGTACTGTAAGTATATTAAGCGTGTATACTATATGGGTGTATAATATATCAGTGGAATCTAATCGACGGCGTAAGAGAGTCGGTGTTACACTCCCGGGATATAAGGTATTTATACGGTAACTCGATAGCCATGTCGGTAGATTGGAGAACCGGGTGTATATGGACGACGCATGGCATGCGTGCATTCATCGTGCATGTGCGAAAAGCAGGACCGCCTGTTTCATAGTGTGTTTCATATACCTCGCACCGGGGAAACCCTCTGCTTCAACGCACTCTCGTGTGGCACGTTCCGCCCCATGCAGCTGCCACTACAAAAACAGTTGACATCTGTAAATCTATGCCAGTATGTACATTCGTATGTACAAGGTATATACTCTCGGGTTGCTGGGTTACACATATTTATATCCCTTCCTCTGTACTAAATACCGGCCACAAGGGATCGCAGCCGGAACGGGAAAGGCGAAATTACCCTGCGAAGAACCCTTGGTCAGCATCACTGGAAGATAGGTATGGCGCTTGTTGCTGATGCTGCGCTGGCATGTGCCCATGATATACATGCATATGAGTATGAATACCATATACTTGTATCGCTTTAAGCATCGTTATAAATTTTGTAGGGATATTATGATAATATCATGAGGTGACCTAGCCTAAAACTACATACTAGTCATGCAGGTCATGTGCTGAGCATGATTTTACTAAAAACCTTTTGGGTAAAGATGTCTAAATAAATAAAGTGAATTTCCATGGATTCTCGTGGACCAAATACAGTTTGATGAAATTTGGTATAAGCGTTTTATACCAAAATTGGTATGGGCTAATTATGATTGAGGTCTTTGGGTTCGATTCCCGTATAGGGAAAATTATTTTCTTGAATATCAGTAAGTTTTTCTATAGCGTACTAATCTCCTTCACTCAGAAAAAGGCTTGGATGAGCTTGCTAAGATTTTGGTTAAAAATTTAAACAGGAAAAATTTAGTTGGCACAACCAAGTTATTGGTTAGGCGTACTAAATAATTGGTTATCTTGCCAAATCCTTGGTTATGTTAACCAATAACTCAGTTCTGCCTACCAAGTTTTCTTCGTAATACTATTAACCAAATTTTTGGTTGTTCTAACCAAGCCTTTTTCTGATGTTAATAATCATTGTTTTTAATTCTTCCTCAAGTAAAAAATATATATATAGAGCATGTAAAAAGTACGTAGAACGTTAAACATAGATTTAGGTATTTATAGACTGTATATTAGGGCTGTTCAAAAAAACAAAATTTCTTTATAATCGGTTGCTCCTGAAATGCTGTATTGATTATCACAAAAAAAAATGTTTTCGCGAAAGCTGGGAGTTGTGCGATGTTATTAAGTACTGCCGCATCAAGGCCAAAATACGTTAAAAACGGCGATTTTTGGAATTTTTTTTTTTTACTTGGTGAAGCGCTCATGGAGATTGCGGTTGCTTTCGATAGACTATGAAATTGTGTAAAGGCAGAAACATGTTCGATAATGTTTAGTACTGCCGCATCGACATTGAAGTTAACAAAATAAAAAATGAAATCCTTTAAAACATTGAAATATTCATCTGCTCATCGACTATTTCGCGCGTTTTCAAATGACAAAATGGCTGATGAAACGGGAGTCCTGTATGATCAAATTTAGTACTGCCGCATCGATATCGCAGTTTCCCAAAATTCGAAAATCGCTTATCATCATCATGATTATGATCATACATGACTCCCGTTTCAAGAGCCATTTTTTCATTTGAAATCGCACGAAATAGTCGATGAGCAGACGAATATTTCAATGTTTTAAAGGATTTAATTTTTTGATTTTGGTAACTTCAATGTCGATGCGGCAGTACTAAACATTATCGAACATGTTTCTGCTTTTGCACAATTTTATAGTCTATCGAAAGCAACCACAATCTCCATGAGCGCTTCACCACGTAAAAAAAAAAATTATAAAAATCGCCGCTTTTCATGAATTTTGGCCTTGATGCGGCAGTACTTAATATCATCGCACAACTGCTAGCTTTCGCGAAAACATTTTTTTTGTGATAAACAATGCAGCATTTCAGGAGCAGCCGATTATAAGAAAATTATGTTTTTTTGAACAGCCCTACTGTATATAGACTATATATGCCCAATTCCATATGTTGAACTTATGTAATTTTTTTACTCGGCTCCTCAACGATAGCAAATCTATATACTTTAAAAAAAATGCCATAATCAATGCCTGAATCCTCATATCAATTGCCAACAGGGAAAAATTCTTTATTCCTTTCTACGATTCGATTAAACTTTGCAGATATTCGAGCTTTCAGACAACTCCAATCGCGGAGAGGACGACGTGAAGGCTATGCGTGAGCTTGTCGGATGGATTGACAGGTACACGGAAGTGGTAACGCGTTTGTATCGTCACGCAGAGCTTGTGGAAAGTGAACGAGAATATATATAGAGAGAGAGAGAGAGAGAGAGGGAGAAATTAGCAATCGCTTCGCATGCGAGTTAAGATAATTAAATTCGATCGGCCATGAGCGATGGGTGAACAAGTCGACGGGGGTTTGAACTGAGGGCGGAAAGGGCCGAACGGTCGAGGAAGAAGGGTGCCCTAGGCCTCTCGGGTGTCAAGCGCGAATCTTTCTTTGATATTTGACGACTCTGTGCACAGGGATCACGATGTAGAGGCAAAAGCGGCCAGACCGGTTAGAGTTTAGTAGTGGGGGACTTTCGGTCTACTGTGGAATACGCAATTTGAGATTTAATTAGCGCTAATACCACATAACGGACAGGTTTTGAAGGGTCCTATCCTAACCCCATCGTCTGCTATAGTACTGCAGGTATATTACATGTTCACTGAGTGAAATAGATCGGTATTGTTTCAAGAGCTAATAAACGGGAAGGCGAGTAAATTATGTGAAACTTTTGATTGGCAGAGAGGGATTTGAGGGTGAAGAGTTACTGAAAATTGAGAACGCAATGATACATATACAGTAATAGTGATGAATATGGCCCATTGCCCTAACACTGAACATGCACGCTCACTCAGTTTAACTAGAGTAAGAAAATACAAGTTCTGAACTTCGTCACTGTCAGAATAAGCGAATACTGAACAATTTGTTCTCTACGAAAAATGGCATGAGGTAAAATAATTTGGAAAATCGGCCATCTTGTTATCAATAGTATAAAGTATTATTCATATTTCGATGGATTTTTTTTTAATGAAGAGCCCGCAAATACCAATTTGAACGACAAAAGTCGTAAATAGGCATTGTAAAAACAGAAATGGTATGCCATATTAATCACGTATATCCTATTGAAAGATTGGAACAAGAGCTTCACAGACGACTGGTCGGTCAAGATCCAAAGCAATTACAGATTCTCCTGTCATTGTATAGTATACTATTACGTTTACTGAATTACAATATATCTTGGCAGGATAGGGTTGAAACTTGGTATTGAATTACCGACTATTTCGCGTCTGGTACAATTACCAAAAAAATCCATTGAAATACGGCCCAACGAATTTTCCACGAACAAATTAGTCGTGTCAGTCTCGGTTTACCAAAAGCCGGTGTACCATTTCTTTACGCTAATGTGACGAGTCTCGCTTTTCTAAATCGTAAAAGAGAGGCGGAGGGGAAACTATTTGTCTGAAAAACGTGATCTGAAACAGATGTGGAAGAGACAAGATGAAAAAGAGAATACGAGAAAGCGATTTGTACCAACTATTCCGTGTGGGCAGTGACTGACCTCGATGACCCACTGGGACTGTAGTTCTGCAAACGAGCATTAAATCGAGGTCACCCGGAAAAATTCTTCCGCCTTCCTACCAAATGGGATTTCACCTTTTCGCTTACCCTCCGGCGACGCGATGCGATTTTCCATGTCAAAATATATTCCTCCTATGTCTTGTATCGTGTGTTCGCTTTATCGAATAAATTCCGTAGATACTTTCTTATTTATCGGACAAAATAGCGCCGCTACCTCCGAAACTGACCTAAGTTATATGGGCGTGACACAGCGAAAAGAAGATTCCACTGAACCCTTTTCCTGACCAGCGAAAAATACCGGATCGTACCTTTTTTTTGTCCCAACGAACGACTCCCTCGGCTCTTGTTCGGACAACATGTAAGAGGAGAGTCAGCTACTACGTAATATACGTGTAACACTATTTTATCCTTTATGGGTATAAAAACCTTGTCAGTTTTACGCTCACATGGGCTTGAATTCTTGTGCAAAAATAAACGGGGCATTGATGCGACTAAAGCGGAAAATCCTACCCAGCTGGCCAAAAAAATCCGTCCCTTTCACACGAACATCGATATTTTGTACCATACTTAATGAAGAATGCAGTAAATTGAATTGCCAATAAAATCCGAGCATAATTCTCAAAAAGTGACTAAATCGATAACGAATTATTTTTGACGGAAAAATATCGTTAGCTAAATTGTGGAAATCCAGAAATTTCTTAAAAAATCGTAACGGCCCTTTTAGAAAATTTTGTAAAAACAAGTAAGTATAAAATGAATGAAAATTTTTTGTTTACATATTAAGACCAACCGTCAATCCACCACTGTAATGAAAATAATATATTGTCGTCATATAATATTTTTAAGCGATTTGTAATAAGTTTAAAATGTTCGTATTCCATAAATTTGCATGAGGTCGTATTTCATAAATTTTTAACTTCTGCGAGACCACGTGCTTTGAATTTACCCTAATTTTATTCGCCAGATGGACGGGGATATACGTAAATCTGCTTGACGGTATCGTAGATAAGTTTTTTAAATTGGTTATAATCCGGAGATTGTGCAGGCGGTACAGTTTCCGGTAGAGTTGGAGAACGAGGCTGACTGTACCCGAGAGTAAAGAGATTTTCAACAAGAAATCAGGTCATACCGGGGAAGAAAGAGGAGGAGAACGATGAAGAGAAAAGGCGAGCTACTTCGCCCGTTGAATTTTCCAAACTCGAAGGATAACGAGGCACCGTTGGCTATGAAAGAATTTTCTGCCTGCAAAAGGTTGCATGCCCCAAGCAGCTTCGAGTGTACACGCTGCAAGAGAATATTACCTCCCGCGAAAAATCCACTCCACCTGAGAAATGGAATTTAGTTTCGAATTTTCTAAGCTGCCAACATCATTTACTTTTTTTTCCAGGTCACCCACACATTGATACACACTCAGGCGCGTGCAGCATGTAGAAGCGGATGAAAACGAAGGAGCGAGGAAAAGTTGGAATAACTTGCTGGCTTTTTCGGATAAAAACTGAAACAAAAAGTGATGCGCCCTTTGTCTCCAACTCGATCTTGAAAATATGTAAATCTCTTTTGCCATAGTTTCGCTGGTGCATATACAGCTTACGGTCCACTGGATTTTTCTCCTGACTTCTGAATTGTATTCCCGCAGGTGCCTCGTCGTATACTTCCGGGAACATTCACGCGGAGAAAAGGGGATGAGACGGAGGAGAAACGGAGGTTACGAAACCACGACCGTACAATATATATCCTGACGAGAGTACCAGAAGAGGAAGGTCGTCGAGCGAGTTCTCGACGTGTCAGCGAAATAGTTACCCTGCTCCTGACGGTATAACTCTGCCCTCTGGCCTCCCCCATTCTCCTCGAGCGTGTCCATTAACTCATTCCCCAACCGGAATAACTGTTCTCTCATTATAATACTCGCGTCGAGATTTCCTTTAACTGCTTTTATTCTAGTTATTATATATGGGATTTTCCTAGCCAACTCAGTAAGCATTCGACCCTGACCAATTCGCTCCATAATTTTTTATACTAACCCTCTATATACTCGAAAAAACACTGTCAATTTTTCAAAGATTTTTTATACCGATACTTTTTTTAAATGTATTTCTGTAAATAAAAATTGTGTGCCCCAATTTAAGAATTTGTAATTATTCTCAAAAATGCTATATTAGATATCAACATTTTTGAGCTAAAAAAGCTAAAAACAGCCTTTTTTTTAGTAAAAAGGTACTTAGTAAAACTTTTTACAGTAAAAAAAAGAAAAAAATACAAGTGTTTTCTCAGGCATATTAGACTAGTATAAAAAATGATAGAGCGTATTTCAACACGGTTGAACGCTTACTGAGTTGGCCAGGAATACCCCATATACGTCGTATATTAAATGCAGCTATTTTATTTCAAATATAATCACCAGTGATTGCAAACTCAAGTCGGAAAGGTACTGAAAAGTTTGTGAACCTGAGGATGAACTATACCACCTCTTTTTAGAGACGGAAGTCAAACAGCGTGGTTGTCTCTGGTAGAGAAGGTGCAATCTCTTTGCTCTTTGTCTCGGGTCGACTTTAAGAGAAAACTGGAAGACCACCGTTGAGGTTCATTACCGACTGGCACCTCTTCGGACGCGGACGGACTTTAACTGCGAGAGGAACGTGCAACTTAGGGGATGGTCAAAGTTAACGGGGTAGCTGGCCGTGACGCCGTGAAACGAGGAACAACACAAACACAATGAAACTGCGAAAGAGCTGTACATGGCAAGAGCAACGACACGGAGCGCCACAATCGAATCTACGAAATCGCGACGCGACTCACGTAGGTCGTCGTGATTTTCAATTAACGAAAGGAGCCGCCACCGGAGGTCCAGTTCAGTCTTTGCGAAGTCGTGGAACGACGTTCGCCCTCTGACCACTTGGCACGTACCGACACCCGGTACAAAATAAAAAATCAACAAGCCTCAGGCGTTTTTCTCAATGGCGTTCAAGCTCCGAAACTAGAAGGAACATGGACTTCTGTCATGTTTTTTGAAAATCTTTTTCACTGACGAATTTGTTAACAATAATTTTACCGACTTTTCCATTTATATTACTGCAGATCAGGGAGAAATTGATTATTCTGCAGAATTGAAAAAGAGTTAAGGATTGCCATTTGTGTGTACGCGGAGAAGAAAAATAATTGCTTGGGGAAGCCAATTAATTGGCTACGCCAGGTAACTGATTTGCTGGCAATGATCATTTTTTGGGCCAATCAATAAATTGGTGTCGCGAAAGAAAAATTGTTATGACAACATTCATTGGTTGACCCAGCTAATAAATTGGTCGCGTCAATAAATTGATTGGTTGCGGCAATACAGTAATTTGTTTCGACAGAAAAATAATTTATATTCCCAACTACTTTAATTAGCTCGGACGTATTTAACCACACTGAGAGAAAACTTGAAATCCTGACAACCTCGCGCGTTGGTTGGCAAATATTACTTTGGCTCAAAGAAATAGAGGTTGACACAAACACCCATTCGTCAAGGCAATACAATGCATTTCTTTGAGACAACTACTTCATGTAATTGAGCGTCAACATAACAATGTTTTGGCTGAACATTGATGCTGTTGAGCGAATGACAATGCAGTTGAATTAACCCCGTTAGGGGTTAAGGCAACAACTTTTCGGAACTTAAAACGCGTTTAACGAGTGGTTGAGCCAATCACGCGAGTCATTTCAATGAGGAAAATGATTTTTATGAAGCAACTGTATCAGAATGGTTACGAGAACTGTTTTATGCTTTTGAAAGAATCTCGGTGCAACTGGTTTCTAAGAAATATAAGGTTGACTCAACCTCACGTCCGTTTGTGTGAAAGCTGTTTCTGAAGATACGAGTATTGACTTTAGAGTCATCCCGATGGTCACCTATCCAACTACTGACCGACAGAGACAGCCAGGTAGTCACCCATCCTAGTACTGACCCTTAGGTCAGTGAGACGGTCATCCACCCAAATACTAACAAACTAATTCGGATTAACAATGAAACAAGCAACTTCGTCGAATATGTTTATAAATGGCAACAGCGATACAATGTACTCTTTTCGATATAACCGAGTGCCGTGAAAAATAACAGAAAGTGCTTTTATGTTTACTACACCAAACGCAATCATATAAATCTATAAAGTTCTGACTGTATTATACTAATTCCATTTTATATTTCATGTTACCGATAATCAAATAGACAAAAAAAAATACTCGAATCATATGATCCGAATGGCCGTGTGAGCTAAAGCTCAGCGCAACAACATTATCTGGAGGGTCGTTCGATTCTCGTCAATGTAATAAAAAATTAAATATGATCTTTCAACGATTAATATGTACCATCCTGAAGAGAAAAAGACGTAATATCAAATTAATATGCAGGATTACTGGATTGTATAAGCACGATTAATAATTTTCAATTAATTTTCTTTATTATTTTAGATTCACTCAAACACATAATGAGTTTGATTGAAATATGAGTGTAGTTGAACCAACTGCATCAATACTTTCAATTAATCGATTAGAGATTTATGCAAGAGTGCGCATGGTCTGAGAGAAAACAATGTTAGAGTTACAATAAATGCACTGTGGTTGTCTCAACCACATGAAACATTTGAATCGAAGAAAGTCCGATAACCATTTAGTGAGTTTGACCCAACCTCCTCGTTCCATTCGCCGTATATAACCTCTCGGAGAAGTTGAGTCAACCTCTATTTCGTTGTGCCCAACAATTTTTTCTCTCAGTGCACACATGTGAAACATTCCCAATCCTTAAGGAGGCTTCTGCCCTTCAGACTAGTCAAATCAGTTCTAAATGTTTAAAAAATGTAAATTAACCTTTATTTATTTGAAAGCGACTGGATTACAGGTTACATTTGATCTAATTCTCACTGCATCGGAATTCCTATACACGAACACAGAAAGTACTCACTTATGAACGTAATAAAACTTCTAAAGCACAAATTTGTTTACTGATGTAATTTAAAAGTTCTAACAAGTACAAATAAAAGTTACATTTAATCTCGCAGAATTCTGCTTCATTATATAATTGTGACAAAAATGCAGATTTACAGTAATTGATATGCTGTGAGGTGAGAACACAAGGTTTTATTTATTTTTAAAGCAATAGTATTACCGATAACAAAATTACTGTCATATCCTTTTTTAGGTCTTCCTAACGCAATGCATACAACTTTTACCTTGACAACTTACGAAAATCATTGCTGGGCTTTCAACGCAGCAGGTGACTTTATGAACACGAAACATTGGCGAACGCGTTAACGTTGGAAAAATTGCCTAGAGCAGTTATGATGTATTAATAAATTCGCGAACTTTGTAAGTAGAAAGAGACGTTTAAAAATAGTCTGATAAAAAATTAACAAGGTCTTTGGAACCTACTTATAGTATATCTTGGCGATAGTGGTTGCACGGTTTATATGGGAACTATAATAGCGCGATAATTGATCGTGGCGTGCACCAGAGCACTTTATCGTCCCACGCGCTTGCAAGTAGCCTGCTCTAGCGAACATAGAGCATCTAGAGAGTTAGCCCGTCGCGCCACCGTCACTGTTACTCGGGGTGCTGCACAGTAACAGCTCAGCTCTGTTGGAAGTCGGCGATCGATAGTCTCGCATCGACGAGTTACGAGTTAATTCTGTACTCACATATTTACCGTCGAATTAATCAAGCCTCACGCAAAAGTGGTCAGAACTACCGTGTATATACGGGGCATTCCTGGCCAACTCACCAAGCATTCAACCCTGACCCCTTCCCATTCGCTCCGTAATTTTTAATACCATTCAATATACTAAAGAAAAACTTTTAATTTTTTTTAGATTTTTTTTACGGAAACTTTTTTTTTCATGAATTTTTTAAATAAAAATTTTGCATCCTAATCAAAAAATTTGAATTTATTCCCAAAAATCCTATATTAGATATCAACATTTTTTTAACTATGACCCAGAATGGGCAAACGTTTGCGTCGATTTTTTAAGCCATTTAAAAAAAAAAGTCGTTAAAAATGGAAAGAAATGAAACAAGATGGCCGTTCATGATCGGTTGTTGCGTAAACATTTTATACATAATGTAAGATTATTTTAGAATCTTGCTGAAGTTCTTTTTTATCGGTATAAAAAAAAATTATATATTTAAAAAATGTTGATATATGTAATACAGAATTTTTGAGAATAATTTCAAATTTTTTAATCGGGGCTCAACATTTTTATTTAAAAAATTCATGAAGAAAAAGTTTCAGTAAAAAAAATCTAAAAAAAATTTAAAGTATTTTTCTGAATACATAGAATAGTATAAAAAACTATGGAGCGTACTGAAAGGGTTGAACGCTCGTTAAGTTGGCGAGGAATACCCCATATATATCGCAAGGACTCCACCAGCCCTCACGGACGATCGTATTGCTACACGCGTGTATACATATACTGGTGTATTTTTGTCGAGCTTCCGGTTATTTACGGAGGGAAGTTTTGCAATTGTTTGACCAGTCGGTCCATTTCCGGTTGAGCCCTGCGCCGACCGAATCGAGCTAGCTCGTCACGCTGCCAGCCTCAATGCTTCCCTTTCGCTCCCGTTCTCGATTCCCGGTATCGTGAATATAGTACACTACACTATATATATATATATATATATATATATATATATACATATATATATGTATATGTATATGTATGTGGATGAAACTATCTCCTATGTGAATTCTACCTATATTTCACGAGAACCACCGGCAAACGACTCCATTCGCCGTCCAATTTATTTCCGATAGAGGCAATTACTATACACCGCAACTTCGTGCACGCGGATAGCTTGGTGCCTTCATTAAAAACGAAGGTTTCAATGATTCGTGGGATTTTAACATCGCGTATTACTGCACACGTTGCACATTCATATGTGCATTGCATCTTTCACATTTATGTGCACGGCGCGTTGCACATTCATGTGCATGGTATAATAATATTCGGCTTAAAGTCTGCTACCGGGATCGAGTTATTGGAAAGAGGAATGGAGAAATATTTTTTTATTGTTAATATTGTTTTAAAATACGAGGATCGTGTTATTGGATAGAGCAATGGAGAAATATTTTTTTATTATCAATTCTATTTTATGTTATTTTTAATTTATAATTTTATTTTTATTTATTTTAATTTTAAAAACAATTAAAATACACGGATCGAGGTATTGGAAAGAGGAATGAAGAAATATTTGTTTATTGTTATTATTGCTTTAAAATTCATACTTGTATTTCAACCTCATAAAATGTTGATGAACCACTATAAATTTGCAGTCTGATGCAGTCATATAGTGCATCAGAATTGTGAGGAAAATAAATATTGAATTTCACACATGTCGAGATATTCAGATCAAATGCGCTTGCAATTTTATTGTGTTTATGAAAAAAGGCTTCCCGAACTATGAAATAAATAAATAGTTCTTTATATATTTTAATTACTCGTTTTATCGTGTAGACCCCAAATGAAATTATTTTTCTCAGTCTAGAAATCACTTTATTTCAGAAAAGAATGAAGCACAAATTCTCTAATTTACTTTGATCTAAAAGTCGCAACAAGAAAAAAATATTGTGTCCCTTAATTCTCACAACATTTTAGTAGAAATCGGTTTGATGTGCATGTAATGAGATTTTTATGCAATATTTTTCAAAACCAATAAATATTACAAACATTTTACACCGTAAGTAATGGTCAAAACCTATTACGAATTTCACCAAATATTTCATTCATTAGCTCTGTCATACTATCGTATTTTATAAATATTCGTACGCAGCGAAAACTTTACCAACAATCTACATCAGATTCAACAAAAAATTGGTCAAATAGCTTAATGAAATTCCGTACAAATATATTGAGTGAAACCTCTAAAACAAGTGTGTAATGGAAAAATATTTTTCAAATTCATTTACACAACTACGATGACAGAGACAATATGAAAATTACATAAAAAATGCGCGGCATCTAGGCACAACGGAGATTGAACAATTTCAATTTCGTACATTCATATTATACAGTATTTACGCAGTATAATATGGTATACACGCCGCATTTTACTTCGATAATTCCGCGCATATTTTCCCGTCGACCGTGCAAACGGCTCGGCGAACTTCATTTTCGGTATTAACGCTGTCGTAATACTCGGGCCACGTGAACGGGAGGGAGTGTTTCGCAAATGCGAGAGCAAGCCTGGAGTATACAGGTCGGGATTTTCGCTCGGAATGCAGGATGCTGTGCACGATATTAAACGAGAAATACAATTCTGGTTAAATTATTTTATTTCGACATACCGAAACGCGGTCGGATGTACGGAAATCCCGTAATCGAATGAAAGGGCGCGCCTATATAACCAGGATGCGGTCACCATGTAAAGAGAATATTTCAGATTAAATCACTACTCTGATGAACCTTGTTGCACACTCAAACCATCATCCACAGAGAGAAAAGCGGCTTAAAATCTCGTTTCAAGGAAATAACCAAGGCACGATTAATACACCAGAGCAAATATGGCAAATATGCTAGGGATTTTATTTACAAAAAAATTAAGCTCTATATTAAGATTGATAAGGTAAATCTTCTAAAATATGCAGTTTACCACATGAAAAAAAATGTGTGTACGTTACTTGTCGAATATATAAAAAATATACGTAAAATATATGTATATATAATTCAAATGCCAAAAATCTATATACGTCAAATATATTTTATTAGATAACGTGCTAAATATAGCTTCTTAAAAAAAATTCCCAAAACTTAACCATATTCTTCATGCATTCTAAATGTTTTCAGAAATCCTCAATTTCGAAGAAAGAGAATATTTCAGATTAAATCACTACTCTGATGAACCTGATTGCACATTAAAACCATCCACAGAGAGAAAAGCCGCTTAAAATCTCATTCCAAGGAAATAATCAAGGCACGATTAATGCGCGAGAGGAAGCATGGCAAATAAAGCAAGGAATTTTATTTACAAAGTAATTAAGCTGTTTATTAAGACTGGTAAAGTAAATCTTCAAAAATATACAGTTTCGAATATGAAAAATAAATGTATGTACGTTATATGCCGAATATATGGAAAATATGTATAAACGATTTTCATAAATTGTAAACTTTCAGAAAAAAGTAACCATAGTCTTCTTACATTCTAAATCTTTCCAGAAAACCGAAAATTCGGAGGGGTCGCCACCCCAATTACAAAAATAACTCGCTATCTTAAGTGGACGTTTAGTCTCTGAGGAGACCTAGGCTGAAGGTCCCAAAAAGTGCGAAGACGCACAGAGGGAGGTTGAAAGAATGTTCTTGAGTGTCTGCTAAGAGTGCAACATCTGTTAGCATTGTATCAACGCGTCGAGTAGAGGATTCCCGGTTAGTCCATACAAAACAGTAAAAACCCAAAAAAAAAAAAAAACCAATGCGAGGAAAAAAACAAGATGTCCGGACTTTACGAACAACGACTGCAAAACGGCACTTTCCGGGGGTTCTATTGACGACAGGACTGACGAATACCGGGCATGTAAAGGTATATGACCAACTCTAACAGCAAAAGCGTTGAAAACGTAAAAATCATGAAATCTGGAGAGTCTATCTAGAAAACAAGAAAGATTTCTAGCGGCTAACACAGTACAGTCCTTCACGTTGGTCTCGAGTCGTCGAGTGACTCGATGGAGCGGCTGGCCGCCGCAATAAATAAAGGGACAACCACTTATCCGTCTTCGAATATAACTTGGATGCAGTCCAAAATCCGTGACGATCGAACACCCGGCTGTGTGGTACAGCTCGAGTGCAGCTAGCGAGCAATGCTCTTAATCCTGGACGTGTTTTACTGTCAGAGAAGATTCTGAGATACGGATATTAGTTGCAGTCACAGAAAAGCAAAGATGTCGCAGCAAAAGCGATCTTCGTATGTCTACCTAATTGTAAACAGTGAATAATGTACTTTGATGGAGCTCTGGATGACACTTAGACATCCGAAATGCAGGCCAATTCGTTACCTTCATGTTGATTCACTCGATTCAAAGGAATTTGGTTATATGGCGTAGTGCTAATTGTGAACTACAGGCAGGAAAAGACACAATGAAAAAAAAAATACTTGGTTGAATAGGATCCAAACGATAAAATTGTTTAGGCCATTGAACTAGTTGGCTACGAAAACAGATTAGTTGCCCGAGGCAATAAATCCGGTGGTTGGGCCAATAAATTAATGTTTGGCAACCAACAAATTGGGTGTTACAACCAACTAGCTTATCGGCCCACCGAAGAAATTGTTCAACTCAACCAACTTAGTCGCTTAGAGCTTATGTAGCCATGTGAGTTGTTTAGGGCAACTAATTATTTCTCTCCGTGTACAGACTGAGCTTTTCGAACTATATTGATCCAGCAAATATACACGGAAAAAAATAATTGGTTGAATAGGTTCGAGGCGCCAAAAATGGTTGGGACAATAAACTAGTTGATTACAAAAACAAATCACAACCAACTAATTTGTCGGTACAACCAAAAAATTTGTTAACCGAGCCAACTTAAGCGTACTTGGAGCGTATATTTATCCATGCCAATGGTTGGGGCAACTAATTATTTTTCTTCGTGTAGTAAAGTCATTATTCTGTTTTGCCTGATTCAGGTGATTTCAAGTAAGTTATTTATATTCGTTGTCCAAATTGTGAACTAAAAAGAGAAAAATGTATATAAAGAGGGAGAAACACTCGGTAGCGGACCGTGAACATGGAGTTCTGGCTATCGGCCACGGTCAATAGCCTGCCTGCTCACCATTTAACATGTGAATCTCGCTCGTCGACTACACTGCGGATACTGTACGGATGTTATCGCGAGCTCTATTCGTCCCAACAATGCGTGCGGAATGGCGAGAGTAAAAATGGTGTGAGGCCATGTTGGTACGCGCGGACGCGTGTCGCTGTCATCCGTAACCAATATAGTAACTATACCAACCTAAACTAACCTATCTATTCGCTGAATGCACAGCCGAATGGGAATTTCTGACTCGCCCACTACTCGACAGAGAGATTTTTAGCTTTGATAAAGAATCCGAATGGGACCATAGGCCTGTTTGCGTACAAACGCTTGACGAGCCAATTTGTCATTCTCGAATCGATGTAGCAAGTGTGTATATTGTTCACTGACGGTAAATTGCCGACACGACTGATAATCGCTTTTCAGCATGAAGAGAAGTAGTGTCGGAACAATTACTAGCGTAGAGTCACCACTAAATTAACAGCAGATCGATTTGTTTATCGTGGCTTTTTTATAAACTGTAATATTTCAAAACTCGCTGCGCATATTTTGACGAGTGTCCAGAATGTCGAATTATCTACTGGAACTAAAAATATATCGTATTTTCGTGGGAAAGTTTATAAAAATAAATACTAAAAGCTAAAAATTCTTTAAAAAATAACACCAATAAATAAGCAGGCCAAGCTAACCTACACTTTTAGTCGAAAATACGTTCCTGCCACAAAATAATCGCAGTAGATAGCTAAAAAATAGCCAAATTAATAGTCTCAACGGAAATGTGTGGTAATTTCCGTTAATAAAGACGTTCTGGCAATTTTTTCAAAACGTCTCTATGTCGTTACCGTTCAGTATAAAAACTTAGGATTAAGTGTTTAATTTATATTGATACATGTGAAAAATATAGCTGGACTTCCAGAAAAATCAGATAATACTATACAAATGTGATAGTGATTACCAGATTCTTTTCACCGTCTCATTCACTAAT
This sequence comes from Ephialtes manifestator, assembly GCA_963970395.1. NCBI lineage: Eukaryota > Metazoa > Arthropoda > Insecta > Hymenoptera > Ichneumonidae > Ephialtes > Ephialtes manifestator. The sequence goes on along the minus strand of OZ019975.1, from coordinate 869,051 downwards.
AAACTTTTCGACACACCCAATGATCCACGTCAATTTCCTAGAACGTGTACGAATTCATCGAGGGAGTGGCTCTCTTCGATCCGTCGGTACCAAAAACTGTAGGATTGCTATACATCGCGGAGATTCGGACGACGGGACACTACGAAACTCGAAACAGTTTCGGCCGATTGACCGTCCGAGTAGACCGGACAACATATAGCGTGTGTGCAGCAGCATAGGTGCACTTCCATGCTATATATGTATGTACAATACATATATCTATAGGTACTCGAACCGGACACGCTACCGGATGCATGGAAGATTGATTCCCCGCTGGATCTCTCGACGCTCGATCGAACACGCTTTTGCAATCGGAATCACTCACTCGTTTTTTGCTTTTTCGCTGATTCTAACACGGGGTTGTATAGGATAGAGACACAAAAAAAACAACAGGCGCAAATAGTCCTGCAACATGAGGTGCAACGAGCTCAGCCTTGAATATAGTCATATGTGGAGCCTCGACTAGGTTTGCATGTGTGAAACTTCCGCGTGTATTTTCGCACCAATTTACATCGACAGACAGAACAGATTCGACGAATGTGGGCCACCTAAGAATCGATATAATTTTTAGTTTCGTGTAAAAATACCACGTTTTCCTTTTTTATTTGGTTTCCTCATAGCGGAATCGTTGTTTTCGATTTTTTTTTTCGATATTCTCGAGTGGGGAAATTCAAAAACGTTCTAAATATAGAGATAAATGGTTTAGGGAAAATGTAGTTATGTGCCTGCGCGGGACTTTGAAAATTCAATGGCTTATAATTCGCGAATCGTTCAACCGATTAAGCTGGAATTTGGCATACAAGTGGAGGAATTACTCAAGTTTGATTTTTGTGATTTTAAATCAAATTTATGCGACTTCGAGTTTATCCCTTTTAAAATTCAAAAAAGGGCGGGGTCGTGGCTCTAATTTTTGTGAAATTACAGCTAGTATATGCCAAATAATTTTTCATAAGTGCAAATTTATTTGATGTTGTTTGGTATTAAATTTGGGCAAAGTCTGTAAAGGAGTTAAAATTTTATGCGGATTTGAATTCTATTGAGGAATTTACTTGATATATTGACATTACTGTATTAAAATCCTTAAAACTTCATATAGTCAGCTTGAATTTTCTACAGAAACGAAATAATTTTCAGTCCTCATAGTAAAAGGATCCAGATATTATAGAAATAGAAATTCTTTGTTATTACTTCATGACGAGACAAATTTCGCTAAACTTAGTTTCTTTAATTCATTTAAAACAAGAATGTCCTGTACAGTACTTCCAGTATGAGGAAGGCAAAATCGATTAATATACTTTCTCATCGTCATCATCATCACTTTGCAAAAACTGAAAAATAATGAGGAAATAAAGAGCAAGTTTTTTTACATATATAATTTAACGATTATTTTCTCTACGGTGAAGAGATGGCAAAATTACTTTAGTTTTCAGTCCTTTTTGCATCAGCGTATATTTCGCCTCCATTTACAAAAACAGTTTTGCTAAATTCGATAAATGTGTCTCACTCAAGAGTCAATGTGGTTTATCTGATTTCATGTAAACATGTTAATTACCCAACTTTCATAATTTAACGAATAATTAAACAATTATATTTCCTCTGACGAAAAGACCGCAATATTAATATAATATTTAATGTTACTGACAAAATTATCACTGTTTGATCCAACACGTAAAATGAATACAAATACATGATATAAAGTGTCGGTTTGCATGAATGACTCTACATCAATGAGGTATATTACAGTATATCGCGTGGTATTAGCGCAATAATTCATAGCCTATGATACGCATCGCTCTCTCGACGCTCGGTCGTGAATAGGTAATGTGTTCTACATAAATACAGGATATAGAGTGTGTTTTCCATCAAATTATAGGGATTACGATAATTATACTCTATATACTAGTATGTATTCGCATACAGGAACGTTAGTAGACGTGATTACGGTGCGAAGCACCGGGAGCACATGCATATAATGTGCTCCCAGCGTGTCTGTATATTTTCGTTGCAAAAGAGGCACGCGCTCACATCGAGAGCCATTCATTCATGATCGAGAGTGCCGGAGAGCCAACGAACGAGATATTCGGCTCGGAGAGCACTGTAATAACTATAACTAACTCTCTACACTCTCGTTTCACCACATACGTGCTCCTCCCTAATCTCCAGGATTCCGCTTGTAGACAAAACACAATTAGGGCAACGCGGTAAGTGGAGAATATGGTGAGATATGGGATGCGTTACTCTCACTCTGCAGACGCACTCGCGGGCTATAAAATTTCACCCTTCAACTCGAGTGAACCTTTTTCTTAGATTTGGGACACGCGCACAACTAATGCGTTACTTCCGGTACGATATTTGACCTTGATGGTAATCAAGCTGCTTTGATTCACAATTTTACAAGCAACATATGAGCAGGTCTGAGTAGAAAAAAATATAAAGCTTATCATTAAATATTTGTAATGAGGTTAATCGAATTTGCATTAGAAAAAAAAATTTACAAAATTAACAATTGCTCCTCCCTAATATCTAGGATTCCGCTAGTGGACAAAACGCAATAAGGGCAACGCGGTAAGTGGAGAATATGGTGAGAATATGGTGAGATATGGGATGCGTTACTCTCATCCTGCGGACGCACTCGTGGGCTATAAAACTTCACCTTTTAACTCGAGTGAGCCTTTTTCTTAGATTTGGGACACGCGCACAACTAATGCGTTACTTCCGGTACGATAATTGACGCTGATGGTATCAAGCTGCTATACCTTGAATAAATTTTACGACCAACATATGAGCAGTGCTGAAAATAATATAAATATAAAACTTATCATAAAATATTTGTGATGGGTTTAATCGAATTTTCATTATAAAAAAATATTGACAATGTTAACAATTGCTCCTCCCTAATCTTTAGGATTCTGCTTGTACACAAAAAAAAGATTAGTTGCCATCACCAAGAAATGAGTTGACACAACCAATCGATTATTCTATTTATCTTACAACTCAAATGGTAATACCAACAATTCGAATGGTAATACCGACGATTCGAATGATAATACCGACGATTCGAATGGTGGTCCCAACTATTCGAGTGCCCGTATGGAAATAAATAGATGTGAAATATACGCCGAAAATAGATAGGAAAACTATAAAATTTATAAGTTGCATATATTCTGGATATATGCCATAAATTAAAAATATATGAAACATATATGTCCAATATGCAACATTTCGGCGCATTTCCTACATAAGGCATATATGTAAGTTGTATGTGTTATATATACAAAAAATATAAATTAGATATATTCTTTGTACATCTTAAACTATACAAAAGATATATAATGGATATATCGCTTTTATACCTCAGGATATATCCATTATACATGGAAACCACATATAAAAAACCAATAATTATAAAATAATTAATTGCAGTAATTGAATTACCATGGTAGTCCCAATGATTGGATTAGTTAATCTAACTAATCTCGCGAGAACTAATCGTGAATAGTTGAGGTTACTATTCCATATGGTTGAGGCAAATAATTTTTTAGACATTGTGTACAGCACATCGAAAACGTAGTTGCCACAACTTCTTTCCGTGTAGACAAAACACAATTAGGGAAACACGGTAAGTGGAGAATATGGTGAGATATGGATGCGTTACTCTTACCCTGCCCGACGCACTCGCGGGCTATAAAACTTCACCCTTGAACTCGAGTGAGCCTTTTTCTCAGATTTGGGACACGCGCACAACTAATGTGTCACTTCCGGTACGATAATTGACTCTGATGGTAATCAAGCTGCTACACGGAGAGAAGAGTCTGGTAATCATTACCCGATTTAGTATAGTAAACTCGGTTTATTCAGCGCTTCTGACGTCTATTTCTATATTTTCCTATAGAGTACTGTATCGTGTTTTACTGTGTGCTGCACGCTGCACAAGAATCGTTACTATGTTTCGGTTTTCAAAGCATACTGGAAATAATCCAAAGTTTATAAGGATGTATACGCAAAAGTGTCTCGAAGACATACGAACATTTGACATATACAAAATAGCAAATTCTGATATCCTCGACATTGCAACTATTAAGAACGTGCGTCTGGAATTCATTTCCCAACTACAGGCTGTAGTTCTAAACAGCCTATTAAGTATACACGAAAGATGTGCCGTGACCGCTATAGGCCTCAGGCGTATCTCGCTCTAGCGGCTGCTGAGTGCGTAACATGATGATCAGCTGTTCTTAGTTCGGCACACATTGGTCCGATTTTCCAAGCTCCGCCCTGTCCGCCATATTTCCTTGGAGCTTGAAAAATCGGACCAATGTACGCACGAACAAAGAACAGCTGATCATCTTGTTGTGCACTCAGCGGCCGCTCGAGCGCTAGCGTCGGAGATACACCTGAGGCCTATAGGTTTGACGGTGGCTGAGTGTGTTTACATCGTCAGCGGCGTTAGGCGTCCATTGTTCTCGGTAGTGTAGTGCAATTAACAAGGAATTGGGAAAACGAAAAAGACATATTATTTATGTATTCTTCGAGTATACTATAAGAAAATCGTCACATGTCATCGTCGTTGGAAATCGATGTGTAACTTGCACTATTTGCAACGTGACATAACCTCCTCTTTAATGACGCCCGAAATCTGGACGAAAAGTGGTGATGGCATTTTTATTTAAAAAATATAATTTCATTTTAAGAAAAATAAATAAATGTTTAAAAACTGAACAAAACAACGTTTATTTTTTTATGCTACATTTTTGCAACCTATCCCTATCCTACCTTTACATACCTGTACTTTCTATCAATTTAAGTATCATTTTCATTGCACGAAATTCCGAGATTCACTGGTATACGATACAGCAGTAAGTACGTAACAGGCCTAGTAATCTTTAGTATGCTGCGTTTAACCAGCAATGTATCGTTGGTAAGTAACACGTGAACACAACTGCATCGTTTGCCATACTGTATATTAGATACGAAAAATTCGCGTTTAATGTACTGCATGGCAATCATCGCCAAACTGGTCGAATAAACCGTAGAATTTACTATGCTGCCCGGGAACCATCGCCATATTTTTTTCATAGTGGTTGCCAGAAAATTCTCTCCGTGTATACGTTGAATCACAATTTTACGACGAGCATATGAGCAGTGCTGAGAATAATATAAATGTAAAGGTTATCTTGAAATATTTGTGATAGGGTTAATCGAGTTTTCATTATAAAAAAATATTAACAATATTAATAATTGCTCCTCCCTAATCTCCAGAATTACGCTTGTAGACAAAATACAATTAGGGCAACGCGGTAAGTTGAGAATATGGTGAGATATGGGATTGCGTTACTCTCACTCTGCGAACGCACTCGCGGGCCATAAAACTTCACCCTTCAACTCAAGTGAGCCTTTTTCTTAGATTCGGGACACGCGCACACCTAATGCGTTACTTCCTGCACGATAGTTGACACTGATGGAAATCAAACTGCTATTTGATTCACAATTTTTCGAGCAACATATAAGCAGTGCTGAGAATAATATAAATATAAACCTCATTTTAAAATATATGACTATAGTGTTAACCGAATTTTTATTATAAAAAAATATTAATAATTGTTTCTCATAATAACGAAATTTCTGTACATGTAGAAACTTATCTCGAATGAACTAGTGGAATTTGAGTGCAAAAAAGTAGTGAAAAATATTTTGTTGATTTTGCCACAATGGGTATTATTGTTTTTTTTCTGCCCTAATTGAAAATCTTGAAATGTTAATAAACAAGTAATAAAATTTACAATCAATAAGATTTTGCGGTTCATCTGGAAAAAAATCTACATAAGGGTTAACATTTTATTTTTTAATGAAATTTTCGCCACCCCCTAATAAAAAGTGTAACGATTTAAATATCTCTTTCAGCAGGGTCATTAATGCAAAACTGTCTCTTTTAAAATAGTCTTTTAACTGTCAAAACTACATGTTGAGAATATATACATGAGAGCCAGTGAAACGCCCATGCATATATTCCGCAATTCCAGTGCTCTCTTGTATATCCCACAATTTTACGCGAGCAAATGTCAAGTGCATGTAATTCAAGCAACGTGTGCAGGGTAAAACTCTAAATCATTTCTCTCTTGGTCTCTACACGCCCCAACAGAGTCGTCCTCAATATTAAACGCGGTGCTGCTACTATATGTACCGGACTCTTACTCGAGCGACGAATTTATCGGTTGCATAGAGCAACATGAGGCTAAGTGTTGGTCGAGTATTCTGTCAACTTGCACGTCAGGCACGAATCGACGAAGTACGTATATATCCAACTACTAAATGGGTACTCGGAGTTGTGGAAACCTATGGAATAACACCACGTTCCGAGAGACGAGCTCATCGGAAATGACACCGGGGACAATTTACACGCAGGGGTTGTTGCGTACAGTATGTTACGTATGGATCATTCCATACCAAATTGGCCGCCCAAACGTAGCATGCTTGCAAAAAGTCTTTATAATTTTTTCAAAAGTTGTTTAGACTATCACGTACAACCACAAATTATTTGAGAATTTTATCACCTACGGTTCGCCGAAAATTTAATAACGATTTTTTCCATTTCATTTGTTTTCCGTTCGCCGTATATTCAAAATTACCGGTCGCACTAAAAAATTTGTTCCTGTATAAAATTTAAGTTTTTAATATACTTATTACTGAAAAATTTTCCATAGATGATGAAAAAAATATCCGCCATTTTTCATCCGACATTTCTGATTTTTGTCAATGTTTCACAGAATGTTCATTATTATGTTTCTGTAACTTACGAGGTACAGAAAAATTGGCATGATGGCAAATGAATGGCACACTTGGTATGAAATGACCCGTGGAGTTGCAGGAGAGGTGCGAAATTCGGACAAAGCCCAGTCACCGCCATAGAGAGTCACAGGGAGAACTCCAGGTCTGATGAAGTCGCTGAACCACGCTCGACCGTTTCTGCATCCGGCCAACGAGGAGCTTTAACTTGTAGTAACAAATTGATGCAATCAAGGGCGCGCACTGCACATCGCTCGAGCATATAGTATAGGTACTTTACGAGTGAAGCCAGACACGACCGGGGGGGAACGATCGAGGTTGAGGTTGCAGTTGCAGATGCAGTTGCATTTACCACGTACACCATAGGCCACCACTACTGGCACTAGTTTAACATGATTGGGTACGCGGTGTACACTGCAGTCCGAGAACTATGTCCTGCGTCAACCACGAACATGACCCTATGCTTGACGTACCTGAGCTTCCCGCTTCAACATGGACATCATGGGCAAACTCACTGTGGTGAGTCCAGTCTCATCGTTTACATCCTTTCAATTTCTATTTGCCGATACCTTCTAGTGTAGAACGACCGGAACATGAAGTTTTCAGCTTTGTACTTGGCTGTAAAGCTCTGCAAAGTCTGGTAACGTCCTGTAAAATAGCTAGGCTTGAAAAAATCTTGGCCCACACGGAGTGAAAACTTCTTTTGCATCAGCAAATCAGATGCTAATATAGTGACAGCAAGCCTTATTTTCTTGTCTAACAGAAAGGATATCCCGTGAAGAAAAATATTAGAGTTGCCCAAAGATAACTTAGGGCCCTAGCGGGCTTTAATGTGGACACCATAAAAGGGAGTTCCATATCACTCCCAATTAGGGACCTACTAAGGAAACTGTAGGGTTTCATGTCGATATTTAATGGGGCTATATTAGGGCAATTAATTAAGGGCCCAGTCAGGCTTAATCATGACACCAAGTAAATAAATCAATAATAATTTTGCCACCTAAGGGTCTCATAAGGCAATTCTAGGTTTCCATGGCGAAGTTCAATAAGGGCTTGATAGGGTAATTACTTAAGGGCCCAGTCAGGCTTCATCATGATACCAAGTAAATTAATTAATCATAATTTTGCCAAATAAGGATCTCATAAGGCCATGGTGAAGTTTAATAAGGCCTTGATAAGTTAATTAATTAAAGACCCAGTTAGGCTTAACCACGGCATAAAGTAAACAAATCAATAATAAATTTGCCAGATGAGGATCTTATATGGCAATCCGAGGTTTCTATGGCAAAATTGGTAGTCACCTATCTAACTAATGACCGTCAAAGTCAGCCAGGTGGTCACCCATTCTAATACTGGCCCTCAGGTCATTCAGACATTCACGCACCTAGATAAAAACGAATTAATTCGCGCAATCGATAAAACAAGCAATTTTGTGGAATATAATTATAGATGACAACAACGATATAATCAATGTACCCTATTCGATATGAACCAATTTCTGTAAAAAAATAACTGAATGTGCTTTTATTTTTACACATCAGACGCAGTCATGTAAATCTATTAAGTTCTGACTATATTACATTAATTTTATTTCATATTTCATATTACAGTCATTCAAATAGACAAAAAAAATTGCATATTCATATGATTTGAATGGCCAAGAGAGCTAAGGTGCAGCGCAACTACACCATCCGGAGGGTTCTAGGTTCGATTCCCGTCAGTGTAAAAAAAAATGTAATACGTTTTTTCAGCACTTAATATGTACCATCGTGTAGAGAAAGACGAAATATCTAATTAAAAGTGCAGCATTACTCAACTAAATAATAACAAATATATATTTTTTAATTAAATTTCTTTATTATTTTAATAAGGACTTAATAGGGCAGCCTTAAAAGGTCCTCATTATTTTGCCTTTAAAGGCCCCTAACATTTTAGCCTTTAAAGGTCGCCAAGAAAAAAGCGTGACCATCATTTGCGAAACCCTATGAGGCTTCCACATAAGGCCCCTAAGAGAATTAGGAAATATTAAACGGGGCCTTGGAAGAATCCTGATAAGATTTCTTCACGGGTATTTGCTAGGCCAGTAAAAAGATTTACTAGGCCAGTAAAAACTTTATCTGGCCAATAAATGAGGTTTGCAGTCACTATGACAGCAAATGATTTTTCACCGTGATGTGATTTGATGCAAATTACTCTTCGACAGATAAAATTAGACATCGAACACTATAATTTGTTCACCGGTTTGGTCTGAAAATCGCAAGTGAACATTTTTACATATTACCTCATACTATTCTGGTGCACTGTATGTTTTTACAAAATTGCAGAATTGTAGTGCTTGATATGTACGTGATGAGGTTTAAAGGATATCCAAACGAAAACCATGTGTTGGAGCATTCGCTTGTTGAAATTGAAATAAATAAATGATTCTATCCTGAAATATAAACATATTTTCAACCGTTAGAGACATTTCACCGTGATGACTGGAACTTCAGAAAAATCCGATATTTTCATTAATTTATTATTGCAAAATGCAAGTCTACGATAACTCACAAAATATTTATTCTATTCGTTGCTGATCTTATTTAACCGGCAAATAATCTATCAGGCAAACAGTGACTGCAGAAATTTGAATCTCGGAAGTTCCCTCAACCAAGTATCAGCAACCCAAACAATTCAAACTTCCCTTGACCTTCTTTATGTACGTAGCAAAAGAGATGCCGCGCCAGTTCGAAGAAACCATGCAAACATCGTAGATCGAAGGAGAACGTTGCGGTTGTGATAAAGTCTCGGCATCCAGAGTATGAAGTCGAAGACTTGTGCCGCGCAGCGACCCTCGACGCGTTAAAACAACAGGCGAACGTAGTACGTGACACAAAGAAAGCTGCTTTCACAGAACGGACCTCCGTGCTTGATGCTCTTTCGCTATGTCTCTTCATCTCAGAATCCTGCGATCACTCCCTCTGTTTTCTCACCATGAATCTCTTCTCTTTTTATCTTCCTTTCTTTCTCTATCTCGTGATCTTCTTTTTATTCTGTTTCGTTAGCATCGCTTTCAGACTTTTTGCTTCCCCAGCTGATGACGACTGTCGTTTTTTTTCTTTTTTCTTTTTATCTCTCTACTTATACTCACTGAAACTGGATATAGCTCGTGTGCATCGTGGACGTGGATTCACTCGCTGTAATGGACTCCCTGTGTTATTTCAAGATGTCGAGCTTGGCTGAGTTCGTAAAAGCATCGGAAGCATCGAGAGACTGGATCAGAATTTTGGGCCTTCAACAAGATTTTCCTACACCTATGTAAACATTTGTTATTAGTCTGAAGTGTAATTTTCATTTTTTGTTTTATGCAAAGGGTGGTAAAGAACCTTGTTTCCCCTTCATCTTGGGTTTTTGAGCCTGCTTCCCGTGAAATGCTTCGCTGCTCTAGCAAGACTCCTAATTACCGTCAAGAGGTTTCGAAGGGTCTCGACATTATGAGTACGTACTCGGTTCATGTAGGTAGGCACACTCTTACGAAACTAAGTCCTCATTTCCTACTCGTGTTTCTCTCACCTTCGTAACTTTCGTCCACGAGAATTGCGAAAGTTCGTTAACACGTTTCGGTGATTTCGGTGTCGAGGAGGGAGAAGAAATCCCGAAGGGATTCTCATTCCCTTTGAGAGTATCCGGCAGCGACTGAGGAGTACATAAAAAAAATTGTAGTTTGTGAAGTGACATAGAAACTATGTTGGATTGCGAAGTAAGTGAAACTCATCTTTCTATTGCGGCAAAACCGAAACACTGAGAAATCCATCAAAAGAACAAAGCCCTTCCTTCATGTTACTAAAGTGAATTTGTCTTTGAATCAATGAGATCATCGCTTTGAATCACAGAAACCATTTCTTTGAATCAATGAAAGCATTTTTTTTAATCCATGAAAGCATTTCTTCGAATCAATAAAAGCATTTCTTTGAATAAATGAAACCGTTTCTTTGAATCAATGAAAGCATTTCTTTGAATCAATGAAACCGTTTCTTTGTATCAATAAAACCGTTTCTTTAAACCCGCGTAGAAAAAAAATCTGGCCGAGAATCACGGTTGTGCGCCGAACCGAGATTCTTCTTAAATCTATCTGAGAATCTCGCTGAAATTGTAGAGAATTTCGGCCAGCTTCTTACCGAAATTCTTTAGTGGGTAGCTGAAAATAAAAAGAACCTCTGTCAGAATCTCGCCGAGATTCTCTAGAATCTCAGCGAGATACTTATAGAGACTCTTTAATGAGTAACTGGAAATAAAAGAGGGCTTGAACCTTCGTTGATGTACTAACTAATTAGTGTTAACAGTCCTGCAATATTCGTAAAGATCTTTTTTGATATAGATTCATGCCATTTTTAATGAAAATGCAAAGAATCTCGCTGGGCGAGATTCTGATAGATTCTTTTTATTTCCAGCTACCCACTAAAAAATCTCAGTAAGAAGCCGGCCGAGATTCTCAGATAGATTTTAACAGAATCTCGGTTCGGCGCGCAACAGTGATTCTCGCTGAGAATCTCGCTGAGAATCTTCTTAAGAATCTCGGCCAGATTATTTTTTTCTACGCGGCAAGTCAATGAAAAAAATTCAATCTACCCATTTCTTTGGAATCGATGAAATCTTTTTGTTCGAAGAAACATTTTGCACAGTGCGTATGCGCAGAGTTGGTGTATGTCTACTCTGCACTGCTCCCGCTTCACAGGAATTCAAGTAATGAAGAGGGTGATGCACCGGCATGTGACGCGTGCGTCGTGTGCGGATATGTGGGATGCCCGATATCATATATCTATATGCCTATAGATATATATACATAGGCATCGTATATAATATGCTATACATATAGATAAGCACATAGAAACATGGACAGCACGCACTCAGAATGCTGTCAATGGCCTCAGCCTTGCCTGTTTTACCACATATGCGGGTATATCTAGTGCCTCCGTTACTATTGGTTCATCCTCTCGCGAGAAGAGATGCGCCTCGCTGACCGCAGAGTTTCAAATTGCCCGTTATAAACAACTTCCCTTCGTTCCTCCTAATCTTTATTCATTTTTTTACATCGTATCTCGACATCGGCTAGTGATATGATAAATATAAATTTCCAGAATGTCAATTAGGATAGATGTACCGGTTTTTGACATTTTCAACACTTGTATATAAATAAACAACACAAAAGGTATATATATATTCTTTTTATTTCATCTGCAATTTTTAAATCTTGTCGTAATGGTCAGAAAGTGTATTTTTAAGAAATAGTGAAGAGTGAAGAAGGCAAAACCGGTGCTTCTTTTATTAGAATTTTATTGCTTCTATTATTCCAGGCTTATGAATTATATATCCACATGTGTTACAAAAAAAACTGCAACCATAAACGCATATTTTTCAGAACAATTGCCAGCGATGGAATTTGATCTGCCAACCCAATTTGTGAATATCCCCCTATTCAAATTCCCTATAAACTCGAAACGTTCTTTTAGGGTGTGATCAGACTGCTATTCGAGCAATGATTGAAATTGCCGGTGATAAAAAACTATCTTTCATCCATCTTGATCTTTATTTCCCTTTTATTAGTCATATCTTGACATCGGCAATCGGTATGCAAACTATAACTTCTCAGAACGTCAATTAATGTTAAAATCTTGAAAAACCATTTCACATATTACAAGTCATAAAAAAATGTCGAACGGTGTAGTAAACGTCGGGAAATTTTTTTTTCGTCTCTTAGAAGTCGAAGAGGACTTTTGCTTTTTCAAGTTTTATTGCTTCTATTATTATAGGTGTATGGTTTGTGTAACCCCGTCTGTTACACGACTCGCTACTACAGATCTTTTAACTCAAACAGTAAAATGAACTCGTTCTGCGAAGCTCGAGGGTCTCTGCACAATATCTGGTATTTCTCGGAGTTGGGTACATTACCCATTATATAGAAGGGGGACAAGACTGCTCCGTTTCTGTCGTGGGTGTTAAATTCCACCTTGGCTTTGAAATTATTTTAAGAATATCCTGTGCTTCAGCATCTTCTCTCGGTTTTCTCCTTCTGTTCACGCTCGTCGTGTCGAAAGTTCCATGATGGATAACAGCTATTGGACGACCATGTATAACGAAACTTCGACGCTCTCTCAGAGTCAGGTACAGGACGTTCCCTGAATTTTTGAATTTGTTCTCATCCCGGGAGACTCTTCGTTCTCTCTGCTATCTCGCAATTTCACTCCCTAAACCAGACACTAAACAAAAAGCTTTTAAGACAGTTGCTGTCATTTTCTACTCATATGAATCTCCCCATCTCTGCCATTCGACCCTCCAACGCTATTTTTAATCCTGGTTGTATATTGAAAGTCCTCCGGGATCTACGAAAATACATCTTTTCTGTCTTTGAATAAAAAATACATTTGGGACACGCCAAAATGGATTATGAGACCGTTATTAACTAAATTGTTACATTTATAGTCTCAAGTTGGAACTTGAGGTCAAATTTAAGTTTGTACTTAATTTTTTGACATTTTTTTTCGACGAAAAAGCAGATCGATTTTCAATAAATTTTTCATATGAGATTGTTGGGTTGACGAAGTCGAAATTTTACACACAATTAATACCTTGTGAAGGTCTCACCAACGTAGAGATTTTTTTATTAAAAAAAAATGATAAGCAATGAAGTTATCATTATTTAAATCAAGTTCTCTTGAAATTCGTACAGAGCATAGTTTATAAAAAAAATCGGGAAAATGAAGGTTTCTCAATGAGGACACAAATGTATTATTATAAACATTATTAACACCAAATGGTTCAAAATCAATGGGTTTTAATACGTTTGATTTGATGAAAGTGCACAAGTTTGAAAAATATATTTTTCCTGTCATCAGAAAAAAACATACATCAATAGACAAGGTATTAATATAATGAAACCTTCTAATCTAATGTGAGAAGGATAACATGTGAGTACATAATACAATCACTCAAGTGAAATATTCTTCATCCCCCGGATTTTTGTCTCTATATAAATATAGCTCATCGAATGGACCAATTCACTCTGAGCGAATATTATGATGTCCATTCACGCTATATTTACCAACGAAAATCCGTGAAAGCGTAAGTCGTAGGATTTTCTGGTTGAGGAGCCGAGAAAGCATGCGAGATTCCGCTCGGAGAATCGACGAGTATACGAGGCAAAGAGCGATCAATCATTCTCGCGGTGGCAGAGCGAGAGTCTCGGCAGTCATAGCATCGACAGAACATCACCAATGAAAATGCAGCAGCAACGTGTGCAGCAGAAGCCGAAGAGCAAACGTTATACCCGCGCCGAAGCGTATATAAGTGCAAACGGAGCTCGATTTCTTCGTCGCTTCGGGGGAAAAAAAAGTACTTGGCCTTCTTCGCAACAATCCACGATCGTATGAAGCGAAGTCGAGCCGAAGTGATCGATGAAGTTAGCGATTCGTTCGCAACCGTGGATACAGTCGAGCGAACATGCGACACGAATTATTATTCGTTGGATATTGATATATATATATATATATAGAGTCGTGTATAATATTCTGCGTGGGCAGAAGCGATATAGGGGCACACCAGTGGAAGCTGCACCGGCTCAATGCACCAGCAGAATCTGGGTGCATCAGCAGATTGTATAGCAATGCATTTGAGCGTGTACCAGTTCACTGCGGGACACCACGTGTACACATCACAGGTATATTGCCCACAAGAGTGTACGCACAACGTGTGTACCTTCTCTCTGTATACGCACTGGCGCGCACGATGATCGTGCGCTAACGAGGCGATCGGCGTTAATCTCGAAGATTACGGCGAGCCGCATAAAATTTTTCTGATTTTTTTTTCTTCAGATTTTAGGAAAAGGCGTTTTTTAATTTATTTTTTTTTGGAAATCTGTATTGCAAGAATATGTTTTATAGAAAATCTTTTAACAAATTGTAATGTTTTTTTTCGGTAAGTATTTTTAGATAAATAATTATAGGACTAATTTGTGAATATTCCACATAAATGCAGGGCGTTTTTTTCTATTTTTGTAGAAATTTATATCGCTAAAATATATTTTATAAAAAATCTTTTAGAAAATCTTAATGGTTTTTTCCGTAAGTATTTTTATATAAAAAATGATGAGACTAATTTGTGAATACTCCACAGATCCACTAAATTATCGAGTATATAAATACACTCGACAGAACGACTAAATTATCGAGTAAATTTATATACTTGTGCTTTAAACGTTGAAATATATTTAACGCTTGAATAAATTTAAAGAATTAAAATATTCGTTTTCTTTTTGTTTTTATTATTCCTCTTTGTCGATTTAGATTTCACATTTCTCGTGAGAAGCTTCGAGTAGTATATAAACGACAATAAGTTATGCATCCGTATATATCTCATGAATATACGTTTCTATGCAGGTTAATTTAATTAAAATCAAATATAAACATTTAAAAATTGGAAGGACTCAGACTCTGCATTTTTGTTCGACATCTAATTATATCGTACACCGTCAAAATATAATATAATAACGGGCGAACTAGAATAAAGTGCCGAAAGCCGGAATTATATAAATAAGGAATAAAACAAATATTGATAAAATTAACACTTGAAAAAAAAATGGAAATGATTTCTCCATGGTAGACTGAGGTTAAAAATATTGGGTATTCAATGTAGTTATTTCGA
This sequence comes from Ephialtes manifestator, assembly GCA_963970395.1. Taxonomy (NCBI): domain Eukaryota; kingdom Metazoa; phylum Arthropoda; class Insecta; order Hymenoptera; family Ichneumonidae; genus Ephialtes; species Ephialtes manifestator. The sequence continues at coordinate 853,556 of OZ019975.1, read as the reverse complement.
CATTTTTTGGAACGCAATCAAAGGGGTTGTAATTTGGAAATAAAAATTATTTTTCAGGTAAACGCGTAAAAAAACATATCAATTTTTTTTTTATTGGAATATTTTTATCCTAAATTGTGTTGAATCACGAAAATATTGCCCTGCACTGAGAAACGAGTTCATGCACTACAACAAAATAAATTTAGTTGAGCTGTTTCTTAAAATATTTGTTAACAGTTACAAAATTTATTAACAGCAAATAAAAATGAGTGTTCTCATAAGAAAGTCTTATTCTGACGGCATTTCCGTCAAATGAACGATTTGCAATTTTTTTGACATAAATCGTTCAATATTTGTTGTAAATAAAGAACGATTTGGGACATCAAGATTAAAGATAGTCAAGACAACTTCGGATTTGTTAATAGTTAACGAATCATTATTTGCTGTTACGCAGATTTATTAATAGTTAACAAATCATTCTTTGCCGTTACGCAAACTTGTTAATAGTTATAACAAATCATTATTTACCGCTACGCGAATTTGTTAATAGTTAACAAATCTATATAGGAGGCAAGTACCGTCGATTTGGAGTGACTGTTACGTTTGTTTACAACTGTCGACCCTCAGAGGATGAGTTCGTTCTCGACGCAATCACGCCACAGTCGTAGTTTGGCAGTGCGGGCGAAACAGTGCATAAGATGAACGACCTCCTCATTTCGTGGGGCTTGCACGACGAATTGGAAAAAGCCTTCGAACGTAAGTACAAAAATAATCTACTAATAAATAGGTTACGAGCACATACAACTAAGGAATTTTAACGTTGCCACGTTACAATTGCAGCTTACATATCGTCTTTTGAGCGAGTTGAGAAATGCCGATTCAATCGATGTCGGACGTATCATCGGAGAGCTACTAACCAAAAACGTCAAGTACGTCAATTTTCCTGTTATTGATACCTCAAGTATCGAAGTAACATCGGGCTTCGAGTAAACGGTATTACGCATAAACCAAAATGTAATCTTTACATAAGAAACCATGATAGGAATGACCCTGTTAATATAATTATAACCGGCGTTTATATTGTTATACCGGAATCACAAAAATATTTATTTATTTATAAGGAATCCATAACGATAGGGTGTAATAACTATTTAAAATATACAATAAATATATTTCTCATTAAATATACGTTTATTTATTTGTAGTTTTACCTCCACTTCAACCAATCTGACCGGACAGTACATCTAAATAAATGCGCCGTTCTGTCAAGCTATGCATTAATTGAATCACATTATTACAATGGTAGCTGTTAATAAGTATTGTTTAAATTAAAAGCCAATGCAATATTGAGTCAACTTAATGTTCTGTGAACACCAATAAACGAAATATTCATTCAAATATAAATTTATTAACTATTAAGAAATCATTATTTGAGCCAATTTAGGAGTTCAAATATACGTTTATTAATTGTTAATAAATCACTATTTGTGGCAATTGAAAGAGTCAAACAAGCGATTTGTTAATAATAACAATATATTAATTTCGCCATATTTAACATTATGATTTGTTAATACTTAACAAATCCTAGTACCCACAAATAAACTCTTTTCTCAGCGTGCTTATTTCTGTCAATATTTTCTTTCGCCTATTTTGTTTCCAATTCGATCAAATCTTACATTAAAATTGTAAAAAAAATTCACAGATGCTCCATTCACTTTGATGAGTGACACGAAAAAATAGGAAAAAATTTTGAGTCGGTCTTTGGCTGTCTGAAATACCATGGAATGCCACATATATTTTTTATGTACTCTATAAATAATTTTTTTACTTCATTCGGCTCAGTGCACCAGGAGAATCTAGGTGCATTAGCAGATTGTATAGCAATGCATTTGAGCGTGTACCAGTTCACTGCGGGACACTACGTGTATACATCACAGGTATATTACCCACAAGAGTATAATACGCACAACGTGTGTACCTTCTCTCTGTATACGCACTGGCGCGCACGGTGATCGTGCGCTAACGAGGCGACCGGCGTTAATCTCGAAGATTACGGCGAGCCGCGCGTTGCTGTTGCTACCTCCTCTGGTCCAGACTCGGCATCGAACCGGATCGCACATCGCCACTGCGATAATCACACTTACCCGACGCGCTCCACACTCCTTAGCTCGGATTGCTAATCGCCGAGCCATCTGAAGTACATCTTCTCGGCCTGGTCCAATGATCTGTGCGTGCATTTCTCCGTAATCAGGAGCATGAGACAGTTGCAAGGCAACTGGTGATGATGCTAATGTAATGAGTACAGGATTATTAACGATTGTACTGTACAGCATCGTAATATAGCGACAACAGTGTATTTCTGTTTTCTGGAATTGCAGTAAATGTATCAAGTATAAAAATATATAATTTGTATACTACACTGAGAGAAGAGTTTGTTAACAGTTAGCAAATCTTGGTTAAATATGGCAAAACGAACCATTTAGTTATTCTTAATGAGCCAAATAAGCTTTGTTAACTAAACCACTTGAGCCAAATAAGATTTGTTAACCAAACAAACGTCAGCGAGCTGCGTTTGCGACAAGCAAATTTTATTTAGTTCAAGTCAGAATCAATCAGAATAACTAAATGGTTCATTTTACCATATTTAACCAAGATTTGTTAACCGTTAACAAATGTTAACAAACTTTTCTCTCAGTGTAAATACGTTTGCACCGAAAAATTTTATGTGTAGGATATTTTTTAGGATATATGATAAATATATGCAAACAAAAAATATGTCTGAGGTATGTCTAAAATATATATATAAAAAATGTATTATCTGACGAAAAGTTCGTTATATCAGATATATTTTTGTGTAGTATATTTCACTTTCCATGGGAGGAGCTGCAATCTCGATGATAAAAATAATTTTATTGAAATTCCAAAGACTGCCGATTGAAAAAAGAATTCAATAAACAAATTGTAGAAATACAAAAATTTCAAACTACAAAGTCTCTCGACTGTAATATATCCCGTGCAGAAATTAGTTCGGGCAGCCGCGATTAAATAAGGGGCCTTTTTAGGTATAAACGTGGCATCCACAATAGGGAATCCACTCTAGAACCCTACTAGGCTCAACAGAGGCGGCAACGACAAACTTCGGGGCCTAATCAGGCTTAAATATGGAACCCTCACTAGGGTCGCCCATATTTAGCCTCTAAAGGCCCGTACTTTGAAGCGTGACTATCCTAGTAGGGCCCCTACTACAATTAGGGCCATCTAGAAAGGGCCAAGTTGGAGCCCCAACTATATTTCCGCACGGAATGCGAGTGATTATCCAATTTTTTTATTAAACTGTTTTTTTTTTTCAGGATTCAATCCATCTAATCGATAACTTAGTTGCGCCTACCAAATTTTTATTGGTCAAATAAATAACCAAAAACTTAGTAAGCCTAAGCAAACCTTTTTCTCAATATTCATACCATAATTTTGTTGATTACTTTTATTTGAAATTGAGTTAAAAAATACGATAAAATTTTGTCATAAAACTAATGTAATTAAATAAAATGGTACACATTTTATCGAACTATTTTAAAGCTATCTCACATTTTCCACATATCCTCTTACCAATCCCTTTAAGGTACAATATACCTGTACACGTAGAGAACGTACCTAAAATGTCCAGTAATATAATGTGGAATGGGACAGTTCCGTGGATGCAGCAAATGAGGCAAATTTTCGATAAAACTGGGACTACATTCTCGTCGTTTTACGCCCGCAGTTGGTCGTCCGTGTCTCGGGGGTGACTGCCCATGGGAGTTAGCACGCCCGGCTACCCTGGGATACTATAAAATAATGAGGGAGGAACGACCAGAGGGATGGTCGAGAGAGAGAGGTGTTTGGTCGAGTGCTGGGGACGAACGACACGAGTTCGACTCTGTGATGTGTATTTTCTGGTGCATACTCTTCCGTTGTGCATGTACATACATATACGTATGACTCTAGCAGCTTTGACTCGGTATCAGAGAGAAACAGAGAAAGAGATAGAAGAGAGAGGATAGACCTGTACAAAATTTACGAGGCACGTGTGTAATGGAGCGATACCTCGAAGCGAGAGGTCCAGTCTGCGTTTTCTGTATATATGGCTCATTCCATGCCAAGTGGGCCATTCATTTGTCATCACGCCAATTTTTCTGTAGTTTCTAAGCATAATAATAAAAATTCTGTGAAATTTTGAGAAAAATCGGAATGGTCTGTCTCAACGAAAAAAAAATTACTTTATTTTTTGAGCGTCTATGGAACATTTTTTTAAATTAAAAATTACATTCAAAAACTTGAATTTTATACGGGACAAATTTTTTGTACGTTTGGTAATTTTGAATATACAGCGAATGGAAAAAAAATGAAATGAAAGAAAATCGTTATTAAATTTTGGACAAACCGTAGGTGCTAAAAATTCTGAAATAATTTAAGGATGTTCGTGATACTCTAAACAACTTTTGAAAAAATTATGAAATAATTTATGGATATTCGCGATGTTCTAAACAAGTTTTGAAAAAATTGTGAAATAATTTATGGATGTTCGTGATACTCTAAACAACTTTTCAAAAAATTATGAAATAATTTATGGATGTTTGCGATGCTCTAAACAAGTTTTGAAAAAATTATGAAATAATTTATGGATGTTTGTGATGCTCTAAACAAATTTTGAAATAATTCTGCAATAATTTATGAATGTTCGTGACACTCTAAACAACTTTTGAAAAAATTATGAAAACTTTTTGCGGTCATGTTAAATTTAGGTGGCCCATTTGGTGTAGAATGGGTCATATATGTGTGTACCGCGCGTGCACACCGAGATCGTTCTCACAATCGTATTCCTGGCGTGTGGAGAGTCGGGTAGTCCGGACGTAACTTGTTACACCGTAGCTCGGGCGTGCAACGATTCTACGTGTCTCAAGAGCTCGCCGTGAGCGGACTGATCTCGGTATGCGCGAACTACCAGAAGAGGAGGATTCACTGGATAGTGGTGCTACTATAGGTGGTAGCACTGGTGTACCGTTCTGTATAGTGGTAGTGACCAGTACTTTGAGATCGTAAAGCGACAGAAACGAGACCTCTTGTTGGGGGGTCACATGAATCTAGTCGAATTCTGGACAATTCTGTTTTGGGATCCCAATTCGTATCAGTGAAATTGTATACTGTAACGAAAAATATAAATTTCATTTATTTTGCTGCAATTTTATTTAACTGACTTTTCAATATTTTGTAGCTATTGTATGTGATTTGAATTTATGAAATATGTCTTTCTGATTTCAGGCGTAGAAAGATAAAGTATCGCGAACCAAAAAAAAAAAAAACGAACTCTGATTTTCGTGTAATAAATTAATTTAAATAAAATAAATTAAAATATAGAGCACCACAAAATAAACTTTTTGGTGCTCTATATAAAAAAAAAATTATTTTTGTATCATACGCCAATTTAATATTATATTATGCTGCACGGTACGAAATTGTGTAATTTTGGCGAACGGTTGATTTTCTAACGCGCAATTCGTTTTAGATACACTGAAAAAAAAAATGTTCTGGCCTCAATAAGAATTTCATTTATTTAACTACAAATTGAATCATCTCATTAAAATGTATTATTACCTTTCATATTGTTGTAATTTGTTAAATCTTTGTCAATTGTTTTAAATTACAATTGGAAAAGTGTTCGAATACTTCAGTAAAAGTTAGTATATTCTATTGACAAAATACCATAGACTATTGCAGTTTTTTAAAAAATTAAAATAACAAAGTATAATCATAAGCCGATTAGAAATATCTGTATAAGAATTAATAGACTGCATATACTGCAAACAAATAACTTACCGAATACGTATGACAAATTGCAATAATTACAGATCGTTATAACAACAAAGTGGACAAGTGACAGCATACATTACCGATTACGCTATACCATAGACCTGTAAACTGCAGAATGGAGAGGAAATGCTGTCGAGAAGTGTAGTACAGAATGCAGTCGAGAGCTGTTCCCGTCCTATGTCCACCTCGAGGTCGTAAAGTGGCACAGAGCAAGAGACAGGGTGCGAGCGAATCAACCCCCACAGCGCCATGCTGCAGTGCAGCCCTTTCCGCACTGTCGCTTCGCTCTATTGTGTGTCACATTGTCTGCCTCCCAGCCAAGTTACGCGTCTAGTTGAGCTAGATTAGGTTTTACTGCCAACTTGGTAGCACCTCGTTGCTGCTGGTGCTGCTGCATCAACCCAAGCGAATTCATCGCTGACAATGCTGCAACTGCATTCCATTTTATCTGTAGGAAGTACAACTTGAATACTTCTATGCTCACAACATATTGACCTCATATTGTTTTTATTTTGTTGCTACGCATTAATTATTAATTATGTCATTAGATTCAATCTTCTTCAATAAATACAGTGAAAAAGTAAGTAACTTATTACCCTCGTAAAATATTCTGTCCCTTCAGATTGAACCCATGATTTTTTATATATAACATTTTTTGACGTTTTTTTTTAACAAGTTTTTTGAATTTTGAAATTATAAATTCCTGACTCATTTGAAAATCGGAGTAAATCGAAAAATCAAGCATTGCATAACAAAAAAATTAACGGTCAGTGAGTTTTTTTTCTCGAGGTGTCAAATTATTTTTATTCTTGTTATTTTATATACGAGTTGATTGAAATAAATTACTATGACGCTCTAGGATTATTGTCTCCATAATTAATATAACTAACTGAACTTTTTTACAGCTGAAGCAAACGATTCAACGACTATATTTTTAACTGCAAACGTAGCATATTTTCTACATTGGATTAAAAAATATTATTAAAAAAATCATTTTTTTTCAACCCAAAGATTCTGGGAAACTTGAGAAATAATGAAATTCCATTAGGAATACATCCTAAATAAATAAAAAATCAAATCATATGTGCAAATGCATTTAAAATTTTTTAAAGTGCAGTTTTCCAATTACTTTCAATTTAAGAAATGCTATCTTTTTCTTTTAACGATGTAGCATGTAGAAAATTTAAATCCATGTCAGTATTCAGGTGTTGCCCTTTGGCACTCTGAACTACTAAAATCAAATATATGCAGGATATTAATTAACACGCTCTTTCAAAATGTAGTCTCTCGCTTATATATATATACATAGATATCCGGATCTCATTTACCACGCGTCTTCAACTAGGGAATGCGTTTGCGTGGCGGATGCGCTGTCGCGTACTCTCGCAAAGTATCCAGGCATCGGGTATGTCGTCGTTTCGTGGCAGCGACAGGGACAAGCGATGACGACGACGACGATGCGGTGGCGGCGTCGGCATTCTGGAGAGATTGCAAGCCAGGGCATCAGTCCAGGAACACATTGCACCAGCTTTTCTCGCACACTGCATCATACGTTCTCAGTGTAGCGCGCTACGGAATCTCTCGGCGAGTGGCCCGATAATTTCTGCCCCTCGGCTTGAATTCATTACCGTAGTGACTGCGGGCACTCTTCGCTTGACGTTTTCTCACTCTTCAGCTACACTACGAGCCTCAGCTCTCGTGTTTTCCTCTCAATGAACCTGTCGAGAAAGAAAGAATTTCATAGAATGCGTGAGTGCTCCTTACGATGAATGGGTATTCAATTATTAAACGCTCAGTTGTATTGGAATTACCGTAAATCTTCAGCGATCAATTGAATTCTTCAAGGCCATTGTGGTTGTTGTATACACTGAAAGTATCTAAAATATACTCTATGCATTATTGCAAAGTAGCTTTTTAGGAATAAAATAGAAAATTGAAAATACATTTTAGCACTTCCGAAAGAAAAAAAATGAATTCTTTTTTCTGAATATATACTGAATAAATACTTTCAATACGCTCTTGTTATTAATTAATTTTCGTGCATTTATTTCAGAGTTGTAAATGCCTAATACTTATAGAAATAATGATGATGATACGATTAGCTCTATAATTATGATTTTATAATAATAACATGTAGCCATTGTAATACGATGATTAAACTTTGGAATGGCTGTAAAAATTATTATTTTTCAATAAAAATTCACGGTAATCCTTTTAAAAAAAATGGAAAAAAATAAGTAATGCATTACTTATTTCTTCCATTTTTTTTCCACTATTTCTTGCAATATTAAAGCGAAAATTAGTATTTTTTTCAGCTATTCAAATGTTTACACTCTATTTTATAATCACTACATATTATTATTATGAAATCATAATTACAAAACAAATTGTACTGTAAACTATATCTCATGAATTAATGGGGATTTACAACTCTGATTTATTTATACACTAGTTTGGTTTACTTTATTTTATAGTATCCAAAAATTAAATTTCTCCATCTGGAGATCAACAGAGTCTTATGGGAAAAAGTCCGTAGAATCTGAAGATAAATATTACAGATTTTTTTAAATTGTCATAATTACTGAAAAATCAATTTTAACAATTGATAGTTGTCTTTTTTCGCTAAATATAGAAAATCATTTTATGAAATTAATTTTTTCATAAAGTCCATGAAAATGCACACACTGTGATCAGGGCTAAATTCATGTATTGAAATTTTGTCCATAGTATGTTATCGGCAGTGATTTATTTTTCATCGCATGCAAAAAAATTTCGGTAAATTTTAGTGACAGAAATTGCGAAGCACATCTCCAATCTGAAACAATAATTGTTAGATTCAAAATGCGCGAAACCGAAGCTCAACTCAAATTCCAATAATGCGAAGGTTTACATATATTCATTCCAATCAACATTGCATAACGAATATTTGTAATATATTAGAAGTCGAAGTCGAAATTGTATCGTTACAAATATCAACTTTATTTGCCTAATAAAATTCACACAAGATAAAAAAAGTTTTTCCAACCAGTATTTTCCAAAAATTTTACGTGAAATAAAAAAACTTTACCGCACTTGTTTTGTAATATATCATTAAAGTACAATTTCTTTGGTGATTCCAAACAACGTTGTATAACGAATGTATGTAATACAATAGAAACCGAAGTCTCTGTTGTATTGTTGTCCTTTCAAAGCTAATAATTTTACAATACGCTTGGCCAAGACAACCCATAACCTCCTTTCTTAATAATAAAACACAACTTATTTTTAGTATATTTCTTTAGTGACGGTAGGTACAACTGATTTAGTAACTGCGATGTGAGATGCATGAGCGCTAACACATCGCTTCCGGCACAACTACGTCACATCCGCGCCTGAAAATATGACATTTTTATGAGATCGTATATCAGTAAGCATGCATACATATTTAAAACAAAATAATGGATTACTTCAAGTATTTGCATTGAATTAGTTTCAACTAAAATACACTGTTAAAAATATTTTGAAAATTAATATATGTATTGGAAGTTCTTTTGCAGATACAGTATATTAAATTTCATTTAATATACAGATATGTTGTAAAATTCCAATAATTATATTATAAACACTACTTTTATGAAGTATTTAGTATACTGTATATTAATTTTACAACAATTTTTTTATATATTGCTTAACATTCGTGTATTAAATTTAATATACGCGTATCCGCAAAAAAACTTCCAATACTTTATATTATTTTGAAAAAAAAATTTTTTTCAGTGTATATTTTACTAAAAAAAAATAATGAGATAATTAAAATAGAAATGTATATACCTCGAACAATCTCCAGCTATTTATCTCAAGTAGATACTTCAATGATGATACTCAATATGATCTAAATATATACTATTTTCGTGCGATAAATAAACTCAAAGAGTTTATCGTCGTAATAAAAACGTCAACGAGGGAGGAACGGTTTATCGAGAGAATGCGACGAATAAGAGACTCCATGTGGCTAATGCGGACCAGAAAGCTTCCTCCTGCATTGCCTTTGAAAAATCTTGTGTTCACGTTCTCACACCACACACACACATACACATACACACAAATTCGTGCTCCAGTCTCGAGAGGCCACAGAGCGGACGTGTCAGAGAGAAACCACTGACACTCTGAGAAAGAGACCGAGATACTAAATTGTGAGAGCACGTTTGCCGCAGACGAGACAGAGATATCGCGATCAGCTTGAGCCGTGCGCAGTGTGTGTGGCGGTGCGTGTCATTGCGCGGCTCGCGGCATCGTTGAGCTCTGCCACACTGCGTCAACTGCTGGAGAAACGAAAGCGAAATGAGTGTCGGTCTCGTCTACGTAGTATACGTGCCTGTGTCGTGAACGTTATTATTATTCCAGGAGCGAAGAAGAACCCTTAGATCAACAGAGAGAAAAAAACGATAGATAGAGAGAAAGCGAGAGACTCGCTAACTAGGGGAATCGCTTGGTGTGGAATTTCTTTTGATGCCGTTAATAGAATTTTCATATCGGGCACTACCACTCGCTTCCACCTCACACTGCTGTCTTTCCCGCTGCCACCTGTACCGGACGTATACCACCCAATCCTCCCTTTCATCGGATAAAAGCTGAAGCATGACATGAAAATAATAAAAAAAATGGAGCCCCGAAATTAATCACCAACTGAACATGTTTCATGTACTATGTGTTGGTGCAATTATAGAATGAAGGCATGTGACGATTATACGTCAAGTGCGATTTGGATAATGATACAAAGTGTGGAATAGTACTGAAAGGTTTAAAGTGAAAAAAAAGCGTAGGCATAAATAAGTGATTGAGAGTGATATAGATCGATAGATTTCGAAGCAAATTTTATCGTATGCTGTCGGATGTGCTTGTTCAGGTTTTGATCAACTTGTAAAAAGTAAATTAAAAAGATACTTGTTTTATCTGTACGTATCGTGCACTAGCCAATGAATTATATTTTATAAGAAGTTTACGTATCGTCGACGTATCGTTGAAAAATCGTATAGTATCTTATCGTAAATCATATATCATTGAGATTTAATCGTTAGTAATCAAAAATGTATTCTTTATCGGAAAATAATAATAAAAAACCTATCGCAACAAATCCGATACGTCTATTTATTATTGTAGATGATTATATCTCTTTATATTATAAAAAGGCCGCCGCTGCCGTGTTATGAATAGAGATATATACAGGGCATTCCGAATTAGTCCCCCCCATAAATGGTCTCCCTCTGGCCCAAATTTTTATGTCGGCCAAGGGCCCCCAAACCCCAAATTTTTCTAAGTCCCTTATGGAGCCCAAGGCCCGATTTTCTAAGGTCTCCCATGGGCCCACGACGTAAAATTTTTTAAAGTTTCCCAAGGGTCTCCACAGCCCGAATTTTTCAAGTCCCCCAGGGGCATCAAGGCCCAAATTTCTAAAACCCCATGGGTCCCAAGACCCGATTTTCTAAGCCCCCCATAGGGCCCCAAGGCCCGATTTTCTAAGCCCCCCCCCCATGGGTCCCCGAGCTCAAATTTTTCTAAGCTTCCCAAGGACCTCCAAAGCCCGAATTTTTCCATGTGCTTTATGGGGCCCCATGGGCCGAATTTCTAAGTCCCCCCCATAGGCCCCCGAGGTCAAATTTTTCTAAGCCCTGTAAGGGCCTCCTCAGCCACAATTTTTTTATAGATAAAATAAATGATGTCGTTCCTTGCAGAGTGAACTATAATTTTAAAAAAGCATGCAAAATACTGTATTAATAATTCCAATGACATAATTTGTGAATCTTGCCACATGTAAACCAAGATCGACAGCCCAAATTTTTTTTTTCAGATGTTAAAAACAGAGTAATATCAAACATGGAAAAACCAGTTGAACAACCCTCGAGATTCTACGAATGTAATATCATAAAGAACTTAGTTATAGCTGTTTATGCGTTACGCATACTGAGTGCCTGCTCGACGCATTAGAAAGCTTTCGTCTGATGATGACGATGCTCCAAGCGAGTACAGCTAGTGGTGACTTGCTGAGGAACATCTTCCCAGCGAATCAGTCGTCGACATTCACTTATGCGCTTAGTGACAGTACCAACGTCACATACTCCCTCACAGACCTCGTCAGAGTCTTCGTTGCCTGCACCAAAAGACGAACAAAAAAAAACATCTCCTCGTTACTTTCAAACATCACCATTAGTCTCGGAGCCCTGTGGCTCAATGTGAACATTCTATAAGCATATCCATTCTTTTTTATTACCCACCAGAGAAAGACATCTTTACTTTTTTTATTCAGTGCTTCAAAGGCGGTTTTCCATTACCGTAGATTATTATTGACTTAAGGGGAGTATGTTGGAACGCATAATGGATCCGTGGGAGTCTTAATGGGCAGATGCAATAGCGTTATTATCATATACATGGCAAATTGTGGATGGGGTAAACATATTTTGTAACTCTTCTTTGCGGAAATTTGATGATATTGGCCGGAAATCTTCTATAAAAATACAGCTGCATTAAAATTGCAATTATTATTGTTATGATATTTGGCATAAATCTATAGAGTGGTTCAAATTATATGCGTATCGATTTTTTTTAAATTTTCAAATATTATTCATTGTTGATTCGTTAACTTTTCAAAATTTCACCAGACAAATCTGGTTATGCAGTATTGAAATAAGCCTGCAAAATGGGACCTTGTAAATTACCTCACTATTCTACTTTATCCATAAAGCTTTAAAAATGAAAATTTATTACCATATTTTCTCATAGAGGCGAATTTTTTTACAGAGTGAAATAAAAATGAACCATTGAACACAATGATAAAAATTTACTTTTGCAATATTCGATTCTCTAGATGCAATTGTTAATCCTTTTTTTTAAATATTACAATATATAGGTTTACGAGATTTCATTGCATCTTTCTATAAGTTCAGTATCAGTTGTGATTTCGTATTATAAATAAAAAACATGATATCGACGTATAAATCATTTATTGCCTACGATGAAGACATTTTTATTTTTTCATTACCATAGATTATTATTACCCTATTAAGGGGATAATGTGGAAGAGCATAATGATTTCTTGGAAGCGAAATTTATCGACTACAAGTCCAATAGACAGATACAATAGAATGACAAATTATCGATGTGATAAAAATAGATTTTGATAATCTGCGATAAATTTAATCTTCACGTTCTGGATCAATTTCAACAGAACCATGGTAAATCGTTTAGGAGCAAAACTACAGGCTGTCGATTTCTCCCTCCTGAAATAGAACCTGACCTGGTTCTCCCCCAAAACAATTTGCTTCGATGCAGTGATCTTCAACTTTATTCTATATATATATATATATATATATATGGTACATGTATTCATGTCGAACGATATGGAAAACATTGATGAGGAATAAACGATAATTTATATATCTCCAGCTCATGGTGCACCTCAGAGTTACTTAAAACCATCGAGACCAGGATCATTAAACAATCGAAAGCCTAAATCAACAACCTGAGCCTAAGAACACATTGAAAAAAAAAGCCGAACACGAAGAAAATTTGTGACCACCCACGTTGTGCCCGCAAGACATACTCGCTAAACCCACGGTGGTCTGATTTCAAAATATGTATTCTCCCTCGTCACGATATCCACCGTTAACTCTGTACACACAAAAAAAACGGTTGCTTCCGTTTAAAATGAAATTCCGATATCCGACTCTCAGAGAAATTGTGGTAGTCCTCGCAACTACAAAGTGAAAGCCATTCATTTGTAATACATGCAAATTATATTTGTAGTTACGGTAACTAAAAAAAGTTTCTAACTATATTTTTTGCTTCCTCATAGAATTTTTCGAGTTTTTTTTATGTCAATACACTCAAAATGGTCTAAAACGTCGAGAAAAGTGGTATAGAAAAAATGTATGGATGAATGTGCGTATGTGTGAGTATATGTATGTGAGTGTGTGTGGCCGCCATTCAAAATTCAAACGTACATATCTCAAGAACTGCTTTAACAATCAGGATGAAATTTAGCAAACATGTGAAGCAGTTTGTCGCCTTTGTTTGTGATAATATTTTTGAAAAATCATAAATATGTTAAAATTTTATTTGATTTTGAAATTTTCGAAAAACGCCGGTACTTCGTCTATGAGGAAGGCAAAATGAATAAATAAGCTTACCCATAGAGGTCGCTTTGTAAAAAATAAAAAGTAATGAGGAAACAATGTGCAAAATTCCACTCTGTAACTTTTTATAGTTGTGACGACTAATTTATAGTTATCCTAACTATAAAAAAAAAATTCCATATACTTAAAATGAATTGTTATCACTTAATAATTACGCTAGAATTTTCTTTCAGTGCAACGCCCTGCAGAATGCATAAAATCTCTTAGGCACAGGAGTTCACCAAAAATTAGTCAGACTTCAATCAGTATTCAATAACCGGAAACTCGATATCACATTCGTGAATACACAATACGGAGACACCGGAAATTCTGGTTGTGCGTACTGTGGTCACATGTCTGTCGTCGTCGTCGTCGTCGTTGGATCTCGAGGCAGTGCGCGGAATCAATTACGCGAAGCCGTAAGCACCGAGACCTAAGCCGGTCAATCAATCACTAGAACGAGGCGAGTTGAGATAGGGCCAAAGGACCGAGAGAGACGCGAGATATACGTACAGTCGCTAAGTAATGCTCGTGATTGATTGGTCGGCTTAGGCCCTGCGCGGTTAGGATCGACGGGCCTTATGTAATTATTGATTCTAGTATCAGGACGCGTCCTCATGCCAGTGAAGTCTGGCGCACGGTCTATTGCCTTTCCTGTTCTCTGTCTTTCACGATTCTCTGTCTTCATCGTATACATATGAACATATATGTATATATAGTTAGCGAACTCGCCAAAGGGCAACGGTTCTATTGCTCCCAGTACCAATCTTTCATCGGGCACTGTCGATAGTCCATTAACCGTGTCGATATACCATTATAAGCGTCTATATAGTCGATCATAGTGACGCTTAACTTTACTCAACTTTCAAAGTATCCGCATTGTGAGGCAAAGGGAAATCTAATATTCCTTTTCTTTTATACGAACCTGGTTATTATAACCGAAATCAATTTCGCCGTAGCATAGAATTAACGAAATTGTATATTTTAGGGAATAGCTCTTAATGATTTATGAGATTTATTTTTCGTTCCTCATCTTCTGTAATAAGATAAGTAATAATAAAATATAAAATATAATTCCTAATTTATTTTAAACCCAACTTCATAGTTAGTCTTATATATAAATTGCATATAATTGTATATAGATTTTATACATACTATATATGTCCAATTCAATATGTCGGACAATAAATAATTTTTTGACTTGGTTAATGGCGCTTAATTTAACTGAACTTTGAAATTATCCACATTGAGAGGCAAAGAGAAATCTAATATTCGTTTTCCTTTGTAGGACCCTGGTTATTATAACCGAAATCAATTTCGCCGTAGCATAGAATTAACGAATTTGTATACTTTAGGGAATAGCTCTTAATAATTTATGAGATTTATTTTTCGTTCCTCATCTTCTCTAATAAGGTAAATAATAATAAAATATAAAATTTAATTTTAATTTTTATTTGTTTTCATATAATATATATTAATAAAATATCATTATTATATATATTATATAAAATAAAATTAAAATAAAAATTGTATTTTATTTATTATTATTATATTTGAAATGTACAATATAATTCCTATTTTATTTTAAACCCAACTTCATAGTTGGTCTTATACATATAAATTGCATATAATTGTATATAGATTTTATACAGACTATATATGTCCAATTCAATATGTCGGGCAATAAATAATTTTTTGACTTGGTTAATGGCGCTTAACTTAACTGAACTTTCAAATTATCCGCATTGAGAGGCAAAGGGAAATCTAATATTCCTTTTACTTTATAGGAATCTGGTTATTATAACCGAAATCAATTTCGACGTAGTATAGAATTTAACGAAATTGTATACTTTATAGAATAGCTCTTAATGATTTATGAGATTTAAAAGATTTATTTTTTGTTCCTCATCTTGTATAATTCTTTTTTCTATTTTTTTTAAAACTAATTCTCACCTATTACACGTCGGGCGGTTGGCTGATGGCTTCACAGCTTCAGAATTACCAACGGGCTGGTCAAACCTTCTCACTATTTCAGTTTTCCGTTTGAAAAGCTGCGAGTCTGCTGGCCAACACTGGCCAACGCATATACATTCGTAGCGGAACATGAAACACTTCGTCGTTGGAATATATAGTGTGCGGGCGTCTGGCTCGTCTCGCCTCTAACGCCACTCATCATTTTAATATGTATCGGTTTTCCGCCAGCAATTCCTTGGCACTGGAATCTACAGCGTTAACACTCTCAGCTTTTTCCACACGGGATGTCAAAGCGATGATGTATAATTCGAATATCTCTGTACTCTGTATCGTCTGCAGTGTAGTCCATGCATAACGAAAAATTCCGACTTAGTGGACAGTCAACAACACTTAAATTTTATAATTCTGTTCGGCCAATTCCGTCACCAAGTAAAAAAAATTATACATGGAGTATATAAAAAAATATATAGCTTTAAAAATAGAATTGGGCATATACGGAAAAAATAATTGGTTGAATAGGCTCCAAGCGACTAAATTGATTAGGACAATAGACATATTTGGGGTTCGTTTTGAGATTAACGCCCCTCACATCGTTTGCAAAAAAATAAAAATAAATAAAAATTCTCTCAAAATATAAATTCTTTATTTTAATATTTAACTCTTCTCAATGTCACCATTTAAAATACGTAGGATTTCACAGTACCTCCATTTAATTTTTTGTCGGGCCTCTACATATTTGCCAAAAAATCTGTAACTTCAGGATAGAATTCATATATATGTTACCAACTAGAGAAAAAAAATGAACCTTTTACAAGATAATTAATTCATTGTACCACATCTAATTCTAATACTGTTGTTTATTTGGCAAAATATTGTACCATAAAAATTAAGTAACGTCATGTTCGATGTTTTTCGGACATTATGGAATGTAACACATATAGAATGTCCAAAAAACATTGAACGTCGCTCAATTTTGATGATACAATATTTTGCCAAATAAACAATAATATTAGAATTAGATGCGATACAAAAGTTCAATTACATATTAAGGGTTAATTATCCATAGAATATTCTATAAATAATTCCCCCCCAAACTAATATTTGTTTAATGCTCAAGTGTTAGGAGAACGTCGACTCGGTATGGGATACCCCAAAGACATCAATATTTTTCAAACAGAGTTTACAGAGTTTTCGCGGGATTATGTTTTCCTCTTTCACAAGAAGCACAGTATTGTAGGGTAGCGTTGCTATAGCAAAAGACAAATGTGTTCTATTCGAGCAAGAATGCTCGAGCATAAAGAATGACTGCACCGTGCACGCCTATCCTCGGTTATAGTCCATGCAATCCGCTATCTGCAACTGTTACATATCTGTTACATGGTGTATGTATATACACTGGGCTTTCTCGAGCCAGCAACCGCAAAGAGATCGTACAATCTCGCTATGGAAAAGTTCGCGGTTGGTCTGTAAAAAAAAATACGTTGCCGCCATACAGACATTGCTATACGAAACGGGTAGAAGTAGTGCGCGTGCAAACGTTACAAATGGGCAATAAGCAGATTGGATTCACCTAGCGCCAAGCGTATAGCGGTGAACGATGCATAGCACTGAAAGAGGATAGACGCAAGGGAAAATTTAGAAAAGGAGGAAAATGGTCGTCCGCCTTTGACTCTCGGTAGTCCCGGCATCATGCTTGCAAATGTTTGCCAAATATGAACGCCTTAAAAAGACCCGACGAACGACGTTTGCAGCCTCCATTGCAGGTCTTTTTCTAGTCCAGCTGACTTGCAGTACCACCAGTACATACGCTATATTCGATGTGCATTCGCGCGGATGGTACATATGCCCATCCGTGCATTTACCGCGTAAGCCTGCAGAGGAAGCTTGAAGGTAGACGATGTTACGTCGGCGGCTGGACGTATCCCAAAAGCAACCTACGGAGTATTCGCAGACTTGAAAGAGATGAGGTGAAAAAAGAATTATAAAAAGTTCACATATGTCTACGAACTTTCGCAATCTAATATTAAATTAATTTTTGTATTCTTTGGTCTTGCTGAAAATAAAAATTAAAAACAATTTTAATAGAAATATGTAGTTAACCTGAATCCGATATTTAAAAAATTAATTTATGCATTCATTGATTTTGTGGCAAATAAAAAGTAAAAATTATTTTTATGGAAATATGTACTGAACTTCAATCAGATATGTAAAAGATTAATTTATGTATTCATTGGTGTTGTTGCAAAATAAAAAATAATTATTAATTTTTATTATGCAATAAATAAATTTTCATATAAATATGTACTTAACCTCAATCATACCATTGTAATTTCAATGTGATATCGAGAAAAAAGTGGCGTAAGTGAATATTTGGATAATTTAATTGAAATTCTACTAACGCAATAAAAAAATGTCTCCTCATCAGAATTCTCTTTTAGAAAGAGAAAATATTTATTACCTTACACAGTTTCACTTTCCCCAGTGTATTTAAAGCTTCAAAAGAGCTTTATTCGCGAGGAAGCCATTCCCTAGCATCACAAGCGGGAATATGCTAATTTGTTCGATTTCATTTGTCCTGTAGCAGCGCAATTTTTCTTCATTTCTTATTCGACGTTTATACATTCGCACGAGTCTGTCGTTAGAGAAAATACGATGTGAACGGTTGAATTTCCGTATTTTAAGTATGTCCATACATGTGTGTAGGTGTCACAGGCAGGTATTCACGTAGGCAATGCCTTAAATTCCACGGATCCATTTATAGGCCCGTTTCTCGCGCCCCCAATCGTGTAGTATTATGCCGGTCGGCAGGTATAAGGTAAAGCACTTTGGTCTCGCGTGTCCGCGCTCCACCAGCACCTTCACGTTTATTTCTCGTCGTCCACCTCCACCTCTCTTCTTTTCCTTTCTTCTCGTCGATTCTGTATAACCTCCTCCGCGCATCGCTCCTTATATTCCTTCTTATTTCCTCGAGCGGCACTTCTTCGTAGTAAAACAAGGTACGTACGTATGGTACCCGCGAGAATCTGCTCGCGAACTCACCGAACGGAGTCCTCCTTATTTGCCTTATTTAAAGTGCGCCTCCCGTCCGTTAAATAAAATCATGCCGCCTTCTCTCGTGAACCCTCTAAAAGGTATTTCGAGTAAACGCGCTCACCGGCTCTTCTGCTGTATGAACTGAGAGAAGGGAATAAGAAGAAGACCGAGAGTCCGGGCAATCTACTCTCATACAACCATCAAGACAACCAGTCCCGCTTGCTTTACGCTTCCTTTATTATTCTGGCGCTTTCTCTTCTAAATTCAAAATGTGCCTTACTTCTCCTGAAAGAAAAAAAAAACAATGTTCTTCATTTATCCCCTGGTCCAATTTTCCAAGATTTCTGGAACGTTTGTGGCATTCTCATTTATACAGTAAAAAGAGTCATCACGAGGACTGATAGTAATTTTTTTTTTTTTCAGAACTATCAAAGTGGAAGTTACAGCAATAATATAGTTAACATTCTTTTTTGTGTATTCAATTGAAAGGGGCTGGACTTTTCCAACTCCATGTTGTGATAAAAACATATGTAATATGCACAGGTATTTACGCTGTTTGTAGAATTTTTTTCGGAAAAATGTAATCAAAATGACAGCTCCACAATATTTGCTTGGATTTCTGTTGACATGTAGCGGCTGTGTAATGTAACGAAGCGTAAGGTAAGAGTTTGAATGGAAAAACTAAAAAAACTTCTATCTCTCTGCGGATTATCGCCATGCACTTTTTTCTTATTATTTCTTTCCTTCCCATTTCGTTCCGAAGGCTCTTGGTTTCTCTTTATCGTCTATCAAACAGTGATCTTCCCTCGAATCTTGCTGACGACGGACTCCTGCATCTTCTTGAAGAAAATAACCATCCTCCTCCATCTTCTCTTTCTCTTCGCTCGCGTTATCTTTACATTCAAACTCGTGGAAGTCCATCGCGAAATGTCCTCGACAGGACTTTTGCGTCTGAAACCCCAGGAAATCTAACTTTACAATTTTGTCTGTCGACCGGTGCTGGAAGCCAATGGCGATGGTCGGAAATTCGGAAAAGGGTGAAACGAGGAGAATCGTTGCGGCTACGATGATCGTCCTTCTAACCAGATAAAATAATTCTGGGTTGGAACACTGGAAGCTGAGATAGCCAACATATACATTCACAAACTTCGTTCGAACGTACGAAATCACCGTACCATCCATAGTTGCAACAGCGTTGTTGAACGAACGTGAAATTCCGTGAAACCCTCGCGTGCGTTCATACCAGGTTGACATACGCCACCAACGGATTGTTTTATTCATGATCAGGGTCCGATCCAGCGGCCGCAAGGCCTGGACTGCCATGCGACTGACGGCACGACGACGAAACTCGACCGGATTTAACAGCTCAACAAGCGTGTCGCGAAAGACACACGGCAATTGTCGACACGTTGACTCGTTCGTGTAACCGAATGAATTAAAAATAAAAGTTCATTTCCATATCCAGAAAGGGAAACGAACAAAAAGGTATTATACATAATACATGAATATCCTAAGTCCTACTAGACTAATACACAGTTTAAAATTAAGTTACACTGATGATCGATCTTTGAAATAAACAAACAGCAGTAAAGTGATGAACTGTCAATTTGAAGTAGTTCAAAAATGAGTATACTGAAAGAAAAATTTGGTAATGGTAACTATAACCTGTAACTGGTATGGCAAAAGACACTTCTACTTAAATACATCACCAATTTTTAATTACAAAAAACCAAGAAAATTACAGTTGCTATGGAAACGGTTAATGTGGCGACGATTGCTCCGGAAACCGTTTTTGTAGAAACGTTTGCGATAGCGACGGCTGCCATAGTCTCTTCCTATCGCTCAGGACCCCTTAAACCCACCCTTTATCACCGAGGAAACCCTTTATTCCCCAGTACCATCCACCTCACCCTCTATGCTTAGAGAGCCCATTTATCCCTCAGCACGCCTTGACACTCTATCCCTCGAAAAGTCTCCCTCGATTTAGCGAATCCCGGAAAAAATAACCCCGGAAAAAACACTCCCTGGAAAAAATATCCCCTGGGGAAATATCCACTGGAAAAAACATACCCTGGAGAAATATCCTCTGGAAAAAATATCCCTAGAAAAATTATTCCCTCGAAAAACATCCCTTGGGGAAATATCCCCTGGAAAAAAATGTCCTCTGGAAAAAATATCCCCTGGAAAAAAATCTTCTGGGAAAAACATTCTTTGGAAAAAATATCCCCTGGAAAAAATATCCCTGTCAAGGGAAAAGCATTTGGGAGGGTTTTCCCCTGGTTTTTCCCCGGTTATTTTTTCCGGGAGTATTTTTGTAATTTTGAGCAAGCTCTTAGGAAAACTCCGACAATCCGAGTCTGATGAATCATAGATATCAGGCTGGAGTGTCATAGATCCAAATTCCTCGATTCGGGCTCCACTTCTTACTGGATGATTGAACCCGATGAACAATGGGTCCAGTCAGCACGTAGTTAAGACTTTTTCGACGGTCCTTTGGAGGGGGTGGACTTCTCTTCGGCGCGAAACTCCAAAACACTTGTCAGTCCGCTAGACCCCATACAACGAAGGCAACGTGCAAAGTAAAGTCAAAGTTCGCTCTAGGTCGCTGATCTATGACGTTATTAGTCGCAACATGTGGCGACCCGTCGCGACCCGACGGTGCTACTGGCGACATATTGGACTATCCCCTTCGTCCAGCCGGCCGGTGACTCTCGCAGCATATTGCCACGTGGTTCGCATAAACCGCCCGCGTATATTCTCTCTCTCACTTTTATCCCCTTGAATCGATGACCAACAACAAAACTCTCCAGACCAGCCGATCGCCAAGAGTAAATGAAACGTGTATACAGATATATATATATCATTCTGGCGCCGGTGTAAGCACTGCAGACTATTACATATTGGGTACTTAGTCGTTAGGATACACATATTAAATGTAAAGGGACGGAAAAAAAGGGACAAGTTTCGAGCACTTGGTTAATTTACCTGTTATTCGAACAGTTAGACTTTATTAGTTTTTTTTTCTCTTCCTGACATATCTGTAACGAAAATCCTATGAGTTCACGAGATAGATCTCGGCCGATGAAGAAATCTACTAAATTAGTTTCTTCGGGAATTGAGGCAAGCCACTATTACGAATCGACCGCGGTGCTTCTCCCTTCGATGGCTCAATTACGATAGCTCGATTGCGGGTATAGAAAGCTTGAAGGTCCAAGCGAGAAGTAATGAAAAAGATAAGGAATGTACAGAAGTGTATACAGTATTTTCCACGTAATCTGGCTTCGGTAGACGTCCAATTTACTTTTTTCCCCCACATGGTTTATACCTAACTCGTCGAGAGATAGAATCGTCGGGCAGAGAGACTCGTTATTATATCGTACCATAGTGAAAGTTGGTAAATCTCATTTCTATTTTATTTTATTTTTTATAGTCTTAAGCAAGCTACGAATAATATTGGATTGTGGATATATGTCATGTAGATCACAAAGGGCACGTATCAAGATCTTCTTTTGTATTCGTTTTCCATCTCGCATCTGGCGAAGAACAAAAGCAGATATGGAAGAGAAGAAAAACGTAAAAAGAGAGACTTTTATCGGCAAAGCGATTTTGCCGAGGCAAAGTGCAACTACGGTAGAGTCTGTGACCTAGCGACATAGATTCGTCTTAAATTCGAGAGAAACTCTGCGCTCGATTCAAACAGCCACAGCTGTAACAGTGAATAGGATGAGCCAGCAATCGTCTTTGTCATCTGTCTTCCTCCACTTTTTTTTCTAGTTCTAGCTTAGGGCACGGATATAGGGAAAGAGACTGTTACAACAAAATACGCGAGGGCCATCCAAAGGGAAAAGCGGCTTCTTGGCTTTCGTCAGACGAATCTTCTTGGCCAAATAAAGGCAGAAAGCGGGTTACGAAAAGATGAAGCGAGAGCTACCCAATATTCCAATATTGGGGAAAAGTGAACAGTACCTTGAGCTTTGCATCTCGTATCCCGTTGACACACTGTGTACACTCGCAAAATGCACCACGTATACACGAAACATTTTCCTTTCATATAATATCCGCAGATTTGCTCGTACAGTTGTTGGCAGCTTATATTCTTTTCTGCAAAATACATACCCAAGCTATACTTCAACGTGTACAAAATGTAGGTAAAGTGAAAATAACATACTACACATTTTTGTACATATATATTGTTTATTTTCGTTTTCAATGCCTAATTCTATTATTATTATTATATATTTTCAAGGGCTGTCTTTGAATAAATAAATAAATAAATAAAAAATAGACTTTAAAAAAAATATATGTTATATATTTTTTATGTATATATACTATATATATTTTTTTTAAATATAAAAATATAGTAAAAAGGAAATAAAAAATAGTAATGTTTTTTAGTTTTTATTTGGATTAGTAAATTGCAATATTTAATACAATAAGTGATTTAGATATACCAATAATTGTATATTTCTTCAGATGATTGCCAATCACTGTGCTATTTATTATATTCTATGTACGCTCGTAGGAAACATGTGCACGCCGCACATGGACAAATAATAAAGGCATGGTATATAATATATCTAGCAGTGAGAAGAAACTCGACACGTGTATGTAAGACGAGAGCTTGTATACGAGTACTGTACTACCTATGCATAGCAGTGCATACAAGTCATCAGATATGTAGATATATTGAATAAGTATGTGTATATAAAGGCGAGTATGTCGCGTGCTCCAAGTTTCAGGAACGAGAACACACGTGACCCACATTCTTGACTCTCAGCATTGCACATACATGCATAGAACCATAAGACAGTAGGGCCATATGCATATACATACGGTCGATTCTTGCACACATTCGGGACGACATGTGCTGCTGCTAAGCTCGGACCGCAGTCATAATATTTAGAGGCCATAGAGCGCGCACAACCGTGAGACATATACACACCACAGAAAATGTGCTCTGTGTACATATGAATTATGCTTGTCTCGTTATAGGGCCATTGAACGTCTTTGAATAGTATTGCTACAAAAAATATAAAATCCATTAACGTTTAATTAAATAAAAATTGCAAAACCTAATATTTCCATAAAGATGTAGTAAGATGAAGATGCTGAAATGTAGGATATGAATTAAATTGAAATTTCTATATAATTAATGAGACGTTTTTTACCACAAACGTCTAGAAAAACTTTTTATTATTTTGTAGTTTCCCAAAAAAATGGAAAAATAATTTGTAGCTTTTTTACATTAAAAAATGTGTACATGTATTACATTTTTTTATATGTTAAGTAAACCCATTTTTTATCGCTTATAACTTTTAAAAAAATATCATTGCGTAATTTACCTTTTTACCATTAAACTTTTTTCCTGCTTTTCAATTTTAACCCTGAGAGTGAGAAAAAGCGTTGACAACTCCGATTTGACAAAATTAATTTTCAATGTATGAGCAAAATCATAAATAATGCTGCAGACTGTCGCCATAATCATCACACCGAATAAATATGAACTTTGCCTCAACTTATAGTATACCCAAGTGAAAAATATAATATAAAGATTATATTAAAATGATATATAAAGACTTTTATAGAAACTATATACGAAAGTGAACATATGGAAACTGTATATGGTTTGTATAGTCCATACGAATTTACACAATCAATTTCTAAAGAACTATATAAAAGCAAATATATTTTATATAGTATTAACAAATTTTGCCCATATTTATGAAATTCATATTTTTATATTTATGACAGATAATATATGATATCGATATAATATATAAATTACATCCGCTATGTACAATACGAACATAAGCTATAATATATACTGTATAAAAAATATTTGTTTTTATATAGTTCTTTAGAAATTAATTTTACAAGTTCATAATGACTATAGAAAATATATGAAGATTCTATATGTCCACTTTCGTATATAGCTTCTATAAAAATTGTTATAGATAATTTTAATATAATCTTCGTATAATATTTTCACTTACTACTCGACTTTGTAGTGTGCGAGGTACTGCTCAGTGTAGATACAAAATATGACCGAGAAGAGGAGTAAATCTGGAACTGGGACAAGAATATAGTTTATTATATATATATATATGGCGTATAGAATAGAAAAGAAACAATTTCTTACGCGGAAATACGAATTCCCAATTGCTCCTAGGAGACGCTCGACGTCCCAGTGCGGAATACGTTGAACGTGTTCTGGAAGAAAGCCAGCGCTTCCCGTCGCGAGCTTGCATTTGGGTTAAACAGAAACCATCGAAGTCGTAGAGAGCTCGGCGAGCCGTCGTACCGTTCCTGCGATCAAACGGTCCGCCGCCCGCCACTGGTATACACACATAGTACACGACGAGGGTTTAATAAAAAAAAACTCGACATAGGTAGGACCTCTGTCGCGGCCGGGCGGGATTCCCGAGACGGGAGAAAATATCGAAAGGCGAACAGGGCCTGTCGAGCGGCAGATAAGGACTCTGCGGCCTCTTTTCCTGCGCTCTCTGTAGTTCAAAATACTTCTCCTCTCACCCTGTGCTTCCCTTTAGTCGCCCGCACAAGTATCTCGGAATATTTTCCACGATATTACCCACAAACATGGCCGTGGTTAGGCATATTTCTCTCTTGTACACATATTATGTTCTCTTCGTTGATTTTCACCCGGTCTAAAAGCGATAAGAGCGAAATTCAACTGTCGATCAACAGCTAGGACGACGTATAAAGAATGTATGCTTGCAAACAGCTTCGATTCTCATCATTTAATATCTTTGACAAAATCAAGTCAATGAGGAAGTGGGTTGATATATTTTTGGGCTTCCTTGTAGAGGACATTCTATCAAAGGTTATATGATAATATAACATATGAAGATAGTTTTAAAAAATGGAGTAATGAAGCTCGAAGAAATTTGCAAGATTATTTTTGCACCCTTGTTTATATATAAGACATACGTCTTGTAGAGTAATTAGCAGGTGCTTGAATCCTCGACAGTGAACAAGGGTTTAGACAACTGAATCTAATAATTATTGAAGAAGCTATACGTTTGGTTGTCCTAACGAGAAATTTGTTTGAACGATGGTGTAAAGCCAATTCAATTCGGATGTACTTCCAAAAAGCGCTTCTTCTTTAGGTTCTTTAAGCTCTTTAGGTTCATTAGTAGCTAACTGGACACTAACTGTAATAAAAACAACGCGCTTGACTGCAATCCTCAAAATTTATCAATTCTTTGTACACTCATAGAAATTGTAAAATTCCTGCAAAACTAGAAAGTGTTACTACTATTAATTTGTAATTCACAGAACTTTTTAATATAGTTACATTATATAAAAAATAGACTTAAAATTAATTCCTATCACTATATAGTTACAGTCTGTGTACAGAAATGATAAATAATATGTAGCACTTAATTTGACGTCAAACCTTTGAAATCGCATGACCAGAATTAACTTGAATTTTTTCAATGGATCGTTAAAAATGACTCAAGCAAAGGAGTCAGAAATAAATCTACGATGCTAAATTTAACGGGTATCGACATCAACGTCGTCGAATCACACGAGCGTGACTGGCAGCTTTCGCCTCGAGTGTTCCATATTGCAGAGGCCAACAAAGCTGAATACAGCTTGGGAGCAGATATTCACTGGCGTATGTGTATATTATACCGTACAGTGAAATAGCTAAGATATGGCGAGGCAAAGTTGAAGCCGAAGGCGTTCACCGTGCGGACGTTGGATAGTCACCGCAGACTCTGCGGAATCTCAAGACGAGGTGCTCACTGTCATGAGGAGACCGCACGTTCTATGTACTACGTGTACATACGTACACGTATTATAGCTCTGCCTCTGTGCTCCAGCTCTTGCTGTACAGAACAACGAGGAGTACGTCGAAACGCGGTTAGCTAGTCTCGCGTCCACGAGAGAACGGACCGTTTAATAATACGCGCAATAATTCACTAAGCCGTGACAGTGCTGGGTGCTGCCCAGCACGCCATAGGCATTGTCCCAAAGCGCATCGGCGTATGTACGTAGTTCGTACTGTATAGTAGTATGTATATGTATACATATAGCAAACGAGGCACCAGCTATATAGTATACACTGGTGAACCAAAGAGTCAGAACCCATGAGCTTTGCATGCTTCTTCATACCGGGGCTAATTGCATCAGTTTCAGAGTCAGAGTTATTAAATTTTTTTTCATTGACAATTAAATAACAAAGAGAATTGCATTTTTCCTGCGATATTTAGTTTGCTTTATGTTTTGCAGAATTTCAGCAAAATGAGTTATCGGAAAATTATGAAAAATTTAATGGTGCTGCATACGTGACATTTTTTACGTTAACGAACAAAATTCCACTCGGCGAACCAGATAAATTGAAACGCTTTTTCTTCTATAAGGGACATTTTTATTTTGTAGCCTAGTTCATCAGTTTACTTTTTATTATTTTTTTAATCTTTGTGAGAAGACTATAGAAATAGAGGAATTTTCTTCAGAATATATAATTCCTTTTACAGTAAATTTTTCCTTACATAGTAAGTTATTTATAAAATTTTCTTCTAATTTTTTGCAAAAGACCTTCAAATAAAAATTCCTAAGCTCGTCGAGTAGATGGAAAAGTTGATGATATTATTCATGGAAGTAAAAATAGTATTTTATAAAAATTTGCTGCCAGTTTTGTTTCATCGTATTCTTGAGCACGGTTGAGAATATGAATAATTTTATTACACAAAAAAGAAAATACATATTGGGCATGGTAGTTATAATTTTACTTCAGTTACCCGTCGCCTTCATTGAAGATGTCCAAAATTTTTAATGATTACTGAATAAATCCATATCCTTAATGCATTGAAAACTGAATAATCGTGATCTCTATCTTTTCTCCCGAATTTTCGTGAAAGTGTATTGAATATTAATTTTTTTCCATTAATTCAAAAGATCACACGTGTGTTTATAATCACTGAAAATGATTATTATCACATAATAATTATAAAAATAATTTTATCATATATTTATATTTCAGAAAATAATTTCAGAAATTAATGGGGCCTTAAAATCAAATAATTCAATTAATGATATTTAATGAAATATTAAAATAATTAATGAAAGTAATGAAGCCTTTATATAAAATAATTCAATTAATAATATTCAATAAAATATTAAAATAATTCGAGAAAACAACGGGTCCTCTAAATTAAATAATTCAATTAATAATATTCAATGAAATATCAAAATTCCTCAAGAAAATAATGGGGACTTTAAATTAAATAATTCAATTAATAATGTTCAATGAAACATTAAAATAATGCAATAAAATAATGTGCCCTTAAAATTTTCTCC
This sequence comes from Ephialtes manifestator, assembly GCA_963970395.1. Lineage (NCBI taxonomy): Eukaryota > Metazoa > Arthropoda > Insecta > Hymenoptera > Ichneumonidae > Ephialtes > Ephialtes manifestator. The sequence continues at coordinate 825,249 of OZ019975.1, read as the reverse complement.
CCGTTCCAAAAAACCCCGGTCTCTACAACCAACTACTACTTACCTTTGCACACGCTGGCAGAGGGCGTGGGCGCACGCGCTCCTTTATCCAGGAGTTGAACAGAACTGAAAGAGGCCTCGGGTTTCACCTTTGTGCGCGTCAGGTGATTCTTCTGGCGATTCTGTCCTTCCGTTCCGCAATCCTCCTGCTGTCTTCTTGGTCGCGAAGTAACGTAGCAGGCAGTACATACATTTCCTCTGGCATTCTCTCGGTACGTATCGACAATCGTTGGACAATCGTCATCTCTGTAAAGGAGAAAAGGCATAGCTTGCCGGCTTAATCTTTATCGAAGGTTCGAAGCTGTGCGTACTGACGATTGTCCGCTCTTTTTTTTGCTGATGACGATAGCGAAGAGTGATAGTCACAGAGAGAGAGTTTGGCGTCAGGTCACACGGTTAGATAACAGCGATTTATCGCTAACACGTGAATCTCCGTGTCAGATATAAATTCTCAGCGTACATTGTGCGGTTACGTATTCCGATCGCATAATTTTTTTCCGATTCAAACCGTGAAATCATTCCTAGAACTGTCGAGAAATGGTATGGAAACAGGAGCATATTCCTGGTGTTTTTTTTCGTATTCTCTCTGAAGAATAAAGGGTTATATTCAACCCCCGTAACTTCGAATGTTAATTTAAGTGAAAAGAATTACTCATCGGGTATTCAGAACTCGCAAGTCTCGTATATAAAATGCGGAGGCGTTCACACGTCATTTTATTTCGCTCTACTTACGTGTCTTGGACAGAAATCGTGAAATAGATCAAGCACACGCAGTTATAATAAAATTAGCTCACAAAGTCGATAAGCCATTGTGCAGTATAAATAGGCAGGACTTTTGCTGACGTCTTACTTTGAAATATCAAAGGTCCTAGTACAATTTTAGAAGCCACGTTGTATGTTCTACGTCAGTGCTGTAAAACCTAGAAAAAAGAACAATTCTATTTTGTCCAGCTGGGGTAATTATACACCAGAGTCGCAGTGGGTGGTTTTTTGTACCACCCGTCGTTTATTGATTAGAACATGCGACCTGGAATCAGAGAAAAATAAATAAATAAAATAACACGATCGGAAATTATTCTAGTGAAAACAAATGAGTTTTAAATAAAATTATTTTTTGTTATCGCTCGATATAATATCTGGCAGTGAAGTATTTTTTAAATGACGTCAATATTATCCAATAAATTAGTGCACTAATAGTATATAAAGTTTTTCGATAAAGAATTATTAGTTCTTTTGCATTCTGTTTTTTTTCTATTCGAATAAGATTGACATTGTGATACAATTAACGACGATTTAGCAATTGAGACGATTTACCGTGAGACTGTGTATACAGATCATCCACCGTCGGTTCAGGCACGTCAGACTTTGGGTTGGAAAATTCAAGCTAATTTTTTTCTCTTTAAAGCATCTAATTTTAGCCTTCACTATCGTTCCCAAATCGCTATTCTATCACAGAAAATACCGATTTCAAAACGTTTTAGCATGACTTTAAAAAAGTTACATTGCTTCCTTATTATTTTTCACTTTTTATAAAGCTACTTTTATGAGGAAGTATGTTAATCAAGTTTGACTTCCTCATAGAGAAAACTTTGTAAAAAGTGAAAAATAATGAGAAAGCAATGTGCAAGGTTCTACTTTGCATCGTTTTTTCATTTGTACCAACAAAGTATTTAGTTATGATCCCCAACTCATTAATTACCAACCAATTAATTTGCTGGCCCTTCAACTGATTTATCGCCCGAACTAACTAATTTCTTTCTGTAACCAACTACTTTATCATGCCATCCAATTTTATCTTTTGGACACTATTCGGCAAATATTTCTCCCCTACACAGAAATCCACTGAAAAATTAGCAGTCTAGATAAAATATATTCAATAATTAAAATCAAATTTTTTCACAAGTTACACGGAGAAAACGGATTAGATGAGAAAGCTAACCTTTAAATGCTTGGACCGTTAGATGTAGTTTGGTTGGCATTACCAATCGGTTGGTTGGCATTACCAATCGGTTGGTTGGCACCACCAATCGGTTGGTTGGCGCCACCAATTGGTTGATGGGCGTTACCAATCGATTGGTTGGCACTACCAATCGGTCGGTTGGCCCCATCAATCGGTTGGTGGGCGTTACCAATCGGTTGGTTGGCACTACCAATCGGTTGGTTGGCGCCACCAATCAGTTGGTGGGCGTTACCAATCGGTTGGTTGGCGCCACCAATCGGTTGGTGGGCGTTACCAATCGGTCGGTTGGCACTATCAATCGGTTGGTTGGCGTCAAAAATCGGTTGGTGGGCGTTACCAATCGGTTGGTTGGCACTACCAATCGCTTGGTGGGGGTTACCAATCGGTTGGTTGGCGCCACCAATCGGTTAGTGGGCGTTACCAATCGGTTGGTTGACATCAATCGGTTAGTTGGCATTACCAATCGGTTGGTTCTGGCACGCAATAACTTGCTAATGCCATATTTTACCATGCCTGTTGGTTGGCACGTATGAATTCCGCAGTTCCTACAACTACACCCTTTTCTCCGTGTACAGTGACATAACCGGCGAAAAATTTAGTTGCCTCATACATAACGCAAACAGCTGTAATCATCAAGACAACGTAAACCTTGATGGGAATTAGTGAATGAGTAGTTCTTTAATAATATTGTGCGAACTCTTCCGTTTTATGATTGCACCAAGTGCAAGTGAGAAAATTCTCAATCTAGTGTAGCTTTACTCGACACAGTACTTATAGAGCTAACGTGGCAAGGCAAAGAAGGAAGTAAGACAAAGATACAGCAGCAGCAGCAGCAGCAGTTCGAGAAGCCAGCGGTATACCAACGCTCTATCAACGCGTTATCGGGCGTACGTGTGGCACGCGATAATTGAAATAATACTAAATAAGCTCCGTAATTATAGTCTAAGAGTCGAGCACGCGGCCAGGGGCCGAGACTCGGTGCCCGCGGAGACGTATGTACGTGCACGAAGGCATCGCGATGAACTTCGGAGTGTGCGGCGACGCTTGAGGTAGACAGAAAAAGTAAGAGAGAAAGAGAGAAGGTGTATTTCTCGCTCATTCTCTTGCTCACCGATGCACGCACGCCACTGGCGTTCGCATCAGGTCGACGAGCCTGTAATACGTCCGCGCTCGTGCCCGATCCCCTGCTTATGCTTACCTTTACCAACTATATGTGTATATATATATAGATACGTATGTAACACACGCTCTGTGCGCCTTTGTACTCGCTTTGCTACGACTTTCTGTGTACCATAGGTATTAGGTAGGTAGGTTCGTGCTCGCCCTCGGGGCGATACACATATCCTCGTCGTGGTTCTCCTTTGCGTGCTGGTTTGTGTGGTGTATTTTCACAGCGACGCTCCAACGTGATTTTTAAATGATGATCCGCTAACCTAGACAATAGGCGAATTAAAAGCTTTTTAACAAATCCGCTTTTGTATGACGGAAAAAAAATATAAGTGACGGAAGACGGTCATTATATCATGGGCAATAATTAATTTGATCGTACACTGAAAAAAAATGTCATTAATTCAATAAATCCATCGTTTACGGGCTGCACTGAGAGGAAAATACATGATTAAAGCAACAATACTATACTTTTATCATATAATAGTTTACTATTATCGTACAATATAATTCCCAGGAGTGCCGATTATATTTTATAGTAATGACAATGACAAAAATAATAACTGCAAACATAATTATGGCTCAATAAAACAAATACATAGTATCCTGTAAAAATCGATATAATCGGGTCTCCTGAGAACTATATCAGTATAGTCGGCTCTACCATTCTAGTATATATTTTTATCAGTGTGTCAAAAAGAAGCGTTATCAACTTAATTTGAATTCTAATTCCTCCAATTCCATACGAGATTGAAACAATTACTCTAAAATAAGCAGAATAATATTGTATTATTTCAATGTTAAATGGGATTGAACGAATAAGAACTAGAGTTAATTCAGAAATACCTTCTTTTGGCAGCCCGCAAACGATGGATTTATTGAATCAATGACATTTTTTTTTCAGTGTAATACTCGATCACTTTGCGCAACTGAAATTCTGAAGCTTTCAATTGTTTTTCAATATTATATATTTGATTTTTTTCATTTTGTTTTTTTTTTATAGTTGGTGGTAATCAGCTATATTCATGCGAAGCCGTAATATTTGTGCTGCTGAGTTAAGCTAAGTTCGGGTTTCATAAATTTCAATGATTTGTCAAAATTGTAGGATGAAGATCACGGACGCTGCAGCGATTATTCGCCCTATCGTTGTCTGTACATTCCTACATAGATTTAAGTTAACTCTAAGTCATACAGAGGTCTCTTTGTGATATAACATTGGCAAGGGCGATGCATAACCGGGTGACGATAAGGTGCGCTTTCACGCTTCACGATTCATGAATATTCCACCTGGTATACCCAATATATATATGTATATATACGCAACGTCTATACGCAACGTTGTGCGAGTTCAGGAGCTAAAAGTATATATAAGTAGAGATAAGTCGCGAGCGATATCTCTCGGGACATCCGACGAGCACTGAATGTCAGCGCGAATTCTTTGCTGCGCTCAGCAAACTACGATGATTAATTTGGTGCGTCAGGTAGGAAAATCCAACCTACATTTTTTTTTCTTCAATATATCGAATTTTGGTATATTTACTACCATAGAAAATACTGGTTACAAGCCTTTTTACCGTGATTTTAAAAAAGTGACTTTTTCTATTTCTGATTCCAGAATTCACAGATCCGACTTCCTGTCGGAAAATCCAACCTAAATTTTTTTTCTTGAAGATATCTAATTATGGTCTTCACTATCGTTCTCAAGTCGCATATTCCATCACAGAAAATAACGGTTACAAGCCTTTTTACCAGGATTTTAAAAAAAGTGACTTTTCCGTTTCTAATTCCAGAATTCACAGATCCGACTTTCGGTCGGAAAATCCAACCTAATTTTTTTGTTCTTCAAGATACCGAATTTTAGTCTTCACCATCGTTCTCAAGTCGCACATTCTTCTACCGAAAATACCGGTTACAAGTCTTTTTACCATGATTTTAAAAAAAGTGATTTTTTTCCGTTTCTGATTCCAGAATTCACATATCCGACTTTCAGTCGGAAAATCGGGCCTACATTTTTTTTCTTCAAGATATCGAATTTTGACCTTTACTATCGTTCTTAAGTCGCATATTCTACTACAGAAAATACCAGTTGCAAGCCTTTTTACCATGATTTTAACAGGGCTGCAAAGTAGAACTTTCCAAATTGCTTCCTCATGATTGTTGGATTTTTACAAATCTACCTCTATGAGAAAGCATGTTAATCTATTTTGGCTTCCTCATAGAGGAAGCTTTGTAAAAATCCACCAATAATGAGGAAGCAATTTCTAAAGTTCTACTTTGCAGCCTTGTTTATATTGGCGAAAAGTGTTTGCAATTCCCTCCCATTTTTCGAAAACTTATTTGACCTCAGCTTAATGCGCAAAGACTACCTTAATTGAAATAACGAAAATGGAGTTTATCCTCCTCTTTTGTGCAAATTTTCATCTCGATTCGTCACGCCGTTCGAGATTTATGAGCAATTCTATTGTGGGACAAGCGGTCATTATAAATTGAAAAAACTAAAAATTATATATGAAGCAATGTGTAAATTTCTACTTTGCATTCTTATTTCCATTGAGTACAAACTTTTCTCTCGCATTATCAACTTTTGCTGATGCTAGAGCGAAAATCGTTTTTTTATTTGTAAATTTCAAAATGTCGTAAAATCTGAACCACTTTACCGATCATCGTCAAATTTGGTACGTGGCATAGTTGTATATTCCTTTTCGTCTGCAAAATATTTCAGTTAAATTGGTGAAATTCGACGTGATTTATAAAAAAAATGATTTTTTTCGAAAAATTCAAACATCTATAAAATCTGAACCGCTTTACCGATTTCGCCCAAATGCAATGCCAAACAACATTGAATGTATATTTATTTATAAACAACTATTTAGCAACATCGTCTAATTTTTACGAAAGTTAGAGCGACCTTTTTTCAAAAAATTAAAAGTACCATAAAATCAAAATGGCTGATTTTTTTTTTCAAAAATCTCAACATTCAAAGCGGGGCAACCACTCCACTTGCGTGCCAAATTTGAGCCATATCGCTCGAACGGTTACTGAGTAATAGTTCATCGAATTTTCGGAGCCCAGAACACACACACATACATACATACGGACATTTTTTCTAAAGCAATTTTCTCGACGTTTTGGACAATTCTAAGCATACTGGCATGAAAATCGCGAAAAATTTTTTTTCATGAAAACAAAGCTTCTTCTATGAGGAAGCAAAAAACGTGACATTTTTCCATTTCTGATTATAGAATGCACAGATCCCACTTCCGGTGCCTGTAAAAAGATATATAAGTAGAGATAAGTCCCTAGCAATATCTCTTGGGACATTCGACGAGCACTGAATGTCAGTGCGGATTCTTCCCTGCTCAGCAATCTACGATAATTAATTTGGTGCGTCAGGAGACCGGCTCGTTATCCGTTCTAACGTCAGTTCACCAAGATAGATACATTATACCTGTAGACTCAGTAGAATGCAGAATGCACTGTAGAATACTGATATAGATAGACTATTATAGTTATATATGTGTAGTTTAGACTACATAGAGAAGCTCAACAATATATATATATATATTATACACGTATTGTACGTAGAAGGAACAAGCGCGCCACCCGCTCTCGCTATACCGAAGAGCAACTCGCCCGCTCTGGTCATACTGTTGTAGCACCGACGCGCATAATTATTTACGGGCGAAACGTGTGCGTCGCGAGTGTGTATACGCCGCGCGCCACATGGATTAGATAAATGACCAGATGCCAGCAGCGGCGAGTCCGTCATAAGTGCAACAACCCGTGAAGCGCCACGTTATAATGAGATCACAAAACAAAGCTGTTACAGACAACGAGACAACGAGACGAGCTGACCGTTTCACTCATCGTCGCGAGGCATGACGTGAATTTGAAAAATTAACACCAGACTATGAGATAACGTTTCGTTTCGATGCTACTACTACGATGTTACGTGAATCGAATGACATATGCAATCGTTCAATATTGCATGGTAATTATACACAGAGTTCGTGTGTAGAATACGTCGAATTCAATTTTAAATATTTTTGTAACATTGATTAATGCATATGGGCAGAACTTTATTTTTATTTTTACATCGTACATTTTTTGGTATAAGGATTTAACAATTGAAGGGACTGAATCGGCTCGAAATGGTGAATATTAAATGATTCTGCAGATGCATGTAGCAAATATTTTATTTACTTTGATTTTTTAAAAAAACCACAGCTTAATCATAAAAAATTCAAACTGGTTCGGATTTCATTGATGGAGCAAATTAATTTTGCAAGATCCAATTCTGTTTTTGTCCAATGCAAGTATAGAAATTTCCATTTAAAGTTTTTGTAGAAGTTATTTGTTTAATAAGTTAATGCAGCAAGAAATGTAGTGTGAAAGTGAGTATATCTTTCGTGAAAGATTTCCAAATGCAAATCCAAATTTCCAAATTGAACAATCCATTAAATTTTTATAATTTATACGTAATTCAACCCTCTCAAAAATTTTTAGTTAAAAGAACCATAAGTTCAAAACACAAATTCAGCATATCAATATCTCCATTAAATTCGAAGCATGGACTTAATATTTGATTTATTCCATTTAGTGATTCACGTAATTCCCCTAGCGCATGGATTATCTGAAAAGCTTATAAATTGCCTCCATTTCGTTATTAACGCAAAATGTTAAATTATACGTACAACATTGGATTTTGCAAAAAAAGATCTGTTTCATTTATACACAGTTTGATACCGAAAGTTTTCGTTGATTCAATTTTACAGATGTACAAAAATACACAGAATACAAAGAAATTCCCGTCGATTGTTATTGAAAACAGGGAAAAACGTAGAAAACTAAAAGTGGCTCAAAGAAAAAATTTAAAGGGACCAGAATCGATAGGTCGAATATCAGACGCCAGCGACTTCTTGACAAAGGCCATCGGTCGTGGTGCTGTCGTTTGTTAGAAGAAGGGTCGACGGTCACAGGTTCAACACCAAAAGCTCTCGCGAGAGTACGAAGGGACCGAGTGACCGAGCGCACGGGGCTAACCAGAAAGTGGGCAATGATTTACGACGTGAGTGGCCAAGTTTCCCTCTTCAATGTAAAAAATAGTCCTCGAAACCTTCGTCCCGCGATTTTCTTTTCTTAAATTCATTGATAGAACGTACAATGCCTTTCTTTACATAGAAACTCTAAAAGCAAAAAAAAAATGGTTTCGTGGATCTTTAAAACAAAAATTATGATTAAAAAACATACAATGAGTGATTTTGAAATTATTTATTTTATTTATTTACATAAGTGGTTCGTTCTCTAAAATGAATTTTATGATAAAAAAATATATTTTGACTAACGCATCTCATATTTGATGAGGTAATAAATTAGATAATGTTGTAACTTTATTCTTAATGCATTTACATCTTGAATTGAATTTAACGAGACTAATATTTTTGGTGGGCAAAGAGAACCGGAAGACAGGTACAAAAACTGCAAAGATGAAAAGATGCGATCCAATAATGGAGCCAGTTCATTACATTTATATATCCCAACGTGGGTACCAGCGAAACTGGTAATCCCGCGCCTTTCCCTTCTTTCACGGTTATCCACTACCACTTCTCTTATCCAATATAGCATAGCCGGCACTTCGACGCCGGAGCTTTGGATGATTACCGATTAGTGAGGAGCTACCTCGATCCATAATGAAGGACAGCAAGAGTACCAAGCGAAACGAGTCACTCATGAACATGAAAGAGAATAACTAAAAAGTCATACAGGCTCTTCTCCCATACTAATTCTCCTTCTCTTACTATACCATCGCGTTCTAGTATAAGCATCTGCACGAGATAGCTCAAAATCCCTCTGCAAGCAATTATTATTTTATTGAGAAGATCTTTTTTCCTTGCTGAAATTCTGTAACAGAACGGCAGTGGTAAGTGATTATAGCTAAACGGATTACATCGAGCCCTGCAGTATGTGAAGTCGATTACCCAATCATTTATCGCATAGCAGGCATAATGATAAAAATGCTTCCGAAAAAATTCTCGCTGTAACCATTTGTTACATTTTATTTTACTCACTTTGCTCATTTTGTTCGTTAATAATTTGATGTTCAATATTATTTAGAATATATGTTGATATTACAATATATAAACAAAACGTTAGAAAAAAAAGTTTTTAATAATAAAATAATGAGTATCACATTATTTATTGAGTAAATAGAGAAATTTGGGAAATCGTGGACTAGAAATATATTTTTATCGATACTGAATTAATGCTGCTAGGGATATTTATTTTGCAAATCTTATTTGGAATAATCCTGAATAATCCATTCAAGAAGGATTATTCAGGATTATTCCAAATTTCAACAATTCTTTTATCCAAAAAATCGAACATCATTGGAAAAAAAGAAAAATAGTTTTTGGTACCGTGGCATGTCACATGACCTTAAGATTAAATAATATACCACCACAATCAGTGAACCCTTATTACGTAACCTGAACAATCCATTCAAGAAGGTAGACAAGCTCAGAACAAAAAAAAAAGGTCAATAACAGAAAAATCAATCTTCATAACACGAGCGCGGTTAACCAAGGTGGATTATCGGTAAATTTGTCTTGAATCGTCCCATCGGCTTGTACGACAATACTGTATTTACGTAGGTATGCATGTAGGTACAGTGTACATACATAGAGTCTTGAATAGGGATAACCGTGCCGTGGCGTGCAGCCGCCTTGCCGCCGGACCTTTGACCGTGCACAGTTTGACCCTTTGCCGGGAGACACGGAAGAATCGCGGGCGCCCGGAGTGCTCACGAGATAGGATGAGAATCGAGAGACACGGAACGGCCTCGAGCAATAATCGAATCGTGAGTTAGATACTGTATATAGGATAACGTTATGCACTCGTTGATTCGAAGATCGCGTACTGACCGAAGTCTCCGCCACCGCCGTCATCTCCGTGCGATCTTTCTCTCCTCCAGTCCTATACGTCGAATACTCAACCATAACGTTATACATCGCATCTGGACGTGTATTTTATATGCGAATTACGAGCAAACATTATTATTACGAGTGTACGAATAGTGATCGAATCTCATCGAATATTTGATGAATTAGAATATTTGATGAAATAGAATATTCGGGGAATTAAAATATTCGATGAATTAGAATATTCGAGGAATTGGAATATTCGAGGAATTAGAATATTCGAGGAATTAGAATATTCGAGGTATTAGAATATTCGAGGAATTAGAATATTCGAGGAATTAGAATATTCGAGGAATTAGAATATTCGAGGAATTAGAATATTCGAGGTATTAGAATATTCGAGGAATTAGAATATTCTAGGAATTAGAATATTCAAGGAATTAGAATATTCGGGGAATTGGAATATTCGGCGAAGTAGGATAATCGGCTAATTAAAATATTCGAGGAATTAGAATATTCGAGGAATTAGAATATTCGAGGAATTAGAATATTCGGGGAATTAGAATATTTGGGGAATCAGAATATTCGGGGAATTACAATATTCGGCGAATTCGAATATTTGGCTGATTAGAATAATCGGCTAATTAGAATATTCGGCAAATTCCAATATTCAGCTAATTAGAATATTCGCCAAATTCAAATAATATTCAGCTAATTAGAATATGCGGCAAATTTGAATATTCAGCTAATTAGACTATCTGGCAAATTCGAATATTCAGCTAATTAGAATATCCGGCAAATTCGAATTCGATTAATTAAAATATTCAACCAATTCGAATCGATAACACAAATATTCGAATTTATTGGATAATTGATTTAGAGTTCAAATATTCGATTCGATTCGAAGATTCACACACCCGTAATTATTATATCTCTTTCTCTCGTGGCAAAGTTGGTACCGCGAGCCTAAGAGGACGGTACGTAGTCCTTCTCATACAGCTGTTACCACCTATCTCTTTGGTTTCTCGCATCCGCATCCCGTTTTCCCATCTCAGCGGTTGGCGGTGGCCGGGCCCAGGCGATGATGCATAAAGGGAACCCCCGCGAGGCGCTGAGCTGCCCAGACCAAGAATATATATACACGGAATACCTTTGCCACGAGAGTTAAAGAGAGATAGAAAAGGGCGGAGGAAGAGTTGAGAGCAATAAAAATAGGTAGAGTCACCGGGCGCGTTTCAGTTTACCGCTTGATTAATATTCGTTCCGCTGTGTAGAGAGTTGCGGCAAAAGTGAGAGAGGTGAGAGAGAGAGAGAGAAGAAGTGAGTGAGTGAGAACGAGAGAGGTTTCGCGAGCTCGCGCGAACGCAATGTTGGAAGCGCAAAACAAACGAGTTGCGTTATTAATTGATTTATAACGCGCCATCTTGCAGTACGGAATGACCGGTAATCATTAATTACCGCGCTAATTACCCGAGTGTCGGTCCAGGTAACCGGCTACAGTTGAGATTTTATTCTATAGTAAATATACGTATATATTATTATATACACTGCTCCTTATAGGTCGATTCAGAATTATTTTTTGGATACTTCCCGAGTTATGATTAACTAATTTTATATTATCATTGCTACTTTTCATTCAAAGATACAATGAAAAAATGTTCGTACCCATTATTATTAGAAGTTGGTAGCTTTTTAAAGTATTATTTTCAATTTTATCATCTTTATCATAGTTCTGAAATATTTTAAGAAATTAAAAATAAATAAATAAATATGTGCAATAATGTAAGATAACGCAAATTAATAAGTGATAAATATGATTATTTAAAAAAATTATGAAGACACTCCTGGCTTTCTACAATGATAACAATAAATTATAACCGAGTGATTGTAATCTAGAAAATTAATCGAATATAATTTGTTATTAATTGTTCATCCTAATAGAATTAGTAATTCGAACGATAAATTATCATTTCGATATTTTAAATTTTTACTACTTATTATTTTCGAAAGGCTTCCTGTAAACATTTTTTAAAAATTCTCTCATTTTCACGAGTTAAGGGCTTCACCATACCCTTTCCAATTGACTGTATCAATTCGCAGATTTTTATTTCCGCTGCGTAGATCTTTATATTTTCATATTCCAAGCAAAGTACACGGAAAGAAATGTTTGGTTGTGGCAACTACGTTTTCGATTTGCTGTACACGATGTCTAAGAAATTAGTTGCCTCAACCGTATCGAATAGTAACCTCAACTTATTCACGATTAGTTCTCGCGAGATTAAGTTAGGTTAACTAACCCACTCGAATAGTTGCGACTACCATTCGAATCGTCGGTATTATCATTCGAATCGTCGGTATTACCATTCGAATCGTTGGTATTACCATTTGAGTTGTAAGATAAATAGAATAATCGATTGGTTGTGTCAACTCATTTCTTGGTTATGGTAACTAATCTTCTTTTTCCGTGTATCATCCATTTAATCGTGATTTATGATTGTATTTCGATATCGTAATTGTAATCTTCGAAATCTTGAATTTCATTTATCTAAACGGCTAATTCGGTTCTGAATCAGCCTGTAAAATCATGTGGAATTAGTTTGTCCGTAAGAGAAAAGGAGGGGGTGGATCGTCGATGCGGAAAGAGCTGCGAGACGCCTTCGGCCGATTAATTTTTTGATCGACTGATGATCCGTATATATGTATCTAGTATTTCACTGGCGCTTGGCTGGAACACCTAATCACGAGACTCTGGGACGTTAATGAATCCGTTCTGGCTGTACGATCTTCGATCCAATGGCGTGTCGACCGTCAGATGGGAAAATATATTGCGCTCTACTGATGTATACATGGTAGATAGCCAATGAAATTGATTTATTAACTGCTGCTTTCGCACATTCAAGCTGATTTAATTCGGTGTAGAAGCCTATACATGGAAAGGAAATCCCGGTAAATATTCTATTTTATATTAGACTATAAACGTATAAATTTATTTTCAGGAAATGATTTTTATATTATTTTGTTAATTTTTAATATTTACCTTGAGTTTTGACAAATTTAATATTAAACTTAGGACGCCAACTCGTTACCTAAGAATTAATAAACCTTTTTTTACTTTTTTAAGTAAAATTTACGTTAAAATTTATTTTCATAACAATAAGACAATATTTATAAGACAATATTTTCTAATTTGAATAACTAAACAAAATAAATTATCTTTAACAAAATTTCACGACAAATTGTGAGAATAAAATTAAGGACCCTCCATTACCTAATACTTTTTTTCTCATATACTCCTTCGATATTTGAATATCTTTTTATAAACGTTGCAGATTAATGCTACGAAAAATAATGTAAATTTGTGTCATTTTCAAATAAGGTTCTTCAACAATTATAACACTAATACATATATTTGAAATCTCAGTCCTATTCAATCATCAATATAATCCTCCAATAATTTAGTATAAAAAAATTCAATAATTTTGACAATACTTCTGTTAATATTTCCAAGTAATTGCACTCAAGACAAATTTATATTTGCAATTATTATCTTGTCACAATATAGAAATCATGTTATTTCCAACACCATTAATATCAATAATAATAATTAATAATTAAACTAAATTGGCGGTGGAATAATTTTAAACTTGACTAATTTTTAAAAATATAAATCTTTGTGTTAACGACGTTACAACGAAAATACCACTAAACAAAATAGACGATTAAATCCTGAATAAAAATCCCATAACGTGCATGCATTTTTCATAGTCTGTTACTTGCTAGAGTGACGAGTCGATTCGATAAACATCCGCAGAATATTCTCCCCATCGATCCTGCCGCATATACCCGATTTCTATTGGCGCATCATTCCCAAAACGCGCTCGTTTCGTTCTTCCCAATGCATAGCATGCAGTCTGCCAAAAATACCGTTGAACCCAGCGAAACACAGTGGCGCACATTTTTTCTGACGACGTAGAGGAAGAAGGGTGGAGGGAAAAAAGGGTAGTAGAGGAACAAAACACGAAAAATGGAAATGAATGTGACAAAAAAAAAGTGTGCCAGCAGTGCGGAGCATTGGTGACGGAATCGAGGAGATAGTAACTGCGTTATATATAGAGAAAAACTTTTTCGATAGCCTGTCTCGCCGGGTCCGTTACCAGAATGGCTCCGGCGGTTTGGCTGGGCCAACCGAAAATAAAGAGAACGAGTAAGCGAGAGAGAGAGAGAGAGAATCGTACAAAAAAACAAAAAGAAAAAAAAACAAAACCTTCGCTGCGGTATCGCTGGCATATCGCCCCGTTTGCCGCTGCTCTTCGCAACTTGGAAGTTTCAATTAATATTTGTTTGCGGTGGAGCAACTACGAACAATCAAAACAATAACCAGGGAGCATAATGGGGAAGCTGGTTGACCGCTCGCGAGCGCGAAAGCTTCGGGATTCTCTCGCATAGCGTACCGTACTCTGCTGCTGTAGAGGACGATAGGAATGCGTTATCATCGGATATCAGCATTGCAAATACGGTAGTCGCGCACACGCAAAGCTGCGCGCGCAGTCAACGTTGCTGCTACTGTTGGACCGTTCGCTACGTTTGCGCTAGACCGAATGAAAACAATAAGTGAATGCCAATGCTAATGCATCGGCGGGGCAACCTGATGCAGGGGAAAATATGCAACGTGCAACGCCGACGGCGCGCACCGGTTATCCCTATGCAACGGATAGTATGTGTGCTTTATACGCTGCTGCGAACTAAATATACGTGTTGAGAGAGTGAGAGAGAGAAATGGAAGGATGGACGACGAGTCACGGAGTAACGATATCCTTCGCTAAACATTATACAATAGTATGTGCGACGATGGGACACAATGTCATGACTGTATTGCCGATCTGAACATTATGAAGGTACCTGCTGCTGTTGCTGATGCTGTTGCTGTTTCTGATGTTGCTGCTGCTGCTGCTGCTGTTGTTGCTGCTAGGACGGGTTGTAGAATAATTCAGCTTGACATTATTTCCCGCTATGGTTATAAATTGGTAATCGATACAGACGAAGGCATGTGATATGTTGGCTACTATTAATACATTACTTATTCGTATCAAGATGATTATAGGGACGTGATACTACTTGCATGATTGCTTATAAATTTTTTTTAACATACCTTGGAGCCACTTCGTATTGTTGGTGCAGGCAAAGGGGGCCGAAGGTATTACGGTTTGTACTTTATTTTTGTCATTCCATATCTGTAGAAAATAAATAACGAGAAGTAGAATTTTGCAAAACTATCTCTATGAGGACTTTTCTCATAAAGGACGCTTTTGTAGAAAAAAGAAATAAGCAAGCAATGTTCAAGGTCTACTTTGCATTGCGAATATTATGAAGGTACCTGCTGCTGTTGCTGTTGCTGTTGCTGTTTCTGTTTCTACTCTTGTTGGTGCTAGGATGGGTTGTAGAATAACTCAGCTTGACATCACTGTAAAAAAAATCTACTTGAAATTTAATATACTTTTAGTGGAAGTTTTTATTCATAAACTAGTATATTAAATTTAGTATACAAGTGTAATGTAAAATTAATGTGTGGTACAACACATTCAATGATTTACTTTAATTTTACAGTAAAAGTTCTTGAATTTTAATACTTTGCTTTAATGTTACTGGAAAAGTACATGAATTTTATACCCCAATTGTATATTAAATTTTGAATGACGAGTTTATGAATAAAAACTTCCAATCTTTTCTAACAGTGATTATTTCCCTCTACGGTTATAAATTGGTAATGGATACAGACGAAGTCATGTGATATGTTGGCTACTATTAATACATTACTTATTCGTATTAAGATCATTATAGGAACGTGATACTGCTTGGATGATTGCTTATAAATTTTTTTTAACATACCTTGGAGCCACTTGGTATTGTTGGTGCAGGCAAAGGGGACCGAAGGCATTACGGTTTATACTTTAATTTTACCATTCCATATCTGTAGAAAATAAATAACGAAATGTAGAATTTTGCACATTGGTTCCTCATTATTTTTCGCTTTCTTGCAAAACTATCTCTATGAGGACTTTTCTCATAAAGGACGCTTTTGTAGAAAAAAGAAATAAGGAATCAATGAGCAAGGTTCTACTTTGCATTGCGAAGATTATGAAGGTAGACTGAGACAGAGATTGAGACTTGTTTTGATTACGTGGAAAATTTGTGTTTGCTGCATCAAATTTTTCGACAATTATTGACATAACCTAAACTTTTCGAATATTTGAAAATTCTATAAAGCCCGAACCGCCTTTTCGTTTTCATCCAAATTAAATAAAAAACAATACTAAATATATCTGCACTTGCAAAGAACTATTTAGCAAAGTTTTTTGAATTTTACAAAAGTTAGAATTTCCACGCCTTTAAAACAATTTCGAAAAGCTATAAAACCTGAATTTCTGCGTAAATCTTGCTCATAATTACATCAATCGAAGAAGCGCTGCAGCTACACTTGTGTGTGCAACTTCAACTTAATTGGTGAAACAGTTCGAGTTATAGCTAATTTAATATTCTAAAAAACCTAAGGAACGTAAAGAAATGAAAAAAAGCCCTCGATCCTTGACACGGTGGCAGCAGCGAGATATTTTTATAATCAGATATATATACATATATATATATTCTTGAATTAAACGAAAAATCCGTATGAAAATGGTCTGATAAATTTCGAGTTAACCAACCGAATAAATGAGTCTTGTTTTCAATTATATCCCAGCGTCGATATCCAATTCCCCGTCGATGCAATTTATCGTTCACGTTACACAGAATTCTATACATAAACACTGACCTACGATTCGTTGATGTACAGATTCTCGTAACGTTGATGCGTTCGGGCGTTTAGCTCGTAAAAACCGAGCTAAAGTCCGATCTCGCGGAAATCAAGATTTTTTTTCTCCAGCATATCCAGCGCCGGAAGCTTGTTACCCATACAGCTGCAATCTTTATTTTTATTTATTATTTCTTTTTTCTCTTTGGCTTCGACGAGGTCACGATGCTGTTTTTCCTACCGACCGACTTTACAGAATCTCATTTTTCCTACTTCTAACTTTTTCTCGCGTAAGCGAACGAGCTTTTTCAGGAAGTATATGGAAAAGAAACGCTGGAGCCTCGGTCCAGTAGGTGTTGAAAATTTCAGAAAATGCATAAACGCGGCAAAAATAAATTGCCAAGTACATAGTATCGCCAAGTTACCACGAGAATTAAACGATGAGGGCTCTTTACGTACGTTATTAAATATTATATGCTGGATGCTGGAAAGCCGTTGGAGAGGCGCCTTTACAGCCTCCGTTTCATCGTATAATTATCCTCGAAAAATAGGACATCACGCGGGTGGTATCAAGATTTTTATCTCGTAGATTGCCGAGTAAAGCCTTGCAGAATCTCCAATTTCTCGCTCGAGGTGACTCGTATGAGTTTGAGATACGAAGCGGCCTCGATAAGCCGATGTGCCAGAGCGCTTGGCGTCGATCTATTCGTAGGGAACTAGAGGCGAAAAACCCGAGTCTGAGACGAGAGGCAAAAAGTGACCGGAAGAAACCACTTTTGCGCGTGAGGATATTCTCGGTTCGAGTGACAACAAAAAATAAGGAGCGGTAGGTACGGGTCGTGACGTTTTTTTTTTTCTCGCATCCATGAAGAAACCAACCGACAGACAGCATGATGGTAAAAGACCCAGTAAAATTCCATGGGAGGAGCAAGATTTAGAATATTTCTAAGATATTTTTCCGAGATAAATTATCGAATAATTATTTAAACATTCCGACAATTTTTGTACACCACTATTCTCTTTCTTTTGGACCGTTTTGAGTGTTCTGAAATGAAAAGCATAAAAAAAAAAATTCATGAAAGCGAAGCTTCTTCTATGAGAAAACAAAAAAACCGATATTAGGAAAATGTAGAGAGAAATATCAATTGAATGATCTAATATTAAATTGGAAATTGGATGGAAAGATAGTTTTTTTTAAATTCAAAATATAAGAAGAAGAATCCAAGTTCATTTATGAAAGATTTACAAATTTATCAAATTATATCTAATTATTGCTAATAGAAAAAAATGCCTTTATTAATATTAATACACAGATCTTTCGTGATACGAATATTATATAATTCCACACATCACGAAGGTGTTTTCAATCTTCAAAATTGAATTTCAGTAAGATTTATTATATGACTGTCTCGAAATTTATTATTTACGACAATTATTTGCAGCTTTTATGAGAAAATGTTATTAAAATATTTAATTACAACGAAACAATAAATACACAAGAGGCTCAAAGTGACCGGAAGCAAACACTTTTACGCTCAGTTCGAGTGACGAAAAAAAAGGAGCGTGTCGTGCTGGTTTTTTTTTTTAACATTCATGAAGAAACCAACCGACAGACAGCGTGGTAGTAAAAAGCATAGTAAAATACGATGGGAGGAGCAGGACGTAGGGTATATGTAGTGCAGCGGCGTAGACGAGCGACGACAATTGTACCCCTAGTGTTCTTTACTCTATGGGATCCCTGTGGAGAGGGTCTCTCGCAGCGAGTGAGGCACAAGCGCTACGACGCAGAAGAAGAAGAACAGTCTCAATATTCTGCCAGTACATATACATAGTATAATACTCTGCCTATATCCCATACATAATGTACAGCGTTAGTATAAAGAAGACTGTGTCGCGTGCACCTGGCCATGAAAGATCCTCCAGGTCGTGCATGAAAGTGCATCAGTCCCTTGCTCGTCGTCCAGTAACAGAGAAAAGACGCAAAGTTCGCACCGAAGACGAGAGAGGGATAAAGTCTCGCGAAATTTACCCGCCCATTTGCTGTCTTCCGTGACTATAATATCAGCTTCATCATCTCATGGTTCTCACTCTACGTCATTTCGTATCGATCTAACATTTCTCTCATTTATAATGTAACTGCATATATGTATATATCGCAGCTTCACATAACGTGCACTTTTATCTCAATTTTACGAAAGAAAGTAATGTATTATTAAAAATAGTTCAGGTAAGATTATTATAGATATTTGTGGAGTATTGTAATCGGGCAATTATGCCTAGGGTTCGATCAGCAGATAGAATTGTAAATATAGTGGAATATACATAAGAAATATATGGGCAATTCTAAGTCGACAGGTTAGTGAGTTTGGTATTGTTTTTTTTTTTTTTTTTTTTTTTTTTTTTTTAGAAATTTGTTTTTCAATTACAGAGATATTGTTTAGCTTTTATATTATGGAACGTGCTGGAATTTTTACTTGGGACACTGAAACAATTATTACATTTTTATTAATTCTGACAATTATTCCGAATGAGGATGATTTTCAAGAATTAAGTTTATTTAATAATTATTATATTGGTTACGAAATACATCTTTTAAAAAATGGGTCAAAACGTGGAAATTGTTAAATGCACTTCATTCGGGATATTCATTATTTTATTTATTACCGCTATCCTAATTTTATGACAATCTTATTAGAAGAGTTTCAAATGTTGTGTTTCGTCATGAATTATAAATATTACGATATTTATATATATATATTAAAAATGAAATAATCATTAACTTCATTTTTTTTCAGAAACTAATATTTTTTATCATTATGACTATATAAATTTCCAAGAAAGTCTAAAAATTAATTACAGGGCTCAAGAACATATTAAATGGTGTAAAAATAATTTGCAAAAATGAAAGATTTATCCTGGAAATTCCTGCATGTGTATAAATAAATTGCATATATTCGTACGTTGGATTATTGATCTCATTCTATTTGTCGAACGACGTTTGCTCTTGGCTCTAAAATTATCTGTAATAACTAATAGAGCGTAATCTGCCAGTTTAGTTTTGTTGGGTACCTGGCGGTTGATGTGGCGTTGCTACGGCTGCAGCGAGCAAGACCGAAACTCCCAAGATTGCCAATATCGAATGGCTGTTGTGCGCTAGTTCGCAAGAGCGCGGTCAAGTCAATTCAACTTCGAATAGGACTTCGATACGATAAGAGCAAAACGTTACAAATTGTATTACAGGATCACGACCAGTTACTAATGAGATTTACGTAATTACTGACAAACTCAAAAAGAAATTTAATGCTCAGGATTGTCAATCCCTATTGATTCAGTAAATATAATTACAGTACATTTAGTTTTGTAATTATGATTTTATAATACTAACCAGTAGTGATTATAAAATTTAGTGTAAACATTTGAATAGCTACACAGAATATTCATTATTGTTCAAATATTGGAAGAAATAGTTGAAAAAATGGAAAAGCACGGCCATCCATTACTTTCTTATGCTTATTAATAATGTCTATCCATTTTTTTTCAATAGGATTACCGTGAATTTTGTTGAAAATGAATAGTTTTTGTAGCTGTTTAAAAGTTTACACACTGCATTATAATCGTTACATGTAATTATTATGAAATCAAATTATAGAGCAAAACCTGTCATCGTATTTTGTGAATAATGTGGTGAAAAGTTAAATTTGTGTGCTTGCAAACAAAAATCATTATCCATAAAATTCCACAGAACCTTTTCATTAATTCTTCAGAATTTAAAAAATATTTTCCGTACTTAATATTTTTGTGATTCAACGAATTATTTTAGCACTTTAGCATGAACTAGAAAATAACCAAAAATGATCTGTGACCTTAACAAAAAGATTTCATTAACAAAAAATTGAAAATGAAAATTTCTACTGTGTTCAGTGTGAAAATATTTGCACTTTAAATAGCATAAAACCAACTTACAATAACTTTCAGTGCATAATTTTATTAATAATGTAGTAATTATAAAGAAATGTTGTTACACCGAAAATCTATTGACTTGAGGACATATAAATAATATACAATTAAAATGAACTATTTTACCGACAAATATACGGTAAATGTCTCACATAATGCATTTTATTCGCCATTGCATTGCATTATGCCCAAATATATGTTAACATAAACATTTTTTATGGATTAATATTATCTACAAAAAAAATCTCAAAACAAAATCCTGTTTATTACGAAATGGAAAAAATTTGCATCTGCAGAAAATACTGTTAAGAAAATCATGTATACCTATTAGGAAATTCAAATAACACTTAGTTAAACCGAAAATTGTACCGGAGTTAGAAAGGATGGCAGAGAACTAACTGCCCTCGGGTGGTTCGAGGAGGTGCGAGGTCCGAGTTAGGGTCGAGGGTTAGAGAGCGGGAAAGCGAAGAGGCAGATGGGCTTGAGTAACCTCGAGTAGCATGACGGAGATGAGGAAGAAAAGCGCGGAAATCTGTCCCTGCACTACGTTGCTATACTATATGAACTATATATGTATATGCTCAACTATACCGAGAAGTATAGTTCTGGCTGTAAGCCAATGGTCGCTTGACCCTTCCGTATGTGCTGCTGCTTCCTTCCTCTATCGCTGAGGGGAACTACTGCCTCCGGCACCCTTTGGCTTAGTTAGTTCCGTACGGTAGTCTCCGGCCTCGAGGGGCTTTTCCGGAATTAACGTAACACTAAACCGTACGAGGCTTCTGCAGCTTCTATAGCTTGAAACGTACAGGAACCTTGCATGATCCTCGATCACCGTGGAAACGGCAGGACGTATTGGTCCAAGCGATCTAACCAATGAATTATAACATCCTACATTCACATTATTTATCACTGACTAGAAAACTTCGCGAGTAGAGATCGTGTGTCGGTGCAGCGATCTTATTTAATACATATAACATATATAACCAGAATTCCCAAAAATTAAAAGATCTAACAAATTTTTCGAATAATTCCAAATCTTATCGAATCGGAAACTCTTTATAGATTTCACTCAAATTGATTACCAATTGTCCTTTAACAATCTTTCAATTATAAATTAGTATTTACCTTGATAACTTGAAATTTGCAAGGTCTGGAGCATTTCCAGACTTGAGAAAAAAATGTAAAGTCCCATCATTATAAGGGGCTTTACATTTTTAGTAAAGCAGTACGACCTCTTTGCTCAATAAAATAAATACAGGATTTCCAATTCTGAAAACCTGGCATGGATTTTGCTAAAAGTAACAGTGAACAAAGAGGTCTGATTTACTGACTGCAGAATTTCAATTCTCCCCGATCTCGTCGCTTATCATCTTATTCACGATTGTTCTGTTGATCCGCATGTAGTGACTCCGCGTACGCCTGGTTTTTTTGCTGCCATAGAGACTACGTCGCACCTTGTCGTTCAACATCTTAAGCCTAGTTTAATATTCGCAATTAACACATAATCCGGAAACCCCGAAATGTTTGTAAAGTCAATCAACTTGAGAATTCAAACCTCGTGCGCCCGATATGCTTGACAAAACTTTTTTAATATTATTGTTAATTCTAAAAAATTTTATAGGCGAAACGATTTTCTATTTTTTTTATTTTTGAAATTCATAATTATTGGAAATTTTTTTTATTTGAATACGTTTTAGAATGTTTAAGTGCCGGATAATATAAAGATTAACGATGTGACTATCGAGAAAATGGGTATGATTTTTTTTTCTGTTTTGGAAGGTATCAAATTATTTCCAATTGCCTTAAATGCTAATTAAACTAACATTAAGCATAAAAGTATACTAAATTTACTGAAGATTATTTAGAACATTTGACATTAAATTCCGAGTTTGTCATTTCCTTTTTCCACCGATTTAAAGTGTTGTTAATCAACACTTAATTTTTTTTAAATTTTTTCAAATAGGACAAAAACTAAAATTTTTAAATAAAAAAAATTCTTTTTTTTTAGCAGTTACAACAATATAAAAAGTTACATATTTGGCCCCAATCCAGATAGAATTAGGATCAAACATTTACCAAACCGGTGATAAATACTTTATATATTTTATCAAAAAAAAATTATCCATTTCTGTCTGTGTCGAGGACAGCCGAATCCTTTCTCTGTCTTGATAAAGTCGAATGCAAATATTTTCTATCTGTATCATATCTCACAAAAAAACCCTCAGGCCTTAAAACCTCGTCACGAGCGAAGACAAAGAGTTTATAAACTTTTAACGCGATAAAGTAAACAAATATCCCTTCACTAGTTTTTGGAGTACCAAAATGCAGCGGTGAGCTTAAGGGAGACGTATATTTACGTGCTAGCGCGGTATTCTGATGTATGGGAGCCAGTCAGCGCGACGCATATAAGGACCAAGGGGCGCCAGGGCACTTAAGGGTATATATATACGCGTTGTAGGCTTTCCACCCCGAAAAAAAAACCACCATATTTTTCACTACTCTTTATTTATTGTGTTTTCCAAAGTCTCGCTCTTACGCATTTCTCCTCGTCCCCATCGTGCGACGTTTGGCTTTATTGCTCTGCACGGCGCGCGCTTCTATCGTGATTTTGTCATGGATCCTTGACTCCGTTGAATATAACGTGGCGAGAGGTGGCGCGCTCGTAACCACAGCAGTAATGGTAAACTTTGGGAACCCAAAGTGAAAGCACGGGAAAGCGTGTGCTCGCTGGAACGAGACGGAAAGCGCAAAGAAAAGCGTGTATATTTTGAGTGGGGCGCGTGAGACGACAACGGTGACGACGAAGCTCCATGGTATGGAAAGCCCATGACGCGAGACTAATGGTTATTGTATTCGAAACCGCGTACGTCTGACTTTACAGTTAAAAAAAAATAAAAATAAGAATACAATTCTCTTTAGAAGAGTTTCCGAAATGTTAAAAAATAATCGGCAACTACAAAAAAAAAAAAAATACGAGAGTTATACGACCCTGTCCATTTAATAGTATGTCTGATTTTAAAGTTATTAGGATTAAGCGGACTCGGGCGTTCAAGCCGAGTCTCTTTATATCAGTTTTGACATTTGACATAAACTAAAAAATTGAATGCATGATCTTGGTCTCCATCCCAGTGTGACTGACTGACGACGACACCGACCAATGACAGCGCGAATAACTTGACAACAATGGACCAACTGGTAATTCGATAAAATCTCGCAACATATTTTTTTAGAGAAAGAAAAAAATAAAAATTAAAAGCACAATTATAAAATTTAAGAGTACAATTTTCTGGCGTTTTCTTTTGGATCGTTGGTATCTTTTTAGAAGAGTTTCAGAAATGTTGTATTTCGGCAATGAATTTACTGAAAAATATTTAAACATTTTTTTGATCATTATGGCTATACCGATTTTTGAGAAAGTCTAAAAAATAAATGTTTTTTTTATCACTTTAGGAACATATTAAATGGTAAAAAAAAATTGTAAAAGAATTTGACGGCAACGGTGACGACGAAGCTTCGCAGTATGAAAGTTCCATGACGCGAGACTAATAGTTATTGTATTCGAAACCGCGTACGCCTGACGTGAAAAATAAAAAAAAATAAAAACAAGAATAAAATTCTCTCGCGTTTTCTTTTGGCTCGTTGGTAGAGAGGTTGATACTAAAGATGAGAAAAGAAGAGAAAGAGTCGAGCCAAGAGAACGATTCGTATAGAAACGTGACGAGGGATTAGTGAAACACACACCACTCAAAAACCCCTCGGCAATAGTGACCGTGAGCGCACACGCTCGATACTTTCTCTGTTCTGTTGTTGTGTTTCTGTGGTTCGCCTCCTATGTGGGCGGTCTCGAGAAGAGAAACAAATTTATTCACCCCTTTAGCTAAACAGTTAATAATCACTCACCGCGCATTCGGCGCGATCCCAAGTCTCTCTCTCTCTCTCTCTCTCTCTCTCTCTCTCTCTCTCTCTCTCTCTCTCTCTCTCTCTCTCTCTCTCTCTCTCTCTCTCTCTCTCTCTCTCTCTAAATATATATATATGTTTATGTACCTGTATATTTTCTATAGGTATTAGTCTCAAAATAAATGACCGCATGCTGCATAGCCTGGTTCAAAGAATCTCGAGTCAATGTTCTCGATTAATCCTACTTAAGCAACCTGCTCTCGCTGCCAAGGACTTTAGTAAGAGCGAGATCGCACAATAGTGGAATAAGAAAGGATTTATCAATGAGATAGAGAAAAAATAGGGTATCGACGAGAATAAAAATTTTTTAAAACCATTCTGTCGGCTTCTCTTTTATGTTCACGTGTGCGCAAAAGTGGGAGTGTTTGAGAATAAGAGAGAAAGAGAATATGTTTCTCTCTCGCTTTCTGTATCTCTCTCTCTCTCTTCTTCTTCCAAGATGGACCCCTACAAAGCTCGAGTTTCATCATTAGGCAAATGGATAGTTTGGATCGTATCATCAATTAGGCATGATTAGGAGATGTAATTGATTCGAAGGGCTGTCGATATAATTATGCAGCTTCCGAAGATAATCTATAAACTACGATTAATTATTTCAAATTAATTTAAGAAAACCTGTTTTTATTTCCGTTGCTCGAAATTTTGGGACTTTGACCGATTTTAATCGCTTCATTAATTAGGTAAAAGCATTTCATTATTTATTTCAGAGACTCAGTCATTTAATGTAGTTGACCAATAAAAATACCTTGTAACTTTATCTCACTTTTTTTTGTCGCCAGAATATATATTGATTCCATCCGGTGGAGATAAATGGAATAAAAATTGACGTCTTTATTTCATTAGCTTAATTGGGGAAAAGTTTCAGCATACAAACGAAAAAAGAATAAAATCTGTGGACTTAATCGCATAAAAATACTATACAGTTGATATCAAATATTTTAACGACGAGTATACCAAAGTATGGCCAAATATTTGTTAACATAAGCATTTTTAATGGGTTCGTATTCGACAAAAACAAACGGTAAATAATATCCTATTTATTTACAAACAAAAATGGTATTGTCACGATATATAATTATCAATATTGTCACTTAGTGACCCAGTGTGACACAAAGGGTTAAGGGCGCGTTATATGCATAAACAAGTTACAATTTCGGTAAACTTGAAATCTACTACTGCATTTTTTATACAAATCAGGTGTCTGATTTTTTATGTTAACATAAAACGTGAAAAAAAAGAACAAAAATCTGCTGTTATTCGTTGTAGTGTATAGGGTATTCGAATATTAGTTGATGGTTATCGATTTGGCCCAGGGCTAGATACTCTATTTACAGTTTGTATACTACGTTATTTCACAAGCTACCACCTCACGTCTATGCTCTACGATAAATTGTAGGCAGCGCCGCATTGATTTATCGTTTGTAATTCTTGGTGGCCCATATCCGTTCGCGAAGGGAGAGAGCTCCCAGGGTTTGTTATTATAACTCGTTCTCTCGTGGCGAGATTAATACGGCACAATTCCGTGGCACGCGGAACACAGCATGCACGCCCTATCTCCCACCCGTTCACTACGCCCTTACTACTTCCCTTCCCCGTTCTACTCGCTCAGGTAATAATCGTTCGAAGTCACGAAGAAGTATTCGTGCTCCTACGTCGCTCTCCGCACGCTTGATTTTACGTGGCGAAGAAGATCGCCGTCATCATTCCTTCAACCCGATACTATTTACTCTGCTGTAGTATATATATCTATGTGTAAATATGCATATATGGGGGATTCCAGCTAAATTTTTCATGCTCTATCCCTGACACCTTTAATAATTTTGACAATTTTTTGTCAAATAGTATTTTGAAAATGAAAATACACGTATTTTTTTGTTTGGCGCTAAGACCCATATTTGCGACACACGAATTTTTGGAAGAATTTGTATTTTTCAGGTCGCATTTTTAGTCGTTGATATCGTGGAAATTAACAGTCCTAACGAAAAATATCCAAGATGAAATTTGCTCAGTTTGTAAAGAGCTACATAATGTATGTTAAAAATGTTATTTTAGTTTTCCGAAAATTTTGTTATGTGAGGTTAAACAACAATATATCGTTTTGCAAAAAAGGACACTTTTTATAATTTTTTTTATACTTACAGAAAAATTCTGTTTAAAATTATGAAATTTTTGAGACTCTATCCAGACTGGGCCGATTTTTTTGCGAGAATTCTAGCTAATTGAAGTTTTTTGATATCCTGAACTCTTACGTAAAATTTCAATTATGTAGAACTTTTCGAAAAAAAATCCTGCCAGCCTCTATAGGATCTAAAAAATTTCGTAATTTTAGACAGAATTTTTTTATAAGTATATAAAACATATAAAAAGTGGCGGTTATTTGCAAAACGATATATAGTTGTTAAACTTCATATAACAAAACTTTAGGAAATCTAAAGTAACATTTTTCGTGTACATTATGTAGCTCTTTGCAAACTGTACAAATGTCATCTTGGACATTTTTCGATACGACTGTTAATTTCCAAGATATTAACCATAAAAAATATATGAATCCCAAAAAATGCTAATTTTTACGAAAATTCGTGTGTCGAAAATATTGGTCGTAGCGCCAAACAAAAAAATACGTGTCATTTCATTGTCAAAATACTATTTGATAAAAATTTGTCAAAATTATTGAAGGGTGGCAGGATCAGATCATGAAAAATTCAGCTGGAATTCCCCATATATATATATATATATATATATATATATATATGCGGTCACTCACGAGTTCGGCTTCGTGCTAACCCGAGATATTGGAATGGGCATGTAAACGCCGACGTTAAATGAATCCACTTATCTTAAAGCTGTGTATATTCTTAAAACGTATCATTTGTTTTCATAGTTTTATTCTTGAAATCTTTATCGAAAAGAGGTTCATTTCGATCTTCGTGATTTTTTTTCTTTTCATGCTTCCCTCTTTGCACAGTTACGAAACCCATCGAAATAATATTGCTATCGAAAAAAAGGATCTTTTCAATTCATTGAAATACATTTGGATTCAATCTAAATCTCTCGTTCCCAACGTATTTCAAAGATAAAAAACTGTAACTCCGCAATAACATGTTTTGCACAATATTTAACCACAATATTGAAATCATAACTATATATCGGAAACATATCTACGATATTCTAAGAAGCTTAGCTTAAATAGTCAAAAAATAATTTGAAAATAAAAACACGAGTTATGCGTCGATTTAATAGTACGTCTGATTTCGAAGTTAAAAAAATAATTTTTTTTTGTATACGACTCAGGAACATATTAAATGGTAAAAAGAAAAATTTGAAAAAAGTTTTGACGACAACGCTGACGACGAAGCTCCGTAGTATGGAAGACCCATGACGCGAGACTAACAGTTATTGTATTCGATACCACGTACGTCTGACTTTAATATAAATAAAAAATAAGAGTAAAATCCTCTCGCGTTTTTCTTTTTGCACAGTTACGAAATCCATCGAAATAATATAACTATTGAAAAAAATGCATCTTTTCAATTGATTGAAATACGTTTGGATTCAATCTAAATCTCTCGTTTGCAACAATAATTCAAAGATAAAAAACGGTAACTCCGCAATAACATGTTTTGCACAATATTCAACGACAATATTGAAATCGTAACTATATATCGAAAACATATCTACGATATTCCGAAAAGCTTAGTGTACATTGTAAGAAAGAGAAAAAAAAATTGTTTTTCATCGTTTGATAAAGCCGGTGTATAGGGTTCTCTATGCTCGTCGTGACCGTAGATGAGCGAGGGCAAAGTATCACGAGTACGTTTAGGCCGTTGGGAGGAGGTAGAAATCAGCGAGAAAGGCGAGGAGGGAAAAAGGACTCGAATGGAATATGAAACGAGGATCCGTTGTTGATGCTTGCGGGACCCCCGTGCATTGTGAGCGCGATATATAAACCCATCCCTCTCTTTTGGTCGACGATGTAATCCTGCCACTCAACCCCCTTCAATGCGAACGAGGAACTGGCGCGCGCGTGTGTAAAACGTCATTGCGCAAGCGCCGCACGTTCGCACCGAGAACCGGCGGAGATACTCGAGAGGGAGCGTCGGGGCGCGTGGCGCCGCGTCCGAATCTCTGCCTCGGCAGTCGCGAGACGACCGCCGCGTTGTCAGGATAGTTCGTAGCCGTGTCTCTCGTACAATTCGGACGTATTCATCTAAGCTCGAACGAATTATAATCGAGCGTGTTATTATCACAGATCTAAAGGCAAAAAAAGAAAAACAAACCAGTGTTACGCATCATTAATATATTATTAATGGGAACTCATTGACAAAAATTTGTGAGGCATTTAATGTGTCTTCTCATTTATTTTTAACAATCACTATGGAAACCAACGATTCAATAACATTTCTTTTTCGCTTTTAGGCACTTTTGTTGCATCGTGAACTGGGTGAATCGTTGACACGATTATTGATTCGTGAAACTATCGAAAAAGAGTGATGAATTTTGAGAAATAATTGAAAGTGTTTGTGTGTTTGAATTGTGATACTTGAGCTGGATTATTAAGCAACGTTAACCGGTTTGATCCTAGTGTGTGATTAACGATGGGAACTTGATTTTTTTTGGATATAGAATGAGATATGAAAATAAAAATATTGCTTCCCAATGTGCTTCTCTAATCTCGAGTGACGTTACACACGATCGTAACTAATAAGTGGTTTAATGATCGTTCTGTTGACGTTATGAGTGAAAACTTTTCACGTTCAGTGTTATTATCATCGTCGTAACATTAGCGAATACGTGAAGTGACTTAGTGACGTCGCATTGGATACTTTAAGGATAAAACAAAAACAAATTGAGAGATCGTTGGTTTCAGTCGCGAAGACGATCCTCATAACGGTTCTTCATTACTGTCTGTGTAAACGGTGAATTTTAATTCGATAATAAATCGCGTAGTGCTTTTTAAAACCCACCAGTGAATTCAATCCCGAGGGGCTGAATAAAAAAGGTGCAAGCGCGTACGATGATGATTATTGAGTGTTGGTGATATAAATAAAAGGTTGTTTACTACAACTACCGATTATATTTGAGTTGTACTTAGTGCTCTGGATATTACCCAAAATGCAGTCCCACAGGATGGAGCTACTGTTCCTGATGGCGGCTCTTGCTGTCTGCGTTCAAGGTTCGTAAAGGGCATTTTATATTTACGAGGACAAATATCAGAATGAACTATTTTAGCAGCAAAAACAAATATAATTGAATGTACACGAAAACATATCTCTAGTGGGTTAAATACGCGATCTATATAAACAAAACAAAATTGATTTGAGGACGAATATCAAACAAATTAAATTGAATGTACACAGAAAAATATTTCTAGTTAGTTAAATCAAATACGTGATTTAGTTAAATAAAACGAAAATTGATTTGAATGTAATTGAGCTCGTATGTGATTTAAACTAAATTCATCTCGATTAAATACCATTTATTCAAATGACGTAAATTCTGATTTGAACTAAATAAAAACTTATTAGATCGGAATTTAAAGAAAAAAATGTATACAATTGAAAAAAAGTGAACGTATTTGCTAACCGACCAAATGAGATTGTATAGAACTCAATTCTTTCCGCATCAAACGAAATTTTATTCGATTCAAATGAATCCAGTATCTGATTCAAATAAAATTGTGATCTTGAATATTTTTTGGATACTTTCACTGCCAAATCTAAATAATGAATCTTAACTCCTTATTTTCTTAGAATATCTGTTTTACGCGCATATTTTGTTTTTACAAAATGTAACGACAATGCATTGATAAGTTGCGAATATATTTTTTTCAAATTCAGAATTGTCTAGAAAAACATTCAATAGATCTTGCGATATTTTCATACTTAGGCGTCAATCAACCTCAAAAAATTTGATGAAATTGACGATTGCATTTTATCGTAATAACCGTTGTTAACTTTTATCAAGAAGCGATGAAGCGAGAAATGCTCAACAGCGGTCGATGAGATGTTAATTTTGCACTTCGTCCCGTCTTGTCACTAGATTATCTCTAGTAGCGGGTACGAAA
Organism: Ephialtes manifestator; assembly: GCA_963970395.1. Lineage (NCBI taxonomy): Eukaryota > Metazoa > Arthropoda > Insecta > Hymenoptera > Ichneumonidae > Ephialtes > Ephialtes manifestator. Next base: position 794,401 of record OZ019975.1, on the reverse strand, counting down.
CTTCGTAAACTACTCAGACCGTGAAGAGGACCCTTCCGTCGCTATCTGGCTTACGCGATGTCTCACTATGTTGTCGTACAGTGTATAGAGGAAAATTTAGGGCTGAAGTGTTCTCAGGTGCGATGTCGAAACTTCGCCGGTGTATAACGTCGTACGATGCTTCGAAATATGTACTTAACTCGGTCAAAATCCACACCGTATAGTTCCTGAAGTTATGAAATATAAATTGAAGTATCTTCATTACAACACATTTTAAAAAAAATTATTAAAGATTTTCTTTCCGAAAAAAATATTACGTACTTGAGTTTTTCTCATTAATTTTTCAATTGAAAAAAAAAAAAAACGACTATACCGAGATTTAATTCCGAAACAAAATCTCTAACAAATTACAACTCAACTACGAAAAAGCTTTATGCCGCTGATGATGGTAAAAAGTCGCAGCAAAAACGCTGTGGGACGTTGTTTTGTGGTAGATTATATAAATCTGCCGGAAGGCTAATGAAGTTTATTATCTCGCTACGTTGAGGGAAACTTCTGAACTTTCCTTAACAAGCTTTTCTTTCTGCTGTAGTTGACCCTTTTTACATTTTTTGCAAGCGTCAAATGAAGCATATTACAGCCAAGAAATGAAAGTCAGCAACATTTTAACACGAGCGAAAATTCATTTATATTCGAGATGGTTTTTTTTTGCTGTTGTCATTGCAATGGAAGTGCATATTACCTTTTAAGTATATTACACTATTACAGCAAAACATCTCATAGATATTGTCTCTCGAAAATCACAACATGTCTTTAATAAAATCACTGCTGTTAACTACGATTATAAAAAAGTGTGAACTGTTTTTATTTTCCTCGTGAAGTTGTGTGCGACGGAAAACTTTCATCGCCGCTCGATTACTCCTCGACTATAAAAACATGTAGAGTCAATGTATTTGTTGAGGTTAGATAAAAATGGCACGAGTGAGAATAATTTAACGAATAAACCGAGAGGTCGAATCCTCGTACATACGTCGTTTTTAGATGTGTGTACATGTGTATACATATATACGTGACACTTTGGTCGTTTTTCCTGGACGCGCTCGAAACGAATAGCAACGTATAGCCCCTAATAATTAATCGAAATCTATACCCGGTTGGACTAAAGATAGCAGAATGGGAGTCCGCGACCTCGTCTTTAGGAACATATATACACTGACGTGGTTTTTCCTGTACTCCCCGATATTTCTGCTTTCGTACGGCTCAAGTTACATGGAAACAGCATAGAACCGAACGATTCCATCCTGCATAATTGATATCAATGTTCACCGGCGCGGAACTACGCTCGACCCTCCCGTTGCAAGGTGTATCATTTTTTTTTATTTCTTCCCCCGCGATCGCTTCGCAACGCTCTTATGTGTAGATATGGCTATAGAGTATATACGTTAAAGTATACATTTATCGCCTGTGGGTGGCGTATAAAACGTCAGTGTTATACGAAAGGAAAACTAAGAACTATTATGGTTGCGATGACTAAACACCCTCGGTCGGACGATCGAGCCCAGGTGACTCGAGAACTCACAGGTGGCGATATACCTTTTTTTATTCGTTACTTCTGCTTAAACTTAAAAGTTTATTTTAACAATTTCGTTCCACTCGGAGAAAATTCTGACGTTGATAACTAGAAAATGACAGCTATACATTTTAAGTCTATGAGACTGTTTTTTTAATAGCTACGATAAACATATAGTTAGATCCGTTTTTAGTTACCGTAACTACAAAAAGACGTTCAGTGGATTAAAAATGAATAACTGTCATTTTGTAGTTGTACAATTTCTCTGCTGTCAGTTTATTATTAAACTAGTTACACATGCACAGAGTGAAATAAATTTATTGTACGCTGCGAGAAAGATTTTTCCTCCATCATTTATTAATTATATAACGGCCAATCCCCTTTTCTGATTTAAAAAAAAATCGTCACAGCACTTTTCTTTTATGAAATAAAAATGAAGAATAATTTCGTAACGGATTACCGCTGTATATAAAATATTTGGAAAAGTTTTCTGTCACATTTCCTTTTCTCTTGTAAATTAACTATTTCTCAAAAGTAACAAATATTTCACATTAGTATTTAAAGAGTTAAATATGCCAATAATTTATTCCCTGAGAACACATCGTTCTCATTTATACGCAAGTAAAAAAAAAAATGAAAATTACGTTATTTTATCAAAATAATAAGCTAAACATATCATCATCCATAACTCAGCGTTTATCCACGATAGAATAAAAAATTCGATAGTCGTTCCTTCCCGATGTTGTACCAGCCCGCGAAGACGTGTCACGAGCAGTTTTCACGTACGGTTGTGATTTCTCCGTTAATAAAAAAACCAAGTTTGAGGAAAGCAAACGAATCGAGGAAAAGGGATAAGAAAAAAAAACTGAGTGAACGTTGTCGGTTTGCTGGGTGAAGTTGGAAAACTACTTTGGGGATAAGGTCTTGCTTCGGAGAGCTCGCGCCCGAACGTTTCTGTATGGCCTTACGGTCGTTCGATGTACTACTAGCTTGCTTGCTTGCTTGCTCGCTGCTTGCTTGGCACACGCGATCGTACGAAACGACTGCGCCGCGATCTGCTTGGCACCGCTGCTGCCGACTGTCAATCCGAGGAACGAGGGAATCGACACTTCCAATTTAAATATGTAAAATACACCCGTAACTCGCAACTCGTACCCTACGTACTTTTTCTTCCTCCTTTCTTTTTTTTCCCTCTCTCTCTCTCTCTCTTTGCTTGAGCCGCCGACGACGCTGCCGCCTTAGAAGCAGCTCTCGGGCGACCTCTATCAATTTAACTTCTTATTCGTTTCGGCGAACGTGTGCGTCTGTACGTGTGTCCGGCTGTCGAACGGTCGATCGACCTTTCTCGTGAGACGACATCGGAACGGAAGCTTTCCGAAGCTCGTACTTTAGCATCAAACTCCTTCCTCCTCCTTTCTTCTCCTTTACCTCTACTACGTCTCTCTGTAATTTTTATTCCAATCACGAATTGACCTCCTCCCGTCACGTCTATTTTCTACGCTTCTTACCGGAATATCGAGTTTAAATCTGGCCGATTTTTCTCGGCTCTGGTTTTTGTGCCTTTGGGAATCCGGTTTACGTGCATGGAAAACAATTATTTTCAAGCTGTGAACTGAAAACATTTTTTTTTTGTTTTAAATATATGAGGAATCTAAAATTGCATATTATTAAGTTTTTCCAATTTTCAATAATATTATTATTATGTACAGAATATTAATATGTTGTCTGTAATATTTTTAGTTCTTGATTTTTTTCCAATTGCCAAGGTGAAACTCATCATCTTTTTTGTTACTATAATCTGTGAAATACAAATAGTATAATTATGTAATTTTCATTCAAACTCAACATTATAAAGTTGCATATTGAGTTGCGAACCTAGACTACATTTTTATTTGGTGAAACAAAAACGCATCCTCACAGAACATAATTATACATAATATTAATATGTTATCTAGAATATTTTTAGTTTTTAATTTTTTTTAAATTGCCAAACTGGAATTTAACATTATTTTCCTTACTAAAATGTGTACGCGTTACTAAGTCAAACATTGATTAAATTTTCCTCACCATCGTTCATGACATCCTCATCTTAAAAACATCATAAGACGAACTTAAAAAAAAATTATCAAAGACACTAATCTGCAAAATTACCCAAGATATTCAAACTATTACCAAAAACACCTTCATTCTGATTTTCTCGTAGCCTGATTCCGTTACCGACCATCGTATCCCATTTTCCCATCGCACTCTTAAACGCAAACAAGCAAGCCAAAAAAAAAAAATAATATCAATAAAATGAACGTAAAACGTTACGATAAAGTCGTTGATAAGACCAAGAAAAAAACGAAATGTTCTCCAGTCTACACTTCGCGTTGCCGCTGAGTCGTTCTTTGGTAGCCGAAGACAGTGACAGCCGCCCTCGTTCTCGAGACGCCAGTGCACATTTTAGTATCTACTTTTATCGAGAGAGAAAAGAGCGGCTTGGAAGATGAGTACAGTATAAATACATATATATATATATATATATATACATATAATATAAGTATATATACAGTGTAGAACATTCGCCTCGAGACTACTACTCCCTGCATCCGGCGAAAGAGAAGTAGGAGGAGGACGTCATTGCCAGTCCGTGTAGAGAGTTTGTCAGCCTCTCGTTACGAGATTCCGTGAATACTATCTCCCTGCGCTCGCGCTCGCTGTGTGTTCGCTGCGCGCGGTCTGAACGCTGCTGTGTACCCGAGGTTGTGTTTACGTCGCGCCCTTCCTTCCCTCGCCCTTCAGACTCTGGCAGACTACTACTACTACGACTACCTCTCGCGTTTCTACCATCGTTGTCGTCGTTGTCGTTGTCGTCGGGCGAAGAAAACACGCGTAATTGATATAGACGGGGCTCGGTTTCTCCCTCGATCCTTTTCTCACTCGTTCATGAGTCTCTTCTCCCTTGAGGTTCTTCTCTCAGTCTCTCACTCGTCGCTCTGTAGGTACTTCTCTCGATACAACACGAGGATGAGACCCTCCCGACTCAGGGCGATGGCTCTCAGCGCCAACAGCAGCAACAGCAGCTTCAACCCGCAAACGACGACGTGTAACAGCTTCGCGTTATTCCGCGATCGTATAGTACGCTGCTGTTGCTTCTCTTAGCTCGCGTCAATACATGTCCTGCTAGTTCTCGCGATCCTCCGACACTCGACGCGTATCGATATATGAATTTATGTAAGTGGGCATTCATTTATTTCAGAAGATGATTTCTTTTTTTTTCGATGGTATGTACGCATACGATGATTATGAGACTGGTGATAGTTATTGGCCAGCTGTGAGTAGTTGACAGGGAATATTTTAAATATAGTTATTTTGTCACAATTAAGGGGCTTTTTTGTACGTTTAATTTGTAAATTAGTCGTTGCTGTACCTTAAATACATAAAGTAGAATAATGTGATTTGAACTCTGATTATAATATTTCAAACTAATTTCTGACAATAATTCACGAGTTTTTTCATTTCGGAAACGAAAAATTTATGGCTCAACGGGTTAATTCTAACTCGACATTATAAAATCGGATATTGAGTTGCGAATGTAGCCTACATTTTTATTTTGTGAAACAAAAATGCATCCTCATATAAAGAATAAATAAGCTTCGCGTTATTCTGCAATCCTATAATATGTTGCTTCTCTTAGCTCGCGTCAATACATGTCCTGCTAGTTCTTGCGATCCGACACTCAACGGGTATCGATGTATGAATTTATGTAAGTGGGCATTCATTTATTCCAGAAGATGATTTTTTTCTTTTTCGATGCTATGTACGCATACGATCATTATATGGCTGGCGATAGTTGTTGGCCAGATGTGAGTACTTGACAAGGGATATTTTAAACATAGTTATTTTGCATCGTGTGTATAATTAATTATATTTTATTGACAGTGATTTTATCATGAGTTGTTATCAACGTAAATATTTGTCACGCTTAAGAAGCTTTTCTGCATATTAAATTTACATGATAAATATGACTTTAATTCGTAGTAGCCTAAATTTTTATTTCGTATGTAAAGTAATTACATATGTTAACAAATTGCCATTTGCTCATAATTTTCAACTTTTAAATATCGAACATTTAAAATATTTAAAAAAATTTCTAAAAGAGGATAAAATTTTTATTGAGTGAAACCTGTAAATAGTTATACTTGAGTTAAAATAAAATAAAGAAAGTACCACAGCCCAGGGATTTCGCGATTTATCAATCTCCATAGTTTTCTATCCCCAGTTCAGCTTCCCGCGGCTATATGGCTGTTTATTCCTCGGATCAACGGCCACCGGTTGCACGTGCACCTACTGTACCTACTTGTAGCAACAGAGAGTTTCACGTATATATTTGCGGATATCCTCTGACTGTACCGTGCCGTTTGCTTATGGGTCATTTCAAACTAAGTGGGCTATTAATCTGCCATCACGCCAATTTTTCTCTAGTTTGTAATCATAATAATGGAAACTCCATAAAATTCTGAGAAAAATCGGAAACGTCTGTCTCAACGAAAAAAAATATTACTACTTTATTTTGTCAAAAAATGGCGAAAATTTTCTTGAGCCTCTATAGACTTTTTTTATTAAAAAAAACATTCAAAATCTTAAATTTTATACAGGCACAAATTTTTCGTACGATCGGTAATATTGAATATACAGCAAATTGAAAAAAAAATGAAATAAAAGAATCGTTATTAAATTATGAGCAAACCATAGGTGCTAAAATTCTGAAATAATTTATGGATGTTCGTGATACTCTAAACAACCTTTGAAAAAAATTATGAAGACTTTTTGCAACCATGCTAAATATCGGTGACCCACTTGGTATGGAATGACTTTTACACGTTTTCATAGCCGTCTATTACACACACACACACACACACACACACACACACACACACACACACGACCTTATCCAACCAACGATTATCATTTTTTCGATCAAATTACTCGAATCATATACTTAAACACATAAGTATACATAGTTTTCGCATATTCTTCTTTCATCTATATCTGCATCTCTTACGAGTATATATATATATATATCGCAGAGTCACGAGTCATCTCTTGAAATGTACGTCGTGGACAAAGATGAGATGAGAAAGATCGGCCAACGATCCTTCAAATCCCACCGATCGATCAATCCGCTCTCTTTAGTTCCTCGCACAGAGTCGAGTTTACTATCTCGCGCTACTTATCGATTCCGTTCAACCAACATACGTTGAGTTACTTAAATATATATATATATATATATATATATATATATATATAAAGAATTATATTGTTGGGTTTAGTGTAGTTACTATATCTGCGTGTAGTGTATGTTGTACGTCGTACGTAAAGCGTAAGAGAGTGCACGAACGCCGGACGTGACACGACTCGAGTGCTCTGGCCTGGAGCACCAGACGTCGTCTCGTCGGACACGAAGATTGCAGGAAGACACTCACGGGCGCGAGAGAAGAGATCTTCTCGGACGACGGGACCATCTCGTGAGCAACGCGAGCACTTTGCTTAGCCTTTACTCTCGATGTCTCTTCTTCTTCTTCTTCTAGCGAAATTTTTTTGTAGTCATATGCGAAGTAACCACAATAGTAGGGGAGAGTGATTGGGGCTAGTTGGATCACTTTTTGCTTTCGATCTTTTTGTTGTATTTGTCGCATATTGCGCGATGAAATGTTAGTAACTTTGTGTCGAGAGTTATTAGCTAATTACGCTGGAATTTTTAATCGATTAGTAACATGGTCGGAGTTGTACTCTAATGGGGCAAATACGGTCAAGAAAAATCTTAAAATTCACGGAACGAGTTGTGAGTGCGATTTATATGTTTATTATAAAAGCATTTTTTATAATTTTTTGAATTATTACCGGAAAGTCGAAATGCAGAATATTATCTGCATTTTCATTTTTTTTTTTCGAACTTGTGAAGCCGGCAATAGGATAATATTGACAGAACTCTACTTATCTGTCAGAGATATTTGGCAGGATGCATTTATAAAGTGTAATTTGATTTATATAATTTGACTTGTCCCACGCATCATTTGTACATACCATAGAGAATTTCTCTGGACCGGATCATGTGAATACGCTCCATTCAGGTTAAAATTGCAAATGAATATCCAACCTTTGAAATGGAAAAGTTTCAAATGCCTCAGCTTTGTAGTCGCTGCTTGAAAAGTATTTTATTGTGATGACAAAATTTTACTTTTTTATACTAAGAATCAGTTTTTATTATGTAATTCTTGGAATCATTAGTCAATCACTCTAGTAATGTTACTAAAAGGTGTATATTGTTTATGTAAATGGATCCTGTGAGGGTAAAGTCGTTTCATATAACCGTTGATTTTTAAACGGCTCTGACCCAAATAGCCCCGGTCTCCCCGACATAGGCTCGTATAGCGAGAGCAACGAGTCGTATGCATACTCTGAGTACTCTGGGCCTCACCCTATGTTTGCTCTCATTTTTCTTCATCATTCTCCTCCTCATCCTCCTATTCGCGAGGCCTATAGCAGTTATAGTTATATACTAAGAAACAAGAGTCATACATTCTTCTTCGTAGAGTAATTCATGCATAGTTAGTTTCGTCCTGATTGCGTTGAGTAATTCTTAAGTGTTGCAGTGAATGCCAATGTAATGGAAGCAAAATGAGCAGACAAATTTGTTGAATTAAAATTGATTTGCAGTTAAAGATATAACATTTTGGAAAAATGTGAAAGAAAAATAAATAAAACGTTCTCATAATTGAAGTACTATTTTTTTAACCCATTTTCAGTTTTTCGTTAAGTTCAGGTTTAAAAAAAATCTGCTGACCTCAAGGAACAGCTGAAAATGTATAACTTTTTTTCTATTCCTCTTCAAGTAACATTTAAAATAAATTTGCACAATTTTATAAGTGCAGTTACAAATTAATTAAATTTTTATAATCACTCGATTTTCTTAACCAATTATTTATTGTTATCGATTATCAATACTATCCATACATTTATATTCCATTCGAAATACTATTACAGTGCAACACAATTGTGAAAATTGCCAACGGCTACAAAGTTTGTTCTGATGTTAAAAAAAAGTCTTATGGGGCATTCTCCGTGTCTGATGATTCTGCATTGGCCCGGTTCCACAAACAACACCTCGTTTCGTTCGCGAGCTCCTCGAGCGAATTCAATTATTAATGGCTCGCACGAGGCGTTTGCTTTCCATCTCTTTCTTCGGCTAACACGCATAGAGGCAGCAACGAAACGAGTAGAGCGAGCCATTTTTGAACCATCCCCGTGCGTTCATTGAACAAACATCATTAAGCTGGAAGCGTTCTCGGATGTGTGTGGCATCGTCTTCTTCTTCTTCTTCTTCTTCTCCTTCTTCTTCTTCTTCTTATGTTCGTCGTAGCTTAAACGTTCCGTCGCCAAGTTTCTCAAGTTCCCTCGACTCCTCGTCCACATAAACTCTCTGCTCTCTTCGTCCTCTGCTTTTCGGGACACTCATCTTCGCTCCGTTCGCTTCTCAAGAGAGGAAAGCAACACAATACCGTTTTCCTTGTCTTTCGTATCTTGTATAGTGTCTCTCAGAGTTAAGAGAACTGCAGTAAGGCCCACAACCAGGCACTTCTCGCTTCGGCACAGATGCCACTAGCACCACTTGCCAAAACACACTCTCTTCTCCTGTTGCCACATACCACGCTCTGGTTTCCCTTCTATCCCAAAGAAGGACGAGGCTTTGAGGCGCATTATCATTTTACTGCACTCTCATGGCGACACCAACGTTGAGAAGTTCCAGAACTAGATGAATTGTGAACCGTTCCTTCACTAGTTCAGTCGTTTCCAAAGTATTTTCTTCATTAAGCCAAGTTAGAGATCCTAAATTATCAGAGCATCAGTGACGACGTTTCTATCGCCTCTAAACTGTTTTGTGTCACAGATAAAAAAGTTTTCGTTATATTACATAGGGCGTGAATTTTTGATAAGATTTTTTGTACGATTTAGATATTGGAAATTTACAGTTTTTCTTACTGTTTGTTACGTTTGTTTTGTAAAAGAACTTTTAATTAAACGTGTACAGGTTATAGCTGCACTAAGTTTCGAAAGTATTTTATTCATTAAGCGGAGTAAGGAATTTTGAATTATCAGGGACTTTAAGTTATCAGTGCCGATGTTTGTATCACCTCTAAACTGTTTTGTGTCACAGATAAAAAAGATGAACTGGAAGATTTTTACTTTTTCGGTATATTATAGAGTGTGAATTTTTGATAACATTTTTTTTTTACGATTAAGATATTGGAAATTTACGATTTTTCGTATTGCTTATCCATTTTGTTAAAAGAAATAAATTATACGTGTATATGTAGGTTTAGTTTATCTGCTCTTTTACCGACGTTTGTGTGGTATTAGGTCGAAATATTCATTTTCTGTATTTGACTATACATGATTCTCAATCAGAATATTGGTTAATATTATCATAGAAGGGTTGCAACGAACTGCTTTTTTGGAAGCGATGATAAACAAATGGTTCTCTTCGACTGTTTATTTATCGATGACTTTTGGACCGTAAAGTTATACATCATCACAATTTCTCTATCTGCAAATGTAAGTTCACTAAAATTTTTTACAAAAATACATTGTTTAAATAACCGATTTAATCCACCAAGCTTCCTCCATTCTTCAATATTTACGTGGCAGTCTATTAACAGACTGCCTATCTATTAACAGATTAAGCTTTATACAAATATTTGATCATATTTGTCTACAGTGAATATTTTTTAATTTTATTTATTTGTGTTTGTGAGTATTTGTTAATTAATTAGAAAGCACACAAACCATTCGTTGCATTTGATTCGATCGTATAAAACTACAATGTGAATCATGACATATATATATATATATATACATATAGGTCATTCCATACCAAGTGGATCACCCAAATTTAGTATGGTCGCAAAAAGTTATAATTTTTAAAAGTTGTTTAGAATACCACAAGCATCCATAAATTATTTCAGAATTTTAACACCTATGGATTGCCGAAAAATTAATAACGATTTTTTTATCACATTTTTTCAATAAAAAAATTTCCATAACCGATCAAAAAAAAATTTTTGCCATTTTTTAACAAAGTAAAGTAATAATATTTTTTTTCGTTGTGACAGACCGTTCCGATTGTTCTAAAAATTTCACAGAATTTTCATTATTATGCTTACGAACTAAAGAAAATTTGGCGTGACGGCAAATGAATGTCTCATATATTTTATGTCAGTAAAAACTCAGAGGGACGTATAAAAAATGATATTAGACTACAATAGAATGATACAAATAGGTACAGTTAATAATTTAATCAAGACCCTCCGGTAAATATGAACCGTAGAAGCGGCTAACCATAACGGACAGGTGACGACCGAGTTGGAACTACTCTCCGTTGCTCTGTGCTCACGTTGCCCGCCGCGACGTCGTTCTACGTTGGGCCAACATTAATAATTCGGCCAGCAGCAGAAGCAGCCGCATTCAGAGCTCCAGTCTGCGCTGAGGGGGTCCCATAATACCGGAGCAAATAACGAGAGGCTTGCTCTCACTCTCTATCACTCTACTCGGTATACGAAGGAAGCTGCTTCTGCTGGACCAGCCGAATGCAGGTATATATACTATGCACAGATATACTGGGAGATAGGGTTGAACGGTATATATATATGAGAGTGAGAGAGAGAGAGAGAGTAGAATCCTCTCGTACATACACCGGAGACCGACGTTGGTCTCTCGTAAATATTTGTCCGTCGTACCAGTGCCATTCAGAGACTCTCGTATAACCGTCCAACCCCCTCATGTACCCCTCATGTACCCCTCAGTCGTCCACTCTAACTCAGGGAGAGTTAGACTCTCTTTCTCCGTCAGTTTGTTTACGCAAGTCTAGCGAAGATATTTGGATTTGAATTTCCAACTGGTGAAAACTGTCGTTACAGCTCTAGAGGAGTCAATGGTCTTGTCGAATCTGGCCCACCAGCTTGCAATGTAGTTCACAGATATGACACTTTTTTGTATTATATTTTTTTTCTATAATTACATTTATTTTTATTTTGCTTTGAATTTAATGTAAGTTACAGCAATGTATGCGGAAACTGTAGCAAATTTTGCGGGGAGGACAAATAATACTTGAAGGGGTTTAAAAGATTTTGTTAAATTATATTTTTCAGTAATAATAATAATATTTTGTTTAATTTTGAAAATTTACCCATTCAACTATTATTTTTCCTTTTCGCTAATTTTTTTTTATGGGTCCTGGATATACCAATATGAGTTATATTAAATCAAGAGCAAAATACCCACATGAAAATAAATATATGTGCAAAATTTTGTACATATATTTACAAAATATTAACTATATATTTTTTTAATGCATTTTAACTACATATAGTTTCCATGTCATTTGTTTTCGCAAAGTAAGAAGTAAGAAAAAAAATGAAAAAAAAAAAAAAAAACGTGGTTGAAAAAAGCTGAAATTAACAAATCCTAACTTAAGATGTTCCTTAATAAATCTTAACATAAATTCTACATTCAAAAAACGAAAACCACCGAGGTCCAACGTTAGTGTCTGGTAAATATTTGCCCGTCGTAGCGGTGCCATTCAGACACTCGTATAGCCGTCTAACCGCCGCATGTACCCTTCAGTCGTCGTAACCTCTCTCTCTAACTCTCCCTTTCCCACTCTCTCGGTTTGTTTACGCAAGTCTAGCGAAGATATTTCGATGTGAATTTTCAACTGGAGAATCTGTCGTTACAACGCTGCCCATCTTAAGGAGGGTCGAGCGTTACAACGCAATAACAAGAAAAACATGCTGGTTTTTTAAATACACATTGATATTTAGGACCTGAGTTAAACTACAAAGTATAAATTCAACTTCACCGTTTTCGAGAAATAAATTTATTTATTATTTATTATTTATTATTTATTATTTATTATTTATTATTTATTATTTATTATTTATTATTTATTATTTATTATTTATTATTTATTATTTATTATTTATTATTTATTATTTATTATTTATTATTTATTATTTATTATTTATTATTTATTATTTATTATTTATTATTTATTATTTATTATTTATTATTTATTATTTATTATTTATTATTTATTATTTATTATTTATTATTTATTATTTATTATTTATTATTTATTATTTATTATTTATTATTTATTATTTATTATTTATTATTTATTATTTATTATTTATTATTTATTATTTATTATTTATTATTTATTATTTATTATTTATTATTTATTATTTATTATTTATTATTTATTATTTATTATTTATTATTTATTATTTATTATTTATTATTTATTATTTATTATTTATTATTTATTATTTATTATTTATTATTTATTATTTATTATTTATTATTTATTATTTATTATTTATTATTTATTATTTATTATTTATTATTTATTATTTATTATTTATTATTTATTATTTATTATTTATTATTTATTATTTATTATTTATTATTTATTATTTATTATTTATTATTTATTATTTATTATTTATTATTTATTATTTATTATTTATTATTTATTATTTATTATTTATTATTTATTATTTATTATTTATTATTTATTATTTATTATTTATTATTTATTATTTATTATTTATTATTTATTATTTATTATTTATTATTTATTATTTATTATTTATTTATTGCAAACTATAAAGAATATATTTCGGATGCTCTATGCAAAAATTCAGATACATATTCTTCGACGTTAATTCACAATACACAATTATGTGACTCGAGATCCAGATTTTCGTCTGATGCTCGATTCTCCTTAAAATGTCTTGTCGAGAGTAAAGTAAGACGAATAATAATACTTATATATATTATATCATATTTTCCGTAATTTCTCGGAAGAATGTGAATCTGGCCCACCATAACTCACAGTTTATTACATCTATCATTCGCATGTACGAGTGCAAAGTCGCAGTGTTATCAATCGTAACTGATAACATACATGTGAGAATGGGGCGTTGATTAATTGTGGAGTAGAATAGACGGCGTTCTTTGTTGCTCGATGCTCTCGACACGTCAATCTCGTTTCTTATCGTTGTTCTCATATTCGATTCAACAATGGAGAACACAAAATATCGAGTTTAATTAATTTTCTTAAAGTAATTTTTAAGTTTTAATTATTATGTTGGAAATAACATTTGAAAAATGATTAATAAATATTTAGCTTCCAACTTAAGTAATTTGAATATTAAGTATTGTATCAGTTTCTTGCATTGATTAGACGTCAATTGCAACGGGAAATAATTGATAACTCGCAGCATCCTGCACTTCTCAATTCACTTTTGTTGTTCTCGTGAAGTTTTCAGAGTACCAATTAATCATATTTACTTCGCAAGATTTTCTACTCTTCGCGATAAGAAACGATGTGGAATGGTTTCAAGGATTTATTATCCGGGGAAAGGTCACAAAATAATTAATCAATCAAGAGAAAATGACTTTTATCAGTGAATTTCAAACATGACCTTAACATTTACTAAATAGAGCAAAAAAAAATCCGACCAATATAAATTTGATGAAAATGAAAAAATATTTGGTTAATTCAATTGAAATTAATTTAGAATCACTGAAAAAAATGTCAAGATGCTGTCAAGAAGTGAACAAGGAATAAATAAATTTAAAAAAAAACAAAAATAACTAATTAAAATCACTAAATAAAGATTTATTTCGTGATTCTAAATAAATAATTTCGAATCACTAAAAAGAATGTCAAAAAGTGAACAAGGAATTCGAAAGAAAAAAAACTTAAAATAACATCTAGGCCTAAAAATAAATAAAAAAATAATTGTCCCATTACAGAATAATTAAAAATGATGATTTTACGCTTGAGTCGTGTAAGCTTCGTATATGGCAGTGAGACCCGAGTTGCACTTCTTTGCTGGTGGTTGCGATGCGGTGCATCTACCGCGCTAATATACGTTCTAAGAGAAATCCTCAGAAGGCTGTGATTACCCACAGTTTCCGCGGGGCAATATAATTACATTCTCTCGCGCCTTTAATAATGCATTAATTACAACCTCGCTGCTCTCGAGATGGCGAAGCCTGGCTGCCCGGCAGTTATTTATTTATGTTAATCTTGGACGAGCATCTTAATGTCTGAGCGAGACGATGGAAGGCGGCGGCACAGGCGGCAACAGCGGCACGAGGAAGGTTCGAGCGAAGAGGGTGTCCGCATGCACATCTCTCCGGGAATCCAGAATCCACAGCAGTCCCTGCTGCGTTCACTCACGTCTTTATGCTGCCATTTCTCTTCGACTGTCGTTCCCAAAAGAGAACCGATATGTATATGGGCTATTCCAAACTAACCTTGTATTTTCTTTTTCAAATTAAACATGTAGTTTCAGTATGCAATACAATGTGGATGAAAACATTATTCTACAATTCCGTCGCAAATAAAATCATCTTTAAAACTATTAATTTTAGAAAATTGAAAACGTCGAAAAAAGATTTTTTGAGTTTGGATTAAAGAAAAAATCAAAATTATCGACATTTTTTTTTTTACAAATTTTTTAATGGGGATTTTTTTTTCACTTTTAAAATTTAGTAAACCTGCTATTTAAAGAAAAATTAATTCATTGTAGATAATTTTTGGAGTGGTTCAAAGTAATTAAATAGCAATAAGCCCAATAAAAAATTTGAAGGGTTAGGCGTTAATCGAGTTGGCTTGGAATTCCCCATATATAACTAAGACACCATTATATACACACATGAGTTTTTCACACGTGGATACAGTCGAGGAGACCCGGACTTTGGTAAATTTATGTTATTACCTCAATATTTGTTTCGGTTGAATACCATTTACGAACCTTAAGCCTCAGAACTTATACTATTCGATTCTTAATTGATACTTAACATTTTATTTCTTAATTATCGATGAATCGAGAGAATATTTTTCGACGGTATATTAACGATTACAAAATAATAATAAAAAAAAGTCATGTTATTAATTAAGCGCACCCACATATTTATTTTTCACTGGCTTGTCCAGTAGCCGATTCTTGCTTAATTTTTAACATTTTATTTCTTAATTATCGATGAATCGAGAAAATATTTTTCGACGGTATATTAATGATTACAAAATAATAATAAAAAAGTCATGTTATTAATCAAGCGCACCCACATATTTATTTTTCACTGGCTCGTCCAGTGGCCGATCCTTGCTTAATTTTAAACATTTTATTTCTTAATTATCGATGAATCGAGAAAATATTTTTCGACGGTATATTAACGATTATAAGATAATATAAAAAAAAATAAACAGGCATGGTATTAATCAAGCGCACCCATATATTTATTTTTCACTGGCTTGTCCAATGGACGAAGCCCCAGGCAGAGCTCCAGTGTAGCTCCAGCTCCAGCAGTACCTGCGGGGGGCGCGGCTTTCGCCGAGCTTTCACGATCGACCAACTTCCTGATAGCCCGGAGCCAGCTGAAATATTATGTGCGAGCTCCTTCGTTAAAATGACCACGTATACTCGTAATTTACAAGACGTTACGATCCTGCAACCGTTCCTCTGTACTGCACATATTTTTGTCACGTTTCTGTGTGCGCTGTGCCACGTGAATAATTACCATTGGTGTGAAGTGTTGACCGTAACGCGGTTGACTCTCGATCAGAGTGAGAGTCGAGAAGTGATTGTGCCTCGTGCACATTAGCCGATAAATAATGGAAGACAAAATGTCAACGCGGGCGTTTAAGGATATTGCTGCGAAAACAACTTTCTGGTCGATGGTTTTGCAAGATTTCTTACCTTGTCTCAAATATGTACGATATATTTTTTTTTCTTTTTTCATATTTCGATAATTATCGTCAGAAATTTATCCGTAGAAACGGGTCTAATGAGTTTATTTGAATCAAATGAAATCGTTTTCAAATGGATAACATGTTATTGAAGAAAATACAATAAAAAAATATATATTAAAAGGTGTTTCATAGAAAATGTTAGAGCTACGAATTAAAAAAAAATTTAATCAAGAAGAAAATTAGTTTACATTAATTTTTCATCGTATGCGACTATTAGTGGCCAATTTGTTTTTCAAAGCGCTGCTTATAAGATTAAAATTAATTCATCAAGTTGGTTTGTAAAAATTAATATAATATAAGAAATTAGTAATCAAAAGATATTAATAATATATAAGAAAATAATTTTGTAAAAAGATTGAGGATTTTTCAAAATTCGACTGGAGGTTGATATCATCGGTACCGTTTGAATTGCTGGTACAGCGCTATGGAAACATTTTACAAGCGGAAAAACGATAAGGAATGTTATGAAAATTTTACTGACTCAATAAAACGTTTAATTCGTTCACCTAGTTAAATCGATGCAAAAAGCATGAGTAATGCATTCGTGCACTCTGAATCTTTGAAACAGCTGCTAACGATAATTTTCCGTATAACATACGCGGATAAGAATATTTAATAAACAGCAAGATGAATCGACAAAGTTTCACGCACGTTTATAGAATACACAGCGATTGTATAGTTATTATGTTTTATTGAATTTTCTTCTCGAATCTCTTGGGTCATCAGCGATAAGTGCTTTGGAGATGATGCAACAGCCTCTTATCAGTACAAACGCGTCGGGTTAGACAGTGTGAAAGACGTCGTTGAGTGCGGTAGGTCGCGAATTATCGGTCCTTAAGTTAAAGGCGAAGACAATGCGCGAGAGCGAACGGCCAAGGCGGACGGGCGAGATTCTAGAGGAGAATCGCTGGCGATGAGCCTCAATTTGGCGGATCCTCGTCGGCGTAATTACGGATTTTACGCCGTCACGGCGTCGTTGTGGGCGTGCTGCAAGACTTCGCGCGCGCCACAAGATAATAGCTCGGTTCAAGTGCGCGAACGTGGAAGAGTCGATAAATTAGCAAATTCTCTCACTAACTCCCTCAGGTGGAAATCGTTGACGATGTACCACCAATTGTCTTGAAACCTATAAAAACTTTCAGTACGATTTTTTCTTTCTTATTTTCAATCACAGATAAGTAAGGTCTTTTTTTTATCAATTAATTTTATTCAATATTACGGAAGCATTTCTATAAAAATGAGTAATATCGCTTGATGCACTTATTTTGCTTTTAGTGTGATATGAGAGATATGTTTTTTTGACCTCTTAAAGCATTCAGTATTACTTATAATGAATTTTCGTTTTGTTTTTACACTCTGGTATTTTTTACTTATTTTTGCACTTCTATATGAAAATCGAGACATTAAATATTTAAAAATAATTATTGGTAGTGCGAATGCTGCACCAGTTCGAAATTCTATTACAAATGAGGATGCTAATAGGGACTTGAAATAAAATCTTGAATAAATCATAAGTTGATGAATTTTTTAAAGAAAAAAAGCTAAACTCATGTCTCAAAAATATATATTTTGTACAACTTCAAATTATTTTGATATTTTTGAACTAGTGATTCTTTTATGAAAATGTTCAGAGTGTACAAACTTTTTTAAAAAATATTATCTAGTGAATGTTCATTTATTTATATTATCAAATTTTAGTAACAGACGATATTTAGTAGACAATAAAAATCGTTTACTATTACTACCATTATAAAAAATTATTTTAGTGACCCAAAATTTTATACCATCTATCGAATAGATTTTTAATCAACTTCACATTTTTTACTTTCTAATCACATACACATGTAAGAGAGAAAAAAATATGTTTTCCTTAATACCAATTCAATAAAAAAATAACTTAATTCAATTAATAACCGCCGCGCTGTGCACCATCATTAAATTTTATTTCGCTTATCGCTTAGCTGATCCTCTTCCAGTACAAGCACAATAATTTATAGCATTCTGCCACACATACTATGAATAGTTGGTGAAGGGTCAGGGCACTTGGAGTGTCATGGTGTCACTTACCGCTAGCAATGTGACAATGCCAATCGTCGCTGTGAATGGACCCGGAGAGTTTCGCTCGTATCTCCCGTCAGACACACACACATGCACACATACACTAACTAACGGATTCGTAGATCCATCATACATATATATATATGAACTAACATTATATACACAGAGTGCTCACAGGGACACCAGTGTCCGATATATAATACGCGTATGCATGCGTTGCGTTTTGCCAGACGTCCATATGTCGCGTCGCGCCATATGCGGGACTCTGGTCCAGAGTGTCGATGGCTTTGGCATCATATACCCATACGAATCGCGTTATATTAATCGAACGACTCGACCGAGACCGGCATGCTTGTATTGTCACAACGTTTCTATGAAAGTGCTTTAACGTGCACACTGAATTTAGTGGCTTTGATGGGGTGATAAACCTACCCCACAATATCCAAGTATTGGCTGAGCTTTCTTTTCAATTTCACAATTTTTTAATAGAAATTTTGCATTCTCGATAAATAAAAAATTCAGCACGTTTAGTATAATTTTTCTTTTACATTTTACTAGTATTTTGGTGTTAACTTTTGTAAGAATATAATCGTACTCACAATATTAATTTCATAGAATCTTGAATAACGGTACTCTACGGTTGAATAGTGGGAGCTATCGTTTAGCCCTAGACCGATAGGCAGTACAATTTAGATAGAGATTTGTCCAAACGTTTCAGGCGATCAACGAGACCACATTATATTGTGGTTGTTATAAAATATTTTTGGCCATTTACACCTGACAATTTTAATAATTTATATGTACTGAAATTTTATTGGCCGAAACTAATGTTTTTCGTATTTTTTATTTCTGATTTATTAATATGCCAGACTATTTCAGTATTAATGTGCCAATAATTATTATTTTATTTTTAATCTATGCCATGTTTTTCTATTTAAACATTTAACTCTAAAGTCACAAAGTTAAATTATATCATATTTTAAAAAATAATATTATTACACTTTGTTGGTGTTAAGACATTTAACGGCCAAAATTTCAGGAGGAAGAAAATAGTTTTTCTGAAATATAAATAATATTTAAGAAATATTAATATATTTAATAATATTAATAAATATGAATATTTAAAAAAAATAGCTTTTTTTAATTAAAATAGTGGAAGCGGTTTTGAAAAATTCACGTTTTTAATTTTTTTTGAAATGCATTTATTCTGTCATAAAATAAAAATAAAAATTGCATTCCTTATAGAACTCTATTGCCTATAGAATTTCCGAATTTAAATAAAAATATGTATCTTTTTTTACCAATATAGCAAATATGCTACTTTGGCACTTAAAAGTTTAATACTAAACCTTTTTTGCGTGGGATACAAAACAAAACGATTTTTAGCAACCAATGCAAAATAATAAGACGAATAAAATCCACTAATATTATAACATTCCATTAACCTATTTTCAAGTCAAATGTTTTTGAAATTTTACGATTATGTTGAAAATGACAGCAGCAAAATTTTTAACGTCGGATTTTTCAAAATCTAACTTTACGGGCGTTATAGAAAATTTAGTAAATACATTGTAAGCAGTAAATTGTTCGATTCAATTAATATCCGATTGATTGAACATTTTCTGTGTGTTGAGATATCAGCACGCGAGTTTTGTGTGCGATGGACACCGACGGAACGCGAGACATATTAATATTCATCGTTTGCTGGATTATTAATAGGTACCGGCTTGTTGTGCGATATTCAGCTCGGCAATTAATTAACTGGCGTGCATGTACGTACGTTTAACTCACCCGCCCGCGATGTTGATGGAATTTCGCTTGTACATTGCCATACGTAAGCACTTTTAACTGTACAGTATATTATATACCACCAGATAAAGCGAGTTCCTTCATTCTTCTTACCCTCTTTTTATTTACGATACTTTTCACCCGCCACGCTATTATTAGCGATACATAAGTCATGGTTAAAAGAAAGAAAAAAAAATGCAAAAACTCTGACTAAATATAGTATTAAAAAAAAAGTCTCACAAAGTGCGTGAACCATTATTCGCCTTGTCTGCAACATCAGTAACGACCGCTGGAGACAACACAAAGTCATGTTGAAGAGTAAAGACGTGCTTAAAAAAAAAATGCAAAAATAAAAGAACAAATCCTTATATATATGTATATACAGTGATGGTATATTATTGTAACTGTTCATGAGAGGGACGAGGAAAGACAGTCGCTTTATTTATCGCCGGTTTTGGAGAACAGAGGGTGACTTTGTGGCTTGAGATATCGCTAACACGCGCTCGCGACAACTTCATTATGAATGCCACTGTTGGAACGTAAGACGCAAGAAAAAAGATAAAAAAATAATGAAGTCGATGAGTTCACTACGCTTTCACAGTGAGAGATTTTTATATCGACTATGGTCGCTCGTTTACATATGTGGTTCTAAGGTATTAAAATAAAAGAGATCCGAATAGACTCTAATCCTCTTCGAGGAAATCCACGACGTGTTTTAAAGCTTGCACTTTAGCCTCGTTTCTCGCCTTCAGCCTATTTCGTGCAGCTGTCATCGTGACTACCACGAGAAATGCCGAAGAATAGACAGCGAACGCGCGCCCAGAACCCTCGAACATGACTTTGTACTTACAACCAGGAGAAAGCACTTGGACTTTTTTTTTCCTCTTCGGTTCATTTCCGTCTCAAAAATAGAAGTGATTTTTTCTCGATTTATAGACATTTTTTATTTTTCTTGGATCAGGGATTATATTGTTTAATTTCAAATTTTTGTGATGTAAGTTACTATTTATAATAATATAATAATTATATAGACGATTTTTTTTCCCGGATCAAGAATTATTTTGTTTAATTTTGAACATTTTGTGACATAGATAGGCCGAAGAAAGTATTTTTGTGATGCAAGTTACTATTTATAATAATATAAATAGATAAGCGTTAGTTCGGTGCTTGATGGATAATTGATTTTGAAACTCGACGTGAGATTCTGTATTAGACGTATATGGCTACGCAACCTACGAGTTTCTATCTCCGACACTCGTTAATCCTCTTATCTCTGACTAAATAGGCTCAACGCGGATAGATCGGGGATCTATAAATTGACTTTCCAAACTGACGATCGACTCGGACGGCGGTCACGAACAATAATCATTGAGATACGCCGCGCCTTTGGCTTCCCAAGCGAGATGAATCCTTACAGACATTTTAAAATACCTTAATTATTTTGTATTTAAAAAAATCGGTATAAATTACTTTAAATTAATTATTATTAATCACCATAAAAATATTATTTTTTTCGTTAAACAGATTACGAATTTAATATTGTATTATATAATGGTACTTTTTAAAAAGTATTGGATAATCATTACTTATTATCCTATACTATACTATAAAATTATAAACAATAGTGTGAATAATTATTCGTGTAGACCAGTTAACAACATTCTGATTATTGTCACATTAATTTTTCTCAGATTATTGAATAAACATTTATTGGATAATAGATAATTATTATTGAATAATCTAAGAAAAATTACTGTGACAAAAATCAGAATATTGTCAACTGTGTTACACAAATAATAATTCACACCATTACTTTTTATTATAATAACCATAAAACCATTTTTGTCACCTCAGAGAAATATTGGCATATAAATTATATAAATTAAATTAGATGATTAATTATCTAGAAAATATCGGAGTTCAGTTAATCGAATTTCAAAACAATATTCTGCAGTGTTATATGGCTGTTGTTACTTCTCCTGCACATAGTCGAAACTAATTTTTTTCTTTTTTTAACTTGACGCCATTCTTCTGACCAATTATTTGGACCAATTCCGCGTATAAAAGCGTTGGGCGCTTCGTGTCTCGTAGTTGCCAGACGTCCAGACACTTCTGACAGTTCTAATTGATCGAGAAAAGAATACAAGCGAGGCGTGACGTGATGCACTGTTGCTTCGATGATATACGTATATTTACCTCGGGTTCTATGTTTCATTGGAGCTCACATGGGAAACCCAGAGCTTAGTATCCTTGTGTATGTGATAATGATACGTGTGGGAGCCCTCGACCCCCGGCAATGCATATGCTATTGATCGTCTGGTCAATTAATTAAATTTGCATGCGCGACATTGGCACAGTAGGCTTCCTTTCGGTAGCTCTTCGTGTTCGCCGTGAGGTTCGACCTACGACCTCTCGCGATCTAACTTTTTTTTTTCTTATACTTCCCCGAGTCGTTGACCGACAAATTATTTTATCGGTACACACTAAAATAAGTGAGAACTATCATTTACGAAAATAAAAAAAAATTCTTTCTCTAAATCTTCGTAATTCAATACTAACGGAAAATCCACAAAATCCACAATGACATCCACTGGCTAAATTGTAAATTCGTAACAGTTGTCATAAATCGTCAATATGTTTTGAAAAATATTATCTACTCGATGAATTAAGCTAATGTTCAGATTTAATAACGAATTTTTTATTTTAAATATTTTAATTATTAGTATAATATTAGCTATTAGCAATTTTAAGGTAATTTAATATTCTACAAACTGTAAATATGATCTGCTCGATGAATTAAACTAATGTTCACATTTAATAACGACATTTTAATTAAAAATATATTAATTATTACTATAATATTAGCCAATTTTTAAGTCAATTAAAATACTGCAAATTGTAATTTTTTTCTTCGTATCGATTCCCAATATTTATCATATAATAATTGATTGATTACATATTTTTAGTGAAGCTACCGATTACCGATTCGCGATGTCACGTTCAATGGAACGTCTCGCGCGTGACCACGTACACTGTAGACATAATTATTCTCATCTCGTACCAAAAGTAAAATCTATAATCGCCAGCGTGCCGACTTGATTCCACCCCCTGCCCCCCCCCCCCCCCCCCCAACTTTCGTTGAGGCACGAAGAGGCGACGACGACCAACGAATAGCTCGATCTATCATAACCCGACGAGTATAAACGCGTGGCGATAGGAATTCTGTAATTAAATTTCCGCTCGTTTCGAGGAGACCGAAGAAATTATACGTGCTCTCTGCTGCCAATGGATATATCTTCAATACGAGCCATACATTTTTTTTTTTTTTTCGTCATGGTCTCTCCGTGACGATCTTTCCTTCGGCTTCTTTTTTTCTTTTCTCTCTTCAACGAGATCTGCATGTACTACGTGTGGGTGGAACTCACTGCGGAAAATTAAAGAGGAAGATAAAAAAAAAGAAAAAAGAAAAAGTTGATAGCATCGAGTACGTGTCCAACGTCCTCTTTCAATAATTATTAATTGCTCGTACGATCCAAGAGGAACTCGATGCATGCGGCTTCAACGAGAGGAGTATCACACACCTCGATCTTCTTTATTTATTTTTTTTTATTATATATATTTTTTATCGTCATCCACTTTTGCGATCACGCACGTGTGACCCTCCCCTTTTTCTCGCTTCGCATTCATCTCCGGTGTGGACCATGTTTCTGAAGGATGAACGCCCCATCTTTGGAGTTGTGTCATGCCATAATTAAAAATTTATTGAGAATTTAAAATTCGTGTGGTGGTTTTTGTGGGTGGGGGTTAAAATGGCGAAGGATAAAAATAGGGGATGGAAAAACAGCGAATGATCCAAATAGCGAATAGCTAATATAGCGAATTTGAAAATAACGATCGTCTTAATAAAAAATGGCCATTATTTTGAAATTGGCTATTTTAGCCATTCGCTATTTTGACCCCCATCCGATTTCGTTAGGAAGAAGTGATTTGATAATTTTCCATATATTCCATTAAATTAGAATCAGTATCAAACAGATCTTGGAAATTTGTACAAATATTTCTTTTATAAAACTATTAAAAAAGTTTGTCGAATTTACAAACGAACAAAAATTTCTTATCAAATAAATAGTCTTCTTGTAAAAGTGACGGAAAAGATATTTCGCAGAATGGAAATACAGAACTTATAAGAAATTCTGTACTATATGCGTCTTGACCGAGAGGACGTATCACACGTCTCGATCTTCTCCTCTTTCTTAATTCTTTTCAACATGTTTTTTTTTTTTTTTAAATCTCTATCCACTCTTGCGATCACGCACGTGTGACCCTCCTCTTTTTCTCGCTTCCTCCTCATCTCACCGCATGTAGCATGTTTCTGCATCGAAGAGAGGAGAACGCCCTATCTTTAGCGTAAGAGTGTCACGCCAGAATCTCCGATTTACCGGGAATGACTAGCTGCTATCGTATCTGCACGCGGATTGGATCTGATAAAAGCCAGAGCTCTTCGGTTGGTCTCTACACAGCTCCTGCTGAGGCCTCTCTTCGAAATCGCCAAGATTTTATCGCTCGAGTCCTCAAGTAGTCGTCGCCAAAGAAGACTACACCCTCTTTTGTATATAAAAGTTCCTTCGTTGTGGTTTCGCTTCTGCACATTTGCCGCTTTCACATATTCTCGTCTGAGCAACTTGCTCGCGAAGCTACCGCGTGTCTCTTTGGGTTTAGGTGAAAGCGGGGCAAAATGGCAACACGGGGCATAATGGCCCATCTCGTCAAAATGGTACACTGAAAAAAAATGTCACTGATTCAATAAATCCCTCGTTGCGGGCTGCCAAAAACAAGCGTTATCAACTTAATTTAAATTCTAATTCTTCCAATTCCATACTAGATCGAAACAATAACTCTAAAATAAGCAAAATAATAATCTATTATTTCAATGTTAAATGGGATTGATCGAATAATAACAAGAGTTAATTAAAAAATACTTCTTTTTGGCAGCCCGCAATAGAATTTTTTTTCAGTGTACCAGTGTACGGTTGAAATCGTAAAAGAATTATGTTATGTTTTAATGCATGATATTAATCTCACGATATCTTTGAAATTAAATTAAAAAGAATATAAACATCTATTCTTTTTACATCGAATTCTTAACGCATTTTATAATTATTTTCAATTATAAAAAAAAATATTTTTTATATAGTATATATAATAGCTTATATTATTTTGTATATAGCGGATTTGATCTATATATGAATTATATCGATATCGTATATTGTCTGTCTGAAATATAACAATATGGGTTTTATAAATATGTAGGCAAAATTTTTTGTTACTATATAAAATATATTTGTTTTTATACAGTTCTTAATATAAATATTAAGATAAAAATCTTTATATATAATTTTAATATAATATTTTCACTTGGGATGCCCCGTGTTGCCATTTTGCCCTGCTCTTCCCTATTAGGTTTCAGGGGTATACGAAAATACTATATATGTGGGTATATAAAAGCCCTCGACGTATTAATGACTCGGATCACTCGTTCGCGCTATCGGATCGGTTGATCGCTACCGATAAATCATGCTCGCATTTCTGGTATGCAAATATATATATCGCGCGGCTCGTCTCTGATCCAGTTCTCCTATGCTCCTCTCGTGACTGGCACTATACATACGGGTCATTCCATACCAAGTGGACCATTCATTTGCCATCACACCAATTTTTTTTTGTAGTTTGTAATCATAATAATAAAAATTATGTGAAATATTGAGAAAAATCGGAATGTTCTGTCTCAACGAAAAAAAATATTATTACTTTATTTTCTCAAAAAATGAGGGACATTTTTTTCCAGCGTCTATGGAAAAAATGTTATTAAAAAGTACATTCAAAAACTTAAATTTTATACATGAAATTTTTTTTGTACGATCGGTAATTTTGAATATACAGCGAATTGAAAAAAAATCGTTATTACATTTTGGGCAAATCATAGATGCAAAAATTCTGAAATAATTTATGGATGTTCGTGATACTCTAACCAACTTTTGAAAAAATTATGAAAATTTTTTTGTACGTTTGGTAATTTTGAATATGCAGCGAATTGAAAAAAAACGTAATAAAAAAAAGTCGTTAATAAATTTTGGGAACACCATGGGTGCGAAAATTCTGAAATAATTTATGGATGTTCGTGATAGTCTGAACAACTTTTGAAAAAATTATGATCACTTTTTGCGACCATGCTAAATTTGGGTGGACCACTTGGTATGGAATGACCCATATATGGTGCAGGCCAACGACGACGAAGTCTGGGGCGAATACGGTTGATGGTACACGACGCCGAGAATGGAACGAGCCGCGTGTGGAAAAGGTACGTGTCGTCGTTGTCGACGTCGTCGTCATCTCTTTTTTCCATTAACCTACTCTCTCTCTCTCTTTCTCCGCACCCGTTGGCTTCTCTCATCTCGTTGGTGCAAAGGAACGCCGATTATCCGAAGAAGGAGGAGGCCCAGCCACCGATCGGACAGTAATGACCGCTCTTACGCGTAATAACGATGCGTTTAAGAGACTTTTAATTCTTAGCAGCCGGAGTGACACGGGAAAAGCCAACGTGGCTCTCGGAATAGGCTGTTTCGATGGGATACCAAGTCATTTACACATGTATAGAATATAATGAGAATAACGCCGAGGCAAATTTATTTGCATCGAAAGATCAACTCAGAAATATGAAATATGATTTAACAGTAGACATTGACTACAAGATAATTAACATAAATCGATAAATAACTGAACTAGTAATTTCCCTAAATCGAAGATTTATTTATTTTGTCTTCCCTGATAGAAGTAACGAACAGTAGACAATTATTACTTTTGTACATTCATTTTTTAATCAAGGCTAATGAGAAAAAAAATATCATTTAAATATTGAGCAAAAAAATTTGTGAGTTTGTCCAGTTTAAAAATAAAATTGTTTAGGTTACCAATTTTTTATTCGTGACTGAGGCAAAAAATATTTCGTAAAATGAAAACACCATTTTGAACAATTTAATGAAACCTCTGCAAATGACAAATAAATTTTTATAAAATTTACACTAAGTTTCCGTGAACGTTTGCAGAAACTCTTTGTCGTAATTACGAAAATTAACATTCATTAAAAACAGTATGACTAATTCATGATACAAAAATAATATAACTTCCGACATCTCAAAATAATCAAGAGAAACTCAAAGCATTACTCGCAGCGAAGCATTTCTCACATTGCTGTAAACAAGGCGGCAGCCTTAATCCCAGTCAATCTAAATACCGTAATACATATGTATCTTGTACAATAAACCACAGTTATACGTACTGTGTGCATTATCATATCTCGTCTAGGCCGCAATTCCACAAAGCTGGAAATTACTACATTAACCTCTAGCTCGGTTGGGGATGTGAGAGGGCGAGACAAGAGTAGTAAGTACGACTAGAGCGCACAGAGCTTCGAGCTCTCCGGTGTTCGCAGCCCCTCAGTCTAGTAGAAGAGCCTCTTCTCTACTCCAGCACTCTCGATCTCGCCCGTACTTTCCCTCTCTATCGTGCACATTTCCTCTTCTCTCGCTTTCCGTGCATACTGTATCCCTCTTATGCATACACTTTGCCAAACTTTGCCTCCTATATACAACACATGTCTCGACGTACATGTACGTATGTATAAATGCTTTAAATATGTATATATACGAACCTTGTCTACCACTTTGAGGTCGAGCACTCAGATTAGATGCTACATTGGAATATATATATATATATATTTATTATATATGGGGTATTCCTGGCCAACTCATTAAGTGTTCTGATCCCTTTCAATCTGCTCCATAATTTTTTATACTATTCTATATGCTTGAAAAAAAAAATTTTACTGAAATTTTTTTATGAATATTTTAGTTGCGGGTCAAAATAGCGAATAGCTAAAATAGCGAATGTCAAAATAATGACCGTCTGAATCAAGAATGGCCATCATGATGAAATTCAGTCATTTTGGTTGCATTTTAATAATATGGCGGTCAAAATAGCAAATGGCTGGAGTGGCGAATTAAAATATAACGAACGTCTGAATCTAGAATGGCCATTATTATGGAATTCGCTATTTTAGCCATTCGCTACATTGATCATTCGCTATCTTGAACCCCATCCTTTAAAAATGAAAAAAATGAAACAAGGTGGGTAGTTCATAGTCGGTTGTTATGTAAATATTTTATACATAACTCACAATTATTTTAGAATTTTGCTGAAGATTTTGTTTAACGATATAAAAAAATCAAGTATTTTTTTTTTCGAAAAAGTGGCTTAAAAAATTGAACCAAACGTTTGCCCACTCTGGATCATAGCTCAAAAATATTGATATCTAATACAAGAATTTTTTAGAATAATTTCAAATTTTTATTTTGCAGCGCAAAATTTTTATTTAAAAAATTCGTGAAAAAACATTTTTAAGTTTTTTTTCGATCGTATAGAATAGTATGAAAAGTTGTGAAGCGAATTGGAAGGGGTCAGGTTGAACCAGAGTTGTAAATGCCTAATACTTATAGAAATAATGATGATGATACGATCAGCTCTATAATTATGATTTTATAATAATAACATATAGCGATTGTAATACGATAATTAAACTTTGGAATGGTTGCAAAAATTATTATCTTTCAATAAAAATTCACGGTAATCCTTTTGAAAAAATGGAAAAAAAGTAATGCATTAAGAAAGTAATGCATTACTTACTTCTTCCATTTTTTCCACTATTTCTTGCAATATTAAAGCGAAAATTAGTATTTTTTTCAGCCATTCAAATGTTTACACTCTATTTTATAATCACTATATATTATTATTATGAAATCATAATTACAAAAAAAATTGTACTGTAAACTATATCGTATGAATTAATGGGGATTTACAACTCTGGGGTGAACGCTTGTTGAGTTGGCCAGGAATACCCCATATATAATATATATATATATATATATATATATATATATATTATATATGTAGCGATATATATGTAGCGATGTCCGTTATGGTTATATATATATATATATATATATATATATATATATATAACCATAACGGACATCGCTACATGGGCATGTGCTAAGCTTCACGTTTGGCTCTTGTCGTGCTCCCTCTAGCATGATCACGTTACCTCCAACATTTATATGCATCCAAATGGTAGAGACTCCAAAAGTGCTAGTGAATTCCTCTTCCATCTTCATTATTCCTATTACCAGTCTCGTTGGAACGCAACAGCCCAGATTCGTACATTCCGAGTTCTCTCTTCGTCTCGCGAAATATTCGGCAAAGAGCTAAATAGGATAATTCGCGGTAGTTTCTCTCATACGTGTAGCAAAATGCCAGCAGGACTTCAACCTATGTCTGCCACTGTCAGCCAGTCACGAACTTGATTTATATACATACATATAATCAACGCCACTGAATTCCTTTCTTATCTAAAGTCACGTTATACAAATCGTGCTGATAACATTCATGACAACTCATCAAAGCCTCATGATTATGACATCACGCACCAACCATGATTTAAAATCTGGGGTAATAAATCGTATGCCATCGATTTTTATTTTCCACTTTAATGTCTTTAATTCTTGTTGTACTATTATTCAGTAGCTTGTACCAATTGTGACTGATTGTGTGTGAGTTTTAGGTTGCGTGAGTGAATGATTACGAATTTCTTGACAGAGACCGATTGCCTTTGTAAGTCCAGCTGCTGCTGCTGCTTCAGTCGAGAGAAGGAAAGAACTAATTAGGCGAGTTAGACTTTGTCGGGAACTTGAGCATCTGCACTGAGAGAAATCGTGGTAGTTCAGGCAATTATTAAGCCATAAGCAGATATGTAAATTTGATATAAATATATTATATTACATTTTAGATAATGTAGATTTTTACTCCCTGCAACAATTTGAATAGTTATTTTAGCGGATTTAATGATTAAATTAATGCCGTTATAATTATTGTAACTAATTCTGTAGTTAGTTTAAAATAACTTCGTATTTACATTAACAGTGAAGATATAGTTAAATACAGCCTTATCTATTTTCTTATAATTAGTGCAACTTTATTATTGTTGTTGCAATCATCATTTCCAACTTGTTGGAAACAAAATTTATTTTAAATGTATTTAATATATATAATACATTTTATAGGATTTTATTCTACTGAATTGACTATAAATAATTAGTACAAATAATTTTTTTTAAATAGCTGAGGTTATAATTCACTATAAATTTATAGTTTTAACCAGTGTCGTTTTTTCCCCTCAGTGCATCATCGTAATTGCATGCACTTACCATATACTTATAGTATGCGTTTAGTGCGCGTGTTTTCGTTCGAGTTTGAGAGTGCGTGCATTGTCTTATGTACGAGAGCAATTCCGCGAGGCCCCCCATTGCTTTTCCCTATTCTCTATATACATACTCGCGATGAACGCTCCCTCTATCTTGAACCCCATGAATTTAATCAACGTAATTTTCCAACCACGCCTTATACTCTGGCTTCCCATCATGGTCTTCGTGTATTCCCGAGAGGTTCCGAAGAAACTCAACGCCTCCCGTAACCTATGAACGGAGAACGGCTTCGTTGAAGCAGCAGAGGCAACTTCGAGAGATTCTGGATTCACTCGAACCTTCATATTTTACGTCGTTGCGTCGGAAGGTTTATGCAGAGGGAAGGAAGCAAACCGTACCAAGACTTGGGCTATCGGATACGCCCTCTCGACCCTACGATATCACTTCTTCCCTCGTTGCAGTCAACTTTCTGCCCAATCTTTCTGACTATCTTAAGAGAAATACATGAGAGACAGGCTCTTGAAAATTTCAAGGAAAAAACTACTTCACACTCACTGAGAATATATATTATATTCGAAGAGTTCTTGCAGTCAACCTTTAGTGATTTAGAAACATATTGCATCGTGAACTTCCAGGGAAAGGCATTTTTTTCGTAAGTTCAACTCGGCCAAGTGTTGATAAGTTTAAAGTTTTTTTTCTGATTTTATCATATCATAAGACTGAGCCTTAGTTGTTTGGGCAAATATATTTTCATTCCTTACATTTTTTTTTCTTCGATTTTTAATAGAAAATTATTTTTTAATCTATCAGCGTTACTATATTTTATACAAAAGTTTGCGTAGCTTATATCTTTCTTTTTGAACTTTAAAATAACCTGAAAAAAATTATTTTCAATTAAACAAAAAAAAAAAATCGTGAGAAAAGTCTTTCATTTTATTTTTTTAGTGCATTATATAGACAATCCTATTTTTTTCAATTTTTTTTTCACTGAATATCATGCAAATTAATTGATTTAGCGATGACTGAAAAAAATGCGAATATCTTTTTTCATAAAAGCTGCAAATTGTTTTAGTAAAATAAATATATAATTAAGCCCAATAAATATTTACAAAATTCTGTGGATATTGAAAATCGTTCCGGTATTTAAACATCATGCAAAAGTTTTAAACCTTTGAAAAAAAAAAAAAAAAAAATGTTTATTTATCAATACAAACAGCCTTTTAGGTATCTGAAGCGTGGAAAAGTTAATTTTTCTTAATCGAAATAAATACCCGCTCGATAGATTGGATTCGTTTGATCGAATATCGCGGGAATTGAATTTAGTGAGACCGAGCTGGAGAAGTAAACTCTGGTGCGATGTGTGTGGATGTGAGTCCACGATAGAGGAACGAGAGACCAGTCCGCGAGACGAACTCTAAACTCGATACGTCGCCTGCTATAACGAAGCACATACACGGGCAGACCGAGGTCTACGGTTCTGGTATTAGGTGCAGAGAGCTCTATATATGGGGAATTCCAGCTAAATTTTTCACACTCTGACCCTGACCTCCTTCAATAGTTTTAACAATTTTTTATCAAATAGTATTTTGAAAAAGAAAAGACACGTATTTTTTTGTTTAGCGCTACGACCAATATTTTCGACACATGGATTTTTTTAAAAATTTACATTATTCGGGATTGATATATCTTTTTTATGGCGTCGAGTCGCTACCGCGACTCTTGATATTTTTAATCGTTAATATCTTGAAGATTAACAGTCCTATCGAAAAATGTCCTGAATGAAATTTGTTCAGTTTTCAAAGAGCTACATAATGTACATTACAAATGTTATTTTAGTTATTCTGAAATTGTGTTATATGACGATAAACAACAATGTATCAATTTGCAAAAAAAAAAAAATAGAACTTCTATAAAAAGATCGACCCATTCTGGATAGAATCTAAAAAATTTCGTCATTTTAGACAGAATTTTTCTGTAAGTATATAAAAATGATAAAAAGTGTCCCTTTTTTACAAAACGATATATTATTGTTTAACGCCATATACCAAAATTCCTATTTTAGGAAAACTAAAATAAAATTTTTAATATACATTATGTTGCTCTTTGCAAACTGAAGAAATTTCATCTTGGAAATTTTACGACAGGACTGTTAATTTCCAAGATATCAACGATTAAAAATATATAAACCCAACAAAGAATTTCCAAATTTTTGGAAAAATTCATGTGTCGAAAATATTGGTAGTAGCTCCAAACAAAAAAATAGGTGTATTTTCTTTTTAAAAATATTATTTGATAAAAAATTGTCGAAATTTTGAAAGGGTGAGGGTATGAAAAGTTCAGTTGGAATTCCCCATATACGTTAGTGTGTGGCCTCTGTTACCCTCTATGCTTTCCCAGTGTACGTAGTGTTGTACATCGTACTCTATCTACCTTGCTGCACAGCTACACGTGTAATCACTGAAATTCGAGGCAGCAGCAGCAGCAGCCACCATCGTACGGACAGGCAACCCGGGTTCTGGCGAGGCCAGGGGCAAGAGGAAAGGCTATATCGGATTTCGATGGAAACATCCTCCGGGCATGCTATGGAATCCAAGGGAGAATCTAATAAAGAAACTTGATTCTCGATCGACGTTGGTACTCCACGCAGTATATATGCTGCTGCAACACTCGGGCTGTGGATAGTGGTTGATTGAGTGAAATAGACAGAATACATACACACGACTATTTCGAATTCAAGCACCACATACTCGCTCTAATAGACGTGTTCATCTGGAGTAAAATTTTTAATATTTTCCGCACGCTTTTTTAAATTCTTTCACCACTGCCCACGTAGCATAGTTATTATATTGAAACAATACCTGCTTTTCAAAACATCTTTTTAAAAATTATATGCGCAAATTTTGGAAATAATTGAAAAATAGTGGAATTGCATTATGATTAAATTTTACATTTTTTATGTCGTGAAAGATAAACGCATTTACACGTGAAAATTAAAAAGTCCAATTGAATGCTTTATGAGTGTTTTATTGAACATAAGCAGTATTTACATTGCACATTTTTTTACGAACAGTCAACAGTGTAATTTTTTCACAGGCATTCAATGCTTGTGAAAATAAAAGATAAAGGAATAAAAAAAATTAAAATAATAAAGGTAATAAAACTAAAATAAAAATTAATAACGAGAAAATTTAATAGCAATAATACTATAATTTTCACACTATTATTAATTTCGAAAAGTGGTCGTTTAATAAAATTATTTGTTCAAAATGAAAATCAGTATTGACAGGATTAAGCTAACATTCAATATTACCGCTTCTCAATCATTATTAAAAGCGTTTATCATCGTATTAAACATATTTATGATGTGTTACAAAAAAAAATATAAATAAATGTCTCCTCTTCTCATTTCATAATCGTGTTATCATAAAATATGCCTTTCATAGCATTCATCATGACCCCGTCAATTAAGCTTGTGTTATTGAGTGGGACTCATACAAACTTTTTTTTTCGATTTCTTCTATTAAATAGCGTACGTCAAATAAAGCATATAATTCTTTTTTTTTTAATTACTCGAGAGGCAGCCGCGATCGAATTAATTAATCCGAGGTACTCGACGTCTCATGTTGCCTCGAGCAACCACGAAGCCCGCCCACTCTATGCTGTACTCTTGCAGTATATACTGAATAGTAAAGGATATATATGGGTCATTCCATCCCAAGTGGGGCCACCAAAATTTCGCAAGTTTGCAAAAAGTGTCCTAATTTTTTTCAAAACTTATTTAGAGTATCACGAACATCCATAAATTATTTCCGAATTTTATCATCTATGGTTTGCCCAAAATTTAATAACGATTTTATTTTTTTCAATTCGCTGTATATTCGAAATGACCGATCGTACGAAAAATATGTTCGTGTATAAAACTTAAGTTTTTCTATGTACTTTTTAATTTAAAAAATTCCACAGCCGCTCAAAAATAATTTCTGCCATTTTTTAACAAAATAAAGTTATAATTTTTTTTCATTAAAATTTCATTAATCATTTCCGCTATTCTTTGACAAAATACAGTAACAATTTTTTTTTTTATTGATCTATCGATTTTTCTCAAAATCGGACAATTTCTATTATTATGCTTACAAATCGCAGAAAAAATTGGCGTGATGACAAATTAATGGACCACTTGGTATGAAATTACCCATATATAGTGCAGCAGCGTGAACCCCCTCATCTCGTATACGAGACCGATGTATACGTACTCTCCGTCTCTCACCTAATCGGTTTTCGTCTCCGTTCTCTTGTATTTCGCGCTCACTCGGTCCGCTCTCTGGTTCACCAATGGTCGACAAAGGTAACGTGGCGTGATTATAGTATCCGGACGTCGTCGTCGTCATCCAAGTCGCCGGGGCGCCTCTCGGACCACCATGGTCGTATATACCCAAGGCACGAGTCCAAGAGCTCGTGGAACTTCCGGTTTCTCTCTTGCCTCATGCACCCATGGATTTCCCTTCTCGCTCTGAACTTCGCTCATGCCTAGGATTTACCCCTAGCCACGTCATCATGCTCGACTGTTATACCCTATTCCATTTCGCCCTTTGTGAACTTCCGTGTTATACCAAAACTGTAAATTACAAATTGAAACGGCTAATTAATCGAATTGGTTAAATTCAATTAGAAATGTTGGATAGTAGGAAATTCTACTGTGACTATTTAATCGAGTATTGAATTTATGTCATTGCCGTTACTCGTAAAAATGAAATTAAATAAATTGTGGTAAACTACCATTTTTTATAAAAGTAGAATAAATAATAAAAATTGGTATTTCTAAAAATTATTTTGCATTATTAGAAAAAATGTTATAATTTTTAATATGCGAATCCCATTTCAAAAAAGTATTAGATGTTTTACGTGTGGATTACAAAAATCCTAGAAAAATTAGTTCTATTGAAAAATAAGTAGACATTTTTTTTACACAGTTTTTCAGCAAATATTCTAGACTCAAAATCAAAAGTATATACAGAAGCTCGAAATTAAGTTGAATCACTCATTAATAAAGAAAAATATTTTTTTAATACAGTTTTTCAACAATTATTCTAGATTCTGAATCAAAAGAATATACAGATGCTCGAAATTCAGTAGAACCACCCATTAATAGTGACATATTTTTTTAACCCAGTTTCTCAGCAATTATTCTAGACCCCAAATTAAAAGTTTGTTTTACATTTTCGAAGTTTAGCGGGAAAAGTAATTTGTTTCTTGACAGCTAATAATGACTCGGCAAATCGTCCCATTAACAGGTTGCCATGGTATGGGTCTACACAAATTGAAAAAAAAAAAAAAAAAAGAAATAAC
Organism: Ephialtes manifestator; assembly: GCA_963970395.1. Lineage (NCBI taxonomy): Eukaryota > Metazoa > Arthropoda > Insecta > Hymenoptera > Ichneumonidae > Ephialtes > Ephialtes manifestator. The sequence continues at coordinate 758,478 of OZ019975.1, read as the reverse complement.
GTGAGCTTTCCACATCTTCACGCCACTTACCATAGTTCACTACTGGTTATCGCTGAACCATGTACATACAGAAACTCGAATTCGCGGAGCTACTTAGTTTTTCCACGGTGATCGACCACCGATAACGTCGGAAGTCGATAATGCCCGTTCCCGCGAGCGCCCATGGCCTGCTTTCCGTTCGCGTAATCCCCTCCGAACAAAAGTATAACGCTCTGTGGCGTGACTCTTATTGTAAGCCAGAGGGTTAAAACCTCGTCGTTGACGTCGTTGACGTCGACGACGGCCACGACGACCACGACGTCTGCTTCCCTTGCACGGGGAACACGCGTCCACCCAACGAACATCCGGTTTTTCGCCCTTCTCGTCGACCCATAGTGCTCCGACTCCGTGGACTTCCTTTACGTCCGTTCTTTCTTGCTCCATCTTTTATTACCTCTCAACCCTGCTTCCAACTCTTTGTCCTCATCCATCCAAGACGTCGGGCACGTCGACGCCTAGAATTCTAACGGGCTGTTCACGATATCAAGAAGAAACGAACCTTTCGTCACTTTCGTCGAATAAAAACAAATACTTTCAACCACCGTTCGGTAATGTTCGAATAAAAACAAATATTTTCTACCACCATTCGGTAATGTTCGAATAAAAACAAATATTTTCAACCACCGTTCGGCAATATTCGAATAAAAACAAATATTTTCTACCACCATTCGGTAATGTTCGAATAAAAACAAATATTTTCTACCACCATTCGGTAATGTTCGAATAAAAACAAATATTTTCAACCACCGTTCGGCAATATTCGAATAAAAACAAATATTTTCTACCACCATTCGGTAATGTTCAAATAAAAACAAATATTTTCAACCACCGTTCGGCAATATTCGAATAAAAACAAATATTTTCAACCACCATTCGGTAATGTTCGAATAAAAACAAATATTTTCAACCACCATTCGGTAATGTTCGAATAAAAACAAATAATTTCAAGCACCATTCGGTAATGTTCGAACAAAAAAAAATATTTTCTACTACCATTCGGTAATGTTCGAATAAAAACATATATTTTCAACCTCCGTTCGGCAATATTCGAATAAAAGTATCAAAAATACATTTTGATTCGAATAACTATGAATAATTATGTGAAGGTGCCAAAATTATTAATATTTTCTTCAATCGAAAAGAGTAATTTGAAATTATTGATCTGCATAAATCCAATTATGGTTTTTTATTAAGAATTATTGAGATAGTTAAAGTAAAACGTATTTTGAATATATTTATATTGTAATATTTGCCCATCCCGGGTGTTAACTATTTATGTTGCAAAAAAAATTTCGTAATTTATTGCGTGGTGTTATTTCTAACAGTAATTTTTACAAATGATTACTTGACTCGGCCATGATATAGAAATTTTCTAATAAAAAAATTATGCTTATAGTTTTAGCTAAAAAAAATAATTATACTATAATCATAATTTTTAAGTAAATTACGATTACATATTCTAATAATTTACTTCGGTAATAAAATTTCATATTTTGTGAACTAGTGGTTAGAGAATAAAATATTTGCTTGACGTAGTAAAAAGACGAAAAAAAAATGAGAACTCATCACTTATAGTCATAGGGCATTTTCCGCGAACCGTTTTACCGTAAAATTTGTTCTACTCATTTTTCTCTCGGTCGAGAGTGCTCGTGCCCGGCTGTCTCGTTAAGGAGGAAAAAGGCGTCGTTTGAAAACGGCCGCCGGGTGTAGTAATGGGTATAGGAGAGAAAACGACACGGCGTTGAACCGCGCGCGGCGGTCGTCGTAACCCTCGACCCGCTCGAGCTATATGCGAGTAAGATGCTGAGTAGAAAAATAAAATAAAGCGGAAGAGGGTGAAGCTCGCAGCTTATCTTCGTGAAATATACGCTTGCTTGTTCGTGCTAACGCACGAGGTCAAGTCTTGTGCCGCAGGCACCGGAACTAGTACGACGACGGGATATTCGACACCCGAGATCGTCGATCCTGAAAAAACACAGGAAGAAGAAGAAAACGTTGCACCATACGCAGCGCAACAAATTTTAAACACACGAAGTTTCATTCGCTAATTTTGAATTCTTCATCTTATCCTACACGTAAATTATATATTGTTTGCAAGAATTCGTATAAGAACTGAAATTTTGTAAAAGTGGGACAAATAGTTTTAAGCAATATATTTATTTTCAATTCTGTACAGGAAATGTGTAGGAATGTTATCCTGTACTATTGCCGAAATATAATATATTTCATAATCGTTAATGGCAATATTTATAACGTGCCTTACGAAATTTTTTCAGTTAATTTCTAGGTTACAAAAATAAATAATATGAATATGAATTAATTTTTCTCTTACAATATATTTCCTATGATTTCCCAATAAAAAATTATAATTCAAGAAATTCTTTTTTTATTTTTGTAAATTCAACGAATACACTAATTATTTTGTTACCACTAATTTAATAAAATAAAAATTTGTAAATTCCCTATATTTACAATACCTTCTTGCTATTTTTCAAATTTAGCACTACGACATTTCAATTTTTTATTGTGTACGATGCACAAAAAATACATATAGTTTGTATTTAAAAAAAAATACTTTTATAAAAATCGAAAAGATTAAAAAATGGAGCAAAAAAAATCATTTTCAACTACCCGCAGGCGCCTAGTAAATTTGCCATTGAAAAGGACCATTGTCGTAACATAACATTTCATTCTCGTTGGTGACAATATTTCATTCGTGCCTCATCGAACACAAGAGTGTGCATCAAACATTGCCGGAAAGGCAAAGGGGCCCTGCAGCGTACTACTCTTTCGTACCTTCGACTCCCCTTGGTCTATGAGTTCTAAAAAGGGCTTTCGACTTTACTAGCTGATAATTTTCGTACCTCGTCGACGGTACAGCGAGGGCCGGGGGGGGGGGGGGGGGCAGCATAGTATGCATTCAGTCGCACGCGTGCGAGTGGCATACACCGCTGTCGAGGGGATGAAGTGAATGTATACTGCTACACGTCGGCACATATAGTGCATAAGAAAAAAATATATATACATATAGAGGAGAGCGGGGAAAAATGGGTCGCCGGGGCAAAACCGGCCACCCAACTTAGATTTTTCAATAAAAATTAATTTCTGGAAACAAGATCAGATAGCGATGGTAAGAAAACGAACAATAAAAGGTGACGTAGTGACTGTATATGCGATCTAGTGACGGGGCAAAATGGTTCGCCCGATTTAGATGTAGGGATGGGGATTATGGTGACCCAAATTTCAGTGGTATTTTTTAAGTTTTAGTATCACCCAATAAAATATATGTTTTCGGTGCAAAAAAAAAATCTCGCGAAAAATGAAGTTTGTGAAAAATGATTTAGAGATTGCTCAACAATTTTGAAAATTCTTGAGATGATTTTTTTCATCATTTTTTTGTAATCTCTCACGCCTCATATTATCTTGTTATCTCATTCCTAGTTTATGGTTAAAATTTTGAAAAAAAAATCTTATCATTAAAAGGTCGCTCAACGAACAAAACACATTTTGAAGTAAATTAATTTTTCTTACTGTTTTTTTTCACAACTCTTACTTCTGATTTTCTCACATTATTCAATGCCTAGGTCATGTTTAAAAAATGGAAAATATTAACACGCTTTAAAACCGAGTGAAATTTTATTTTGAAATTACTGCTAATTGGATCTATGCTATTTGTAGCTATCGTCTATTTTTTCTTAAGGGGCCCATTTTGCCCCGCTCTCCCCTATATATATATGAGCCACGCTTCGACCCATAGGATTCGCGACGGGGTTGAAAAACGCCAGGGAACCGATGCTCTGTGCTACAAGCATTCTCGCACCGGCATTGGGACGCCAAAGGCGCAAAGCTTATACACAGCGAGAAAGAGAAAGATAGAGAAAGTGTGCTCGTCGCGTACGGTCCTCGGGGCACGAACAATAGGGCCCGAGGCAGGAGACAGAACCTCCCATCCCCTACCTACGTATATTCCTCATGTATCCCCGATCGATATATTGTTCTTTTCCACTATTGATTTTTGTTCATTTTCATACCAATTCTTTTTTCGCATCTCCTTTTTCATTCACTCCTCTCGTCGCTTTGTCAAATCCGTGGTAAAAAAAACACTAGTCGCGTGCAATACTTTTCAAGCGGATTATTTTTATTATTTTCTTTTTATTCGCATTCTTTAATTCTCAGTGAGAATATATGACGATCGTTACACAGTCTAGCTTCACTCATGCGGCATGAGGAAGTCCAACGTGAGAATTAGTAAGCGAGAGAGAGAGAGAGAGAAATAGAGATAGAGAGGGAGGAAGATCGAAATTGGAAGGGGAATCGGGATGATATTCAACAGGAAGTTATAGAAGGTTTCCGGACAGAGGTTCCCGTTCTCTCTGTGTCAGATAGCGGAGCGTGTTCGCGACGAACCCGGAGGAAAGGAGATAGCGCGAGGGAGGTGATTTATAATGATTACCGCATTGTGCCGAGGCGTCACTAAATAATGCATTGCCTCTCCCGCCACCACCGCCTCCTCTCTCTCTCTCTCTCGCATCTCCCATATAATACCCTTTTCCACCTCCCGTGGCAACCACTCCCCCATTATCATTAGAGATAGCAAGCGCCTTAACGCCAGAAACTTCTCTCTTTGTTAACCAAACGATATATGCATGAGCTGCCTCGCGGTTCTTAGCAAATGCGCTCAACAGCGCGAACCAACGATGACGATTTCTGTGGTAGCAACATATATATATATATATGCGCTATATATATATGTGTTGTATGTGTTAATGGTATTGAAATGGTATAGTGAGCAGCGCAACTCAACTTTCTCAATCTATGGACCATTTCTTCAACTGTGTATATATATATTAATATGAGGCATTCCATGCTAATTCAACCAACGGCTGAATTCCATCTTATTCGTCTCGCGATTTTTTATGTTATCCTTCGACATCAAAAAAGCATGAAGAATTTTTTTCACATTTTTTTAAATCAGGTTTTTTAATTATTAATATTTACAGGCAAATTAAAAACGCCCTTGTTTAGAAAATCGATAAAAAATTCTGAAAAATACGACGACAATAATCGAAATTTTTGGTCGACAAGTGAAAGTGGAAAAAAAAATTTCCTAACTTTTTAATATTTAATGATTTTTTTTTATAGATATATTTACACAAAATCTTAAAAAATATTTAACTACGATGGAAAGACTTTAGATCTAAAAATCTAAAGAAAATCGAAGTTATATAATAATCTTATTATTATTATTAAAATTGAAGTTGATAATTTTTTAAGATTTTTCGTGGTCCTATAAAAAAAAATATCATAAAATAGAAAAAAAGGTAGAAGAAATTTTTGTTCCACTTTCGCTTGTCGACCAAAATTTCGTTTCTTGACGTAATATTTTTCAGATTTTTTTCGGATTTGTTAATTGTCCCGTTTTTTGTTTATCTGTAAATATTAATAACTAATAAACTTGATTATAAAAAATGTGAAAAGAATTCTATATGCATCATTTATGTCGAAGAATAACATAAAAAATCGGGAAGCAGATAGGGCAAGGTGAGGTTCGGATGCTGGTCGAGTTGGCATGAAATGCCCCATTAATATATATGAATATATGTATATGGAAATATATATATATTTTAGAGCATAAACATGCATGAATATCGTTTGTGAGGCTGACATATAGCGTGCATGGAAGGATATATAGGGTTGGGAAACATTTTCGTCGAGAGGGAAAGCTCGGAAACTTCCCTAGGAGTGGAAACTTGTCTGAGCCAAAGCGAGTGAGCCCAAGCTGACTCTGTGGGCGTCGTCGGCGTCTCGACGACGTCGAACTTGCCAACTCCCTTTCACCCTTCCTGCACACCAGCACCCATACATTGATAATCCCCAGTACCCCAACCCCATCACCTCTCCTGTCTCTCCAACGTTTTACCCAAACCAGACGAAATCTCGGATAATAGTTTTCCTTTTCCTATGTTACAGTAAACTTACTTGTGCGTTATATTACAAAGTTACGACAACTTTTTGACATTGTGGAATTATAATTGCTTGTATTTTTTTCTTTTTACTTTGTTGATCATTATTTTGTGGTTTTACTGACTAAACAAATATAGAATAAGATAGCAAAAAATAAATAAACTGCATCGTTGAAAAGATCGAGGTATTAAGAGTAAATTTCCGTGCGGGATTTTAACATCAAGTAAATTGAACAATAAATATACATCGTTCAAAATTCAGTGTTAAAAATAGTGTCTATATAAATTTACACCGATAATTGCGTTAATTGCACTCTTTTATAAATAGTATTCTTCTGCTTTATAATCTAAAAAATTTGTACTTGAAAATAGCAAAATTACATTTTTTTTTCTTTTTTGGGATATTCACCTTATGATTAATTGATTTTTATGTATTTGTTCCAAATGTAGAGAAATCTATTGCATTATTAATTAAAAAATATTAATTACAACTATATTACATATACTTATAGGTAATATAAGTAATAATGATAATAGCAATCGCTTTTACCCTTTGAATTTTTTACAGCATTTTAACACCATACTTATAGAACTAGCCAATGACATGCAGTTATAGTGCTATCTTCAATATGTGGCGGTGCGAACGTCTAGTGGACAAGCGTTCATCAGTTCAATGACACAGCTCGCTACCTAGGCGGCGATACTTGTGCTCGGAGAATCTACTACACGCTTAGCTTATACATAAAGTTCCAACAGCATTGTCATCGTTGTAATTGCCCGTGTCATTTACATTATAACCTAAAAACATGGCACACATTTTACTTTAAAATAGAGGAATCAAATTAAATAAAACATTTTGTATTATTATGTCTTAACTGCTAATAATTAATTGATTTTCATTTCTTCATCGCAAACATATAAATGTTTGTTATAATGTGTGTTAAACATTTTAAGGCATATGTCGAATTCACTTGTGTCAATTAATACCTCAAAAAGTTTAACTTTTTGCCGAAAAAAATGATGCCTCAAATGTACTGGCTCAAAATGTTTGTATTAGTATCAAAATTTATTTTGATAATAATTCAAAATAAAAAATATGATTTATTTTCAAAATAATATTATCAAAATTTATATCAAGATATTATCAAAATTTATTTTGATAATAATTCAAAATAAAAAATATGATTTATTTTTAATAATTGCCTTAAACAGTATAACTTTTTCAATCTCAATTTCAAATAATTGAGAGTCAAAAAATTATACTTTTTGAAGAACCAAACAATAGCAACAATAGTTTTACAGTATTTATCCTCACTGAGAGAAGAGTTTGTTAACAGTTAACAAATCTTGGTTAAATATGGCGAAATGAACCATTTAGTTACTCCTATTGAATCTCACTTGAGCCAAATAAGATTTCTTAACTATTAAAAAATGTCAGCGAGCTTCATTTGCGACAAGCAAATTTTATTTAGCTCAAGTGAGATTCAATAAGGATAACTAAATGGTTCATTTCGCCATATTTAACCAAGTTTTGTTAACTGTTAACAAATGTTAACAACCTTTTCTCTCAGTGCACCAACACTTAAAAAAATATTGTTATCTTCAATACGTCACAATGCGAAAATCTAATGGTCAAGCATTCATCAGTTCAACGACACTGCTCGGTTATGCTCGCTTATGCTCTTCTTCACTTACCTAAGCTCATACATGAACTTCCATCAGCATTATCATCGCTAAAACCGTGTGTCCACTTTAACCCCAGACACCAGACAAGCTTAATTCTCGAGTTACGAGCACCTCGTTTCTCTTGACGATCAACGCATCGAGGAAGTCTTTTCACCTTTCGACACTTGTCCGTGTCTCCAATTTTTTCTACCGTGCGCATCGAAAGTGGCGCAAAGCTCAATCGTCGTGCGTTGAAACTCAGAAGCTGTGACTGTGTGATAGTTGGCGGCGGGTTTGAGCGAACAGCTTCTCGGTGAAACGATACGGAAAACCGTCCGATATTCCTCTCGAAGCCAGAGCATGTGCCTCGTGGCGTGATTAACGGCTCGCTTCGGGCCGACGTGATCGTTAACTCCCGGTATCGCTTCGATTCGTTCCAGCACAGTCTTTCTGGTTCTCACTCTGGTTTTCCTTTCTCTGTCTCTATCATTTTTCTTTCTCTCTCTTTCTTTCACTCGTTAGATCGAGCGAAGAGTAGTTCCCTCGCTTCCGTGCATCGCACGCCAGAAATAATGATCCTACCAAACGTCCGTTTGATTCAAAGCTCCCTCCATCCTCTGAGCCTCAAGTGAAGAACTTCAGGCCGAAGAGTCGCCACACTTTTATAGTGAAATTTGCATTCATACAGTCAGTAACTTTTTCAATGAATCTCTGAAATTTATTCGTACAAAATAGATGATTGAAAATTTATGCGAAGAATAAATTTCAGTTTTTCTGGAATTAATTTCTCGACTCGTAATCTATTGATTGGTACTGTTATTCTCAATTCAACTCAATCTATATGGGTCAAATATGATTTATAAATTTGATACTTTTGTTATTGAACGTAATTGGTTGTGAATAATTCATTCGTTGCTCAATGCGAGGAATAATTATTCGATGTAACGCAAATTTTGGGAATTGCGTTTGCATGCATTGTACTCGTTATGAACGCAGGCAAAATTGATTAAACTATTCTGACTAAATCATAATATCTCATCGTTCTATACTGGTAATAATAATATTATTATATGCTTTTTTACATAATACCAACAGTACATAATTATTGTATTATTCGGAAACAATTCGTTCACCTTGATTATAATAATAATTATTATTAGTTTGCATTGGTGCGCCCAACGAGGATTATTTGTTTGCTGATAACCTATAGAATTATTATTATAGTATTTTCATTGTTGATACAAAAAAATTATTTTCGTTTGTAAAAATTTGTAAAGTATTATTTACATTTTCGTAAAAAAATTGGGTTAAAAAAATGAAAATAGTTGATGCAAAAAATGTGGGTCTTTCGTTGAAAAGCTGAAAAAGAAAATCAGATATAATCGTTGCCTCACAATACCAATGCAATTTCCAGTTCAAAAAATTTCTCCGATGGTATGAATGGAACGTACTAACAACTTCGTAAAAAAAAAAAAAACAGAAAACCTAAGAAAAGTTATAGCCCAGTGTGTTCCATTCTCCGACTCTTCTCTTCCTTTTCGGTAGTAGAAGCCGCCACGTAATGGCAAAAGAATTCGAAGGAAAATGTTGCCGGAAGACCGGAAGCGGGTGTGTCAGGGTGAAAAGCAGGGTGGACTTTCTCGCAACACAGTGGCTGAAAAAAAAGTAAGAAGAAAGGCGGTTAAAGGTGCTAGAAGAGACGCAACAGTGAAAACGAAACAGAAAAGGCGCTCGAGAAAAACGTTCATTCTCACCAAGGTATCTAAAAACTCTTTGCTCCTTTGCTCCTTCACATTTCTTCGTTTTTTTTCCGCGCGCCTTTGCCTCGCGTGTCCCTTTACCCTCTCCCCAATAACCGCACTGTAGCTTTTGGTCCATCTTAAAAAACCGCAACGCCAAAAGGCTTTTAGGGGGTTCCCTTCGGAGAATGAGAGAGTCGTAAGAGCGGTGGTAAGTCTTCGATATATAAAGCTATCGTATATAGTAGTCGTCCCCGTGGGACTGAACTAAAAACTCCACTATGGGCGCTAACGAATCCTCGGGGACTGTTGCAGGGCGTTGAACATCCGAAAGAGAGAAAAAAAGAGAGAGAGAGAGAGAAGATTTTTGGGGGGAAAGGGCACACGACATTCGATGGGGTTTTATTGGGGAGGGCGGGGCGAAATGGCAACGCGGGGCACGATGAAACAGGGTCATAATGGCACACCTCGTAAAAATGGCACCAGCATACGCTGAATTCGTAAAAGAATTATGTTATGGTTTAATTGCCACGATATTAATTTCACGATATCTTTGAAATTAAATTTAATAGACTACAATAAACCTCCATTGTTTTTTCACATCGAATACTTCACGCATTTTATATTTATTTTGAATTACATTGGATGCAGGGTTCACAACTATATTCCACGATATCCACATCGACAACAGCACACGAAAAAAACGTTTTTGCGAATATATTAATATTAATAGACGTTATTTCCAATAATTAGTAAAAATGTTGTGAAATCAAAATACACTTTTCAAATCAATATTAATTAAATATAATTAATATATTAAGGTCTGTGCGTATTTACGATATACCAAGACTTTAATTGTTATGTATGTACGGATATGGAAATTAATGTACGGTGTATGCAACCGAGCTGAATATACCGGTATATTAATTTACATTAGACATTTTTTTTTAACTATTTTTCAGCCATTATGCCCCGCATTGCCATTTTGCCTCGCTCTCCCCTACCTTAATCCCCACTCTCGGTCTTTCCCAGCATCATCCCCCGGTTTCGTCGTGCCTCGACTACTACGACTCATAGAAATGGTAATGGCACCACCGAACCGTCGTCACCACCAACACGGCCCGTTGGTCTTTCGGATTTGGCACATATACAGTTGTGTACTCAATTCCTATATGTGTGTATGTGTGCTCTACGGACTATTTTCGACCTGACATGATTCTATGGGAAAATCGGGTGGTCCCATACAAGAACGTTGATCGACGAGTCACACATTGATGCTCTAATGCATAGAGCATACGATGCGGTGGCCAGAACGCACATAACGCCTCGACGCGCTCCACAATTTTCACTCAGCATCCCCCTGTTATATATATGTATGTGTGGGTGACCGATCCGAATTTCGCGAGACTAATATCTGCGTCGAATCAGCATCTAGATTCTCACGAGACTCGAGGTATTAAGGATATATATATATATATATATATATATATATATATATATATATATATATATATATATATATAAGCGTAACGCTTATGATTTATCATTGGAGAAAAAGCAAAGCTCTCTACGAGTTTGTGTGTTACGGGGATTAAGATCGAGTTGTCGAGATACGATTGTGTACTGTGGTGGTTAAACAGCCGTGAGCTGTGTCGAGGCAAATCGATCGCATGACCCGTCTTCCGAATACACTTAGGTACTATGTAATAAATATACGCTCTTGGATTTATTGGAGCGTTAAGTGCGAGATGGTGAGAAGAAAAAAAATGGCGATAAGGATACGAGAAATAAGAAGACGCTAATAGAGAGAAAGGATTATCGTGTTGCTTGATTTGTTTTTTTTTTTCGCGGGGGAAGCAAAAATGTAAGTAAAGCGTATGAAAAAATTGTGGAGGTCCTGGCAATTACAAAGTGACAACTATTCATTTTTAATTCATACAACTTTTTTTTGTCTTTGAGCTAATTTAAAAAATGTCCTAACTATTTTTTTGATTACGAGAATTATTTTATGGTTATTGATACTTTGAAAAAATAGTCGTTGTAAACTTACAATTAATTGATGTTACTTTATAGTTACCGATGACTGGGGATAAAATTATTTAAAAGTCATTCAACTTAAAAAAAAAAATAATGATAATAATAACCCGGAAATAATACTGTCTTTGGAATATTTTTTTTCTACTATTGGTATTATTTTCATTAACTTCCGAGAGTTGCAATTTCATTAGCTTTGGAACTTTTTAAATTTTGTTGAATTTTTCGGTATCTTGTCGGAGCTATAATTAAAAAAAAAAAAAATACTAATAAAACAAAGATTTGAAAAATGTAAAAAAAATAAAGTACTAATTTTAAATGTACTAATTCTAGTGTAAGCTTAAAAAAAATTCAAATTTGAGACAGCAATTATTTTCAAACAATTGCCAATGCACTTCTTAATAATAATCAAATACCGAGCACTCAAAAAAATATTGAGTGCTCAGTATTGATGATAACTATTAAGCACTTAAAAAATTTACCGTAAAATTCACAAAAAAAATATCCTCAGATTTATTACAGTGCTAAGTACAAGATGGTGTATAGGGAAAAAAATGTAAATAAGGATACAGGAATAATCGGACATAAAGAGAGAGAGGACGGATGGTGTCGCGTGATTTTACTCGTGGGGAGTGAAAGCGCAAGAGACGCGCATGAATTTTTGATGCTGTGGAGTGCGGGTGTCCCCCCCGAGAGTCTGCCGCATGAATATAAGTAGAGAGAAATGGAGAGCGAGGAGAGGGAGAGTAGATGTTCGAGGCGGCATACACGGGTCGATACGCGAGGCTGCACTTACGAGGCCGAGCCGTAAAGTGCGATAATGCACTTCCGACTGTCGACGCGCCCGAGTGCAACGAGAGAGTGGTAATTGGCGCTCGGTTGCTCTCGCTCACTGTACCAGCAGCAGCACCAGCAAGCGCTCGTTGCTTTCTGCGAGAATCAAGCGCCTCATCTCACAAGCGCCTGCATATGCAGTCGACACATGCATCAAGACATAAATATCATATAGAAAGTGGCATCGACGAGAAGTCTCGTCAGACAAAAATCAATAAATTCAATTTTTCATCGCTGATGCATAGCTTGATTGTATTTGACTTTCCTGGTGGTCTAATGACTATTAATTTATATACCAATAAAATCCAATAGTGGTGCATAAACGATATCGACATTTTCTCAAGTAAATTTTTATTGACCAATAAATTTTCTTACCATATTTACTTCTGTGAACGAATTTTAAATGAGAATTTCTATACATTCACTGCGCAGAGTTTTCTCAAAAATGAGAATAAGATCTTGAAAAAGAACAAAAAAAAAAATTAGAAACTTTGAAAAGTCGGGACAGCTCTAAAGTAAAAAAAATTATATGTACAGTCTATAAAGGCTATATATGCCCAATTCCATATATTGGACTATATATCATTTTTTATACTTGAGAGAGAATCATTAAATAACATTTTTCAATATCTTTTTTTTTTTAAATGGAAGCGATTGAAAAAACAGAAACTTTTTGAAATGTCAATAGCAGAAATATTTCAAAACATAAAATCGAATATTTGTCGTATTTACATATTTCCAACTTTCTTCTAAATTTAATCACAATTTCACGATATCAATATGAGTTCTCATCCAATACACATTCATACAATATCAATATGATGATTAAAAAAATACCGCGACCTCGTGCACTCGAACAACTGCAACGAGTGTGATGAATTCGCGTCGAATGATCTACGAGTGAATTGCAGGGTGCGATGTCAATCGTGGCCGTATATCACCGTCAATATAAATTTTATTAAATCGCTCTCATCTCTTAATGCCTGTAGACATCGCAATTGACGAAGGAAGCGATGAATTGATTGAATTGATTGAGAGTAGTTTGCAGAGGCGCTCGATGCCGACGTTATAATATATATATATATATACATATATACTTCGGCTGTCCCACCGAACGAAAAAGAGATGGACAGTCGAAAGCGACGTCGGCACACGAGACGAAGGAAGCGGCCATGTCGTCGCACGACCTACGAAGAGGTATCGTTTCTCGGTATCGCGCACCGCCTCAATTAAAATAATCGAGACCCATTCCCTCATCAACATACAAGAGCGAGGGCCAACGAGGGACGGTGTATATGCCAAAGGAAAGGAAAGAGAGAGAAGAGATGATGAGGTGGAGGCGGCGGAGGCGGAGAGGTACGAACGAAGGGTCAGAGGGCACTCGCCGGGTTCTCATTGCACTCTGCACGTACAGAGAAAAGAGTGGTGCGCGCCGCGGCAGCAGCTAACGTTGGATGCTCTCGTGCAGCGGGGAAAGAGGTAGTAGTCCATTGATACACTCGACGCCCGGAAACCGCTATTACGCTGTTTTAATGCTCGAGACCTTAAGTATTTAAGCGTCAAGAGCTCTAGGAAATGGGCGGCGTGTGGGTTCGTATAGGAAAAGGGTTCCTCGTGTCTTACTGTCCTTCTCGTCTTTTTTATTTTTTTTTTAGTAGTTATAGGTAACAAAAGTTATTGGCAAATAAAAATTTACTTCTAAAATGGCAATGGCGTTTTTTCTCAATTGCAATTAGATCAAGAGGGGAGTAAAATACACCTAGAGGAAAAGTTTCTTTGTGTCAAAGAAATTTTATTAAAATTCCAACCTATGAAACATTTCTTTGTAATTATTATTGGTGAAAGCGTCTCCTTGATTATGCTCATCAAGTAAATGTTTCGCTAAAGGCAAAATGGAAATATTCGCTTTGAAATTCAAATGCCACATTTCATTGCCAGCAATGTTGAATTGACAGCGAAGAAAAAAATGTAATCTACCTGTTATTTCGATTCAAGGAAACTTTTTCTCTCGGGGTACAATAAATTTATATAGCAACGATGAAAAATGGGATTTATTGACTCTTGTTCACGACGTTTCAAAGTTTATAATTGATTTTTTTAATTACATATTTTCACGTTATCAATTAAAAATGTTCGTGCGCAGAAGTACATTTGGTTACAAAAGTTTTGGTAAATAAATTTTTTTATAAACAAGAAGTCCATTGATACATGACGCCCTCAAACTGTTATTACGCTGTTTTAATGCTCGGGACCTTAAGTAATTAAGCGTCAAGGGCTCTAGGAAATAGGCAGCGTGTGGGTTCGTATAGGAAAAGGGTTCACCTCGTGTCTTACTGTCCTTGTCTTTTTTTTATTTTTTTTTAGCAGTTATTGGTAACAAAAGTTGTTGGCAAGTAAAAATTTACTTCCAAAATTGCAATGTCGCTTCGTCTCAATTGCAATTAGATTAACAGGGGAGTAAAATACACCTAGAGAAAAAGTTTCTTTGAGTCAAAGAAATTTTATAAAAATCCCAACCTATGAAACATTTCTTTGTAATTATTATTAGTGAAAACGTCTCCTTGATTATGTTCATCAAGTGAATATTTCGTTAAAGGCAATGGAAATATTCGCTTTGAAATTCAAATGCCACATTTCATTGCAAGCAATATTGAATTGGAAGCGAAGAAAAAAATGTAATCAACCTATTATTTCGATTCAAGAAAACTTTTTCTCTCGGAGTACAATAAATTTATGTAGCAACGATGAAAAATGGGATTTATTGATTCTTGTTCACGACGTTCCAAAGTTTGTAATTGTTTTTTTTAATTACATATTTTCACGTTATCAATTGAAAATGTTCGTGCGCAGAAGTACATTTGGTTACAAAAGTTTTGGTAAATAAAAATTAAAATAAATAAGTAGTCCATTGATACTTGATGCCCGGAAACTGTTATTACGCTGTTTTAATGCTCGGGACCCTAAGTATTTAAGCGTCAAGGGCTCTAGGAAATGGGCGGCGTGTGGGTTCGTATAGGAAAAGGGTTCACCTCGTGTCGTTTTTTCTGTCAGATCTCGTTCTCTCTTCTGTATATTAGGGCTGGGGGCCCTAAATACTGCTAGCCAAGCCCTCGTTGGAACCCGCGGACAAGCCGGATCACCCTCTGACAGATGTGTACCAACGAGAGAATCGACCTAATTGCGTCAGGCATCGCGAGCCTGGGGTGAGATATGGGAACACAAAATCACGAGCATCAAAGATCTTTCAAGGTGAAAGGGAAGAAATTGGGGCCATTCGACAATTGCAGAGAAATAAATAAATGAGCTGTGATTAATGTTTTGAATTATTTTGTAACTAAGAATTATTCTATTTCACGAATACACGAACTTGCATCATCTAAATGTATAGCTTAATTCATTCTATAATAATAACCAACCGCGTTTACAAAAAAAATTGAAACTTTCGAACTGAAACAAATAAATAGTTTTCGCTCAAGTTTTACCAAAAATTGCGGAAAAATAAAATAGAGATGTAAGTTTTTAAATTTATTTTTCATATATTATACGCTCTAATTTTTATTAAAAATTGTCATGAAGTTTTCTCGCAACTGTTTAAAAATTTGAAATAAACGAATTAAAGCTTCAGGGAATATTTAAAAAATAATCATTATTCGGCCAATTATACAATAAATGTTTATCGAATGCTGGAGGTTCACAATACTAATTTTAAAAAATTCGCATCTCTACGACATGTGATTTAACAAAGAGAAATTCATGGATAAATGAGAGCGGTCCTAAACCCTTGTACGTTGCTAAATCAGAGCGGCGATGCGAATGATACATACAACTCTTTGCAGCTGCACCATATATTCTACGGATGCACACGTTGAACGAACGACAAGAGATTGCGTGTCTCTCTCTCTCTCTCTCTCTCTCTCTCTCTTATTCGATCGAGCTACTCGCGGTAGCTCGTGCTACAGCCCAGCGAAAACGCCAACGAGATTGCGTCGTGATCAAACGGCGACAGCCGTGTCGTAAGCCTGTCTTGCGAATCAGATAGGATCTTGAAGTGGCGCCGTTTTAACACCGTCGCGAGCGAATGCGCTGAGCCTGAGAAAGACGGAGATCGCGTTAACGGGTCTCGTCGAACTCTACAGTTTACACACTAGCCAACTGCAATACCCGTGACACTATCCTCTACAACATTTACAGTAGAAACATTGCTATATAGTTGCATCTGTGTGTATTTATATAAAGCGCTGAAGGCGATTGACTTTTGAAGATCACAACGCCAGATCGTCAGATATATACATATATATACGAATATACGAGAGATGTCTGTGGTATAACGCCGTTTATGTTCAACTATTCGACTTAATTGATATATAACTCAATTACAATTAGACCACCAAGGGAGTTAAAGTACGATAAATTTATGTATCTACGATGAAAAGCAGAAATATAATTTTTTTAAATTACACAGCAGACATATTTAAAAGCTTAAATTTCAATGTTTCCTAAATTTTGTATAAAAAAATGTTTTTATATAATTTCGAAAATCTTTCGACAATTTCAACCAGAAATATGGTTAGAAGTAAATATTTAATGCTTGGAAACTTTGAACCTCTCTTTGCGTATATTGAATTAATTAAATATATTACATAGTAGAAATATTTAAGAAACATGAATTCCAATATTTCCTATATTTTGTATTAAAAAATGTCTTTCTATAATTTTTCGAATCTCGACAATTTCATCAAGCACATGCATAGAAGTCGTTGGATCTCTCTTCGCGTATATTATATTAAATAATTATAAATATTAAATTAATTAAATATACGTGAAGGGAGCTGGCTAATATTTCGAGTCCATGGTAGCATGTTTAATTAGTCGTTGCCCTCAGAGAAATCCTTAGTGCATAAATGACATTTCATTCAGTTCGCACGGTCTGCCCAACCCCATTCGTACGTACTCGTAGATACATACGGCAGTGCGCGCGTCTACAGCAAACAGAAATTAGTGCTTCCACAGCGTCGATGTACCTACAAGTAACCTGCCAGGGGGCAGAACACTCCGGGCGGTCAGCAAATTCACTTTGTCAATAATACGCGTATACGTTGAGAATGCCGCTGGGCAAAGGACGCACGTGGTGAGCAGCACATCGCAGCAGAGCTAGAAGCACACACAGTGTGCGCAACATTGCATTCTCTTCGAAAAGCACCGCGGGTCGAAGATCAAAGCATTTCTCTGTGTGTATATATATATATATATATATATATATCTTCATCTCTGTATATATATCGTCGATGTAAAACGCGTTCGCGAACTTATGCAACGTCAACGCTGTACCTCTTTCCGGGATCGCATCAAAGCCCCGGGCAAATGGACGAGAGCGCCGTCCGTCGACGCCCGGAACTTTTTCTCCCGTGCCTCTACGAGTTATCGGGAGTTCCAACGATACTGCGGAAAAAAAATGTTGACCGAGAGAAAGACGAGGACAGAAAGGGTCCGAAAGGCATAGAAAAAAAAAAAAAAAGAAATTGGTACCCGATGTTGCATATAGTACAGTGCAGTGGCTACTGCACTATACTATATGCTACAAATATGTAAATGTTGGGCGAGAGAAAGACGAGGATAGAAAGGGTCCGAAAGGCAGAGAAAAAAAAGAGAAAAAAAAATTGGTACCCCATGTTGCATATAGTATATATAGTGCAGTGGCTACTGCATCGCTGCAACGGTCAGCACGCGCGCGTGACCGATGATCCTCTCGCCTTTGTGCGATAGGCTCACTCTTTGCGCTTATACTACGTTGTTGGTTATGCCCCCCGTGCGAACATGCGGAGCCACCAGCCGTCGATGACGTATCCATCGACCAAGTATTTTTATACGATACGATACACATACTCTCGACGAGCTTTCGACGAGCTTTTCCAACTCTGTTGTACAGTCTGTATGCGCCTATATTCGCATCCATGAATAGAGCCGAGGCGAAAAGTGGATTGAAAAATCGCTATGCACCGAATGCATCAAATTTTTATACTACAAAACCGTATATTTGATGTTGCTATACAATCTGCAGCAATTTCTCTATTGGCATAATAATAATGATAATAATAATTTCTTATCTACAAAATTACAAAACCGTATCTTTAACGTTAAATAGAATCACTAGCAATTTCTCTATTGGTGTAATAATAATGATAATAATAATTTGTTATCTTTTATGTTTCAGGTAAGCGGATTTCAAAAGCAATTAAACCCAGAGTCAACACACATTTGTCTGCGAAATTGCGTAAACGCGGGTTATTTTTCGTAAGTAAACGAGAGAAAAAATTCTTTAGTGGTGCGTGGACTCTGAAGACCAAAAATTAAATTGCAGCACACATTTGTCAGTGCGTTCACCCCGTGCATGGTTATAATTCTTTGGGGGCTCTCAAACATTTTTCCAAAGAATTTTCCGGGCTGCTGTGTGAAGCAGTTTGCGAAGGGAATACGATAGCGAAAATCGAGAAAATTTAGCTCGGTAGAGGAACGAATTTACGTTGGAAAATTTATTTTTCTTCTCCGCCCCCTTGCGGACCATCTCTACCGCCCCCCACTACCGACTGGTATTTGCATACAGTTGATTCGCGTTTAACCTCTTTTCCACTTTACTTCCTATCTCTGCGAAAACTCACGGCGCGTGCTCTTCTACCATTAACTGGAAAAACCACTGGCCCGGAGATAGAGAAGAGACACAGCTCAGGCGTACACGTTATTTCAAGCGGGAATGGGCTTTCGTTTCATTCGCATTTGCCACGTGCATGTCTATACTGTCTGCAGCATACCTGTACTCTGTTCGAGCTGAATACGCTTTAATGCTAGCTGCACCTTTTGATATCCAGAATCCCTTATTTTTCAACTTTCGCAAAAGAAATATAAAAAAAATTTTAAATACGCAGTTAAAAATATCTGTATGAGAAAAAAAATTCCATTTACCATAAAACAATGTCAGTCATTAAATTTTATCTATCAATGAAAATCATTTGAACACAATAAAACTTCAATTTCAAAACTTATTTAAATAAATAAATAAGACAAATAGAGAGATTAAGAATATTGTACATTAAAATAAAAATTATAATTTATCTTAACGTATGAATGAGAGGCTCGTGCGATTATGAAATAAAAATATATATAAAGTCAGTAAATAGATTAATGAAAATCTCACTTGCAATATAATGTAATGTAAAGGAGAAATCCGTCAGATAAAAAAATAAAAATAAAAAATTGCAGTATAATTGGGGAATAATTGAAAATGCTTATAGTTTATAAAGAATAAAACTAAAAAAACGTTACGGAGAAAATCTAAATCAAGTAATGGATGTCGACGTGTCTAGTTGCGGGAATTTTAACTCGTCAGAGTGCATAATTTTATATTTGCACGGAAAGTCACGAGTAAACTGTTAGTAATAACCGCATGTTCAGCAAGTTTGCTTCGTTTCACTAGCGAGAATATACGCGACGTTTTTATGAGTCCACGGAGAGTCTCGCGTGCCGCGGATGCTAATGTAATCCGAGCTAATTAATTACGGCTTATTTTATGATTCATCGTTTTTGCTTCTCTCCTTTTAGCTATTCTTCTTTTTTTTAATTCTTCTCGTGAGTACGCTCTTACTCTTTCATTGCTCCGGAACTCACAAAACGCCGGCGGTTCGCACCGCCGCCGGGAGCAGTTGCACTTGTCTCGTAAATACTCGCGTGTTCAAGTAAGAGAGTAAGAGAGAAAGAGAAAGCGAGAGGTTCGCGGGCAATTGGCCTTCGGACCTGCGTAAATCTTTTCGCCCCAGGATCTAGCCGTTCGCTTGGTGTCTGCAACCTTTTATATACGATGGAAGCGCATCCTTTAAATCGACGGTGGAATTCACGAGACCACTCTTCGACCTTACCTTCTCTTACCTCTTCCTCTTACTTTCCAAAAGCTTTTGCTCCCCTCTGAAACGTTTCATCTTTGCGCATCGAAAACTTTATATCATACGTTTGGCATTCCTCGGGAAATCTCTCATCAAAAGCAAATGATGAGGAAAATAATTGTCACGATTCTCCTTCTCCAGTCGGAAACTCCAATCTGAGTAAAATGCTGCGCCATCTATACTGCGTTTTCCTATAATATGCTCACGGCCGTTGATGAGTCAATCACGCGATCAAGATGTCGGACTATTATCCGGTACAAAAAATATCGCAATTTAAAGAAAATAACCGAAGTGTTAGAAGAGATGGACAATTAGTAATAGTGACAATGGCGAAAGCACCGAACCAAGTGGTAGTGACCATAACCTAACACCGACAGAACTGTCGCACAATGAAGGCGAATTATTTGAAAGCGAAGATTTGTGTAATAGTGTAATTCATATTGAAAATCCGTCGGAAAATGTTTGTGATACGCTCAAGTCAAAGTTATCAAGTTGGGGGCTGCAAAAATTGAAATAAGTTTATTAACTGGTGACGATCGACATGGCCATCATTAGCCATTATTATGCTTAAGATACTGAAAAATAGAAACCAATATTGGCCCAGAAATGGTGACCATTAGAGGGCAGTCATGTTCTGTCGTTACTGGGCCAGCAGTATCCACCATTAGTCGCCAGCAATTGACCATTTCATGGCATTCAGCACTGGGTCGATGTTATCATTCAGCCAGTACTGCGCCAGTGCTGATTGCCATTGACGCGTCGTTACTGGGAGACTGGCCGTCAGCAACCACCCAGTGTTGGGCGGATTGTAATCAGCTTTGTCCGATTCTATTCCCAGTTGTGTTTCTTGATGTCTGCAACCTTTTTCCAGACGATGGAAGCGCATCCTTTAAATCGATAGCAAAATTCACGAGACCATTCTTCGATCTTGTCCTCTCTTACTTTCCAAAAAGCTTTTACTCCCTCTGAAACTTACCATGTTTGTGCATAGAAAACTTTCTATCATACGTTTGGCATCCCTCGTGACATCTCTCATCAGAAGCAAATGACGAGTAAAATAATTGTCACGATTCTACTTCACCGGTTGGGAAAGTCCAATCTGAGTAAAATGCGAGGAACCGCAAATTTTCCTCTCGGCCACGGAAATACCGGAAGTTGGAAATAGCGTGTCTGGCTATATTGAAGAGCCCGGAACACCGATGAAAGATCTCGACTTCTGTGTCTGTAAAAGTAGTAGGGGTGGAAGAGCCTCCCGGCTCTTGGTTTCTCGTGATGCAACGTAGAAAACGGGAGGGGCGACTCTTGTCGGCGTGCCTGATCGAATCTCTAGTCGTTGGTCGAATCGGAAAAGTTTGGTAATCAGGAAAGTTTACGCGCCCGCGCTATCTCCTTTCTGCTCTTTAGTATGGGATTCAGTTCGTGCCGGAATCTCCTCGTGTGGGTATAGCGTGGGTGCTACGTAAGTAATGGCTCGATACACGTTAATGGTGGTGGATCTAGCTATGTGCTCTCTGCTGGCCATAGCCAACGGACCTCCGGTCTTATGTATACCCGGGGCATTAACGCAGCGGGGGCTGCTCTTTGTTTTCCCGAGGGATCGAGCCAGCACGGCCAAGCCGATGACCCCGACTAGCAGAACGGAGTAAGCTCCACTCTCGTCAGATAAAATGGAGAGGATCGCCTTCCGACCTCGTATTCCCTCTCGTGCTTCCTGATTTCTTTTAATTACTATCGGTATCCTCGTTTCTTCGCCAACGAACTTTCATAAAAGTAGTACTCAGAGTTCGTAATCCGATACGAAGAGGCTGAGTTCCGTAGCGCAAAGTCTCTCACTTCCAATCATGTTCATTGAATTAACTTTAGTGAAATGTCGAAAACGATCAGACACTTTTATCGCTGAAAAATGGATGTATGAAATCTAGAAATATATAACACCAAGCTATGGAACGATACATGGAATTGAAAAATGTTATATACTTATTTTCATCTGTTAACCGCAGAACCTATAAAAATGAGAGAAAAAAAGAAAGAACGATTAGGTAGTGACCAGAAAAAGAGCGTAAGTCGGTGCATCCGCTTTACCAAGCGAGAATAAAGCGAAAGCAAAAGGGTATTTAAGAGAAAAAAAAACGGTAAAAATTCCTCCAGCGTCACGCAAATAATTAAAAGACAACCAAGAGAAGTCTCGTGCCCTGGCGTTTACTCGTACAAAATCACAGGCTGTTGGCTTTTATATCGCAGGTTGAATTAAAAAGTTTACTGTAGGAGTTTTCCGCTCGCCGACGACGCCTATATACACTCTCTCTCCCTGTCTTCGCACAAACAGCCCTTGCCGTTGCCGCAACTCTGTCGCCCCTCTACGTTCTTGCCGGGTGAATCAAAGTTAACTTTAATCAAATATCAAATAGAATGAAGTCGCAGATCCGGGTGGCGGTGCTAGCGCGAGTTCCCGTGGGTGGTCGATGTCGGTGAGCGCGTTTTACCTCCGGGCCTTTGACTTCCTTCTTCATCTCCTTCTTCTTCTTCTTCGTTTCCTCTTCCTCCTCATTGCAGGCTCTTCTTACCTCACCGCTCCGTACAGTCGTCGATCGCATCGCCGTCGTCGTCCTGAACGCTGCGGCTCGAAAGCCCTAAGGGCGGTAACAGTTTAGTTTTGAGGGTCACTGCACACCCGCAATTCACCGGCAGACTGAACGCGCCCCGTCAGTAGCGGCATCAGAAGCGAGGCATCATCTCAAGCCTCTTCCTCAGCTTATTCTTCACGTTCTTCCCTAGCGCGTAGGGTTGGACAATTTGTTTGCCGATTAATTAAAGATTGATGTTTTTTTCCCATAATTTTGTCGTTTCTTTAACCCGATTTATCGCTTGATGATGCTTTTCTCCGATCACCGATGGTGTTTTTTTCGTCTCGTAAATTTATCCCAAAACTATCTAAGTATAATATAAAGCTATGTGTTTTTTACCCTGTAATTGCACATTCTTTTTTCCATTAATATAATCGAAGTTTCGATGTTTTTTTTTTGAAGTCTGAACTTTTGTTCTTATACGTTATGTGCTCTTTTTCATTGTCTTCCCTTATCCTATTACACAACGTATTCTTCTTTTATTTCAACAATCTATACGCGTAGAGAACCTTATATTATATTTATGTACGTACGTGTTTCGCTTAGTGCGTCTCGGTCTATCTATGTCTCGGAGATATATACCCCAATATTGTAAGAAGCATTTATGGAAGGTTTTGTATCCTTGTATCAAAGACTATATCTGGAAGATACAGCATCACTGTCTAAGACATACCTTCGTTCATTCACCCCCCATGGAGTCCGTCGATACTACCACGTATGCAGTCACGTAGATACGAGATTAGTGTGTGTGAACGCGTAGCCATAGTTGCGTACGTGCACGCACTAGGGATCGTCGTCCATATAACGTCCCTACGCTATGTCATGTACGGTTCGACGTCGTTCGTAGTCTTCTCTATCCCCGAAAGACGAAAGTCGAGCCCAGCCGCGAAAGACGGCAACTTTTCTTGACGGTGAACCATCAGGGGAAGGCAAAAATGAGGGTGGAGGTTCGCCTTTAGGCCTATGGCAGCTAGCCTCTCGCCCCAAGACTCCAGCTCGTCGAAAAAGTGCTGTATACGACTCTCCGGGGAGGATATTCACATCCCAGGGTTTCTCAAATTCCGGCTCCTGATTCTTACCTTCTGGTGCTTACAAAACTTCCAGCACCGATACAACGAAAACTAGGCGCGACTGTTTTTCTTTTTTATCAGAATGCAGAGAATCGGCATGTCGGATTATATGGAAACCTCCCCTATTGAATCACGAAATACCGTCAGTTATTGATCCTGCGGTTTTATTCAGCCAGGGAGGGTTCCATCGAGATAGCGCACAGGATAAGTGGATTAAAATCAGAGTCTCTATATCTCTGTATACAAACACACACACACAAACACATAACATACACCTGCGTTCTTCCTGCTTTCCCATATCCCTGATGGATAAGGAGCGTGTAAACTGTGTTGGGCACGCACTTTGATCTATGAAATAGCGAAGGAATTGCGAGAGGTAAGGACATATACACGTACAAGCGGCAATGTGTATAGAGAATTTACGGAGTGGAAGATCAGCATTCATCGTCTGTGTCGTTGGTCTTGTCCTCCAACAAGGCGAACGTCGATCCCGGACGTCTGACGCTAACACAGACAAACAAACCAATCGTTGGTCTCGGGTAGATCGGATTCGTAGATTGGCGCGACTTTTCCACCCCGCGGGGACATTCTCTAGATTGGACGGATCACGGGAGCGGATTGATTTGTCCGGAGGAAGAAGCAGCAGCAGCAGCAGCAGCAGCAACACAACACAGCGAGAAATTCTCGACGGCCTACCGTGCGCGCCGAACCTCAGATGCAGGAGGCGAAGACTCCTCTTCTACAACCTCCAACCCGGAGATCGGTTCGTCCGATTCGATTTCCAGTTGTGTTTGCTCCGCATTAGGAAACGGCCGACTTCCTCGCGGCAACGCTCCTCTTCGACTCTTCTTTATAGACTCTAGCGCCGGGAGAACCTTCACCCGTTGCTGATGCTGCTGGAGCATTGCCGCAGATGTCCTCTGACCTGGAACGAGATGAAAGATCCATGATAAAAGGCGAGGAGGTACGAGTACCTCTCCTCGCCCAGTGCACATAGCTCTTCTTCGTTCTCCTTTCTTTCCCTCTTCGTCGTCCTTCCACGGGCAAACTGAAGAAGATCCTCTCACTGTTCTTCTCTTCACTGTGGTTTGGTTCATGATTCTCGACTCTTACGTTTTTCTCGGAGATCTTCTTGCTCAACTGCCATTCTGCTATTCGGACAGTACAAGCTCAAAGTCAAAGCTCTTTGGTGTTTTTTTGTGTAAGGAAAGACATTGCTATATCATTGCTTGTATTATTTCGTGCAAAATATTATATCTTTGGAGAATGATACGACCTCAACGACTTTTTGTCTCACATTGAAAGGGATCAAAACTTCAAACGAATAATTCAATCTTGTATTTCTTAGGCATATAATATAAGCTGTTTCTTTGTGGACAGCGATAAAGGTGTTAATATTATGGGAAGGACTATGAGAGCCACTGTAATATCATGGTCCGAAGGTTCGCGCGAAAACCAAGAATAAAAACAAACGTCTCTGGTGCGAGAGCTAGTAGCGTTCGATATGGCGAACTGGCGAGTTCACCCTCGCATTTTGGGGCAACCCTCGAGTTACGTCTTAGAACGTTGCACACCCCAAAAAGCTCCGTCGACCCTTCCTCCTTCACTTGTCCCCTATTTCTTCGTCTCCGTCTTCGACGTTATCCCTCGTCTTCTCTCTGAGCCCAGCACCATCAGAACCATTCCCTTACGCCCAAGGACGGGAAAATTATTCGCACCTTCCCTCCACGCACATCCTCCCTCGTTTTCTAGGATTCTCCATCCCCGATCTCCTGCTGCCCTCGATTCCTTCTTCCTTCCTTATTTCCCCAACTGAATGTGGCCTCACCAAGTGCTTTCACCCGATGCTTTCCAGCCGCGATTCTTGCGCACCCACATCCGACCCATACCCCAGGAAATCAACCTCGCGCGCCTCTACACCCTCTCTTTTACACCACACGTACACCCCCGCGGCTTCCAGAAAACTATTAATCTAAAGCCGAGAAGCGATCGTATTACTGCACTTTACCATTATGAACTCCGACGACTACGTCGACTAAGACGAGGACTACAGACTCACCCCTGCAATTTTGCGACCGCGGGCGTGCCTCCTCCCGCGATCACGAAGGAGGAAGGCAATCATGAGACGTGTAAGGAATCGACGCCGGCTGTAGGTTTCTGTGTGTCTGGTAGTAGCGTCTTACACACACACACACACACACACTCAACAACAACTATACAACCCTCATTTTCTAAGATGCTGATGCTCGGTCGCGATTGTGGTGACTCGATTGAACGAACTTGATATAATTTCTCGCGACGGGGTGCATCCGTCTTTTTCACTGTGTGAGTTACAAACGCTCGAAACACTCGATGGATTCGTTAAATTTCGAAACCACTTCATTCAACTTATAGAAATCATAAATTTACATTTAATTAAATTACAACATAATAATAAAATATAATAAATGTTTTTACTGTTTAATTTATTTTTATTTATATCTATCTACATCAATTACTTATATAATTAATATGGAAATAATATTGAAAATCGTGATCCTTTCATTTGACATAACTCTCGTAGAGTTTTTAATCTCTTTCAATCTCTACGTAATATTAATATTGTCAAATAATATTTAATCTAAAAATAAAGAAGCAATAATAATTACAATAATAATATAGATTATAATAAACTTATACAGTTATCATGAAATACTTGCTAAGTCGAACTTATTCGTAACACAATAATTCATTGAGACTACCATCTTCATTTTTATAGTCTTTATAACGAATCCTTCGTTTCCCTGCGTAATGCAGTTTTCTAAAAATATGTTTGTGTATAGATATAAACAAACAATATTTCTCTTCTTGATGCAACGCAGGTGTTCATCCTAGCAAAAACACTTAGGTTGGCTCTACAGTTTTGTTTGGTGCGATCGCAGATGCGTAACAATTTCATTATTGTCATTGACGACGGGATATTCACGCGAGAATAGTCCTCTCTCATCGTTACCTTGCCCACCGAGTGACGACGGTAAGATCATTTTTCAGGTACCGCCCTCGTTGAATATAGCGTTAAAGCATGTTATTTTCAAGGCGATGTCTCGCTTCTATCCAAGCAGCTGGTAGAATTTTCTGAGGCTCTGCGGCACCTCAATGGTATCCATTCATTCGACACCTCCTAAGCCCCGAGGGACACACACACACACACAGGCCAAACATTAGGGCCTGACGAAAAAAAAAAAATGGATACACTGTGATCTAGAAAGCCGAGTCCAGTGTTATATCCTCTGTAAAGTATGTACGGACTTCACGACTGTTAAACGGATTCTTCCGGTTCGCCAAACTATTCTTTCGCCTAAACTACATGCTGCTCTCGTCTTTTACAACAAGAAAATCTTTTGTGCAGCTCGGTGATGCTGATAGAGTGGCCGCAAAAGATCGCAATATTTTTTTCCGGATATTTGGACTCCTGACGTGTAATCCAGGCTTGCACATTTCTTACAAACCTGCTGGAGCAAAATACCACGAGCACGATGGACTGAAAAATAAATTATAGAATTCAAATAAATTATAGAAATGGCTAAAATAGCGAATATTATAATAATTGCCATTTTACATTCAGACATTGATTATTTTAGCCATTCGCTATTTTGACCCTCACCCAATAAAACCATTGACTTCGAAAATCCGTGAGTAATTATTTGATACCTATAAAATTCTTACCATATTTTTTTTCCAAAAAAATTACTATTGTCTTAAGAACGATTTGCACTTTTTTTCTAACTTTATACTCTGTATTTGAATATTTTTGATCTAACTATCGGCGAGACTTCATCAGAGATACGATGACCATTTTGCAAAACGGACCGATGGACGATTGCTCGCATCTCGCCGGACGTCGTGAAATTTGCCCTCGAGCAAATCTGAGCTCTCTTCTGTACTCGTAGAATACTCTCTATGACAGCATGTTTACACACATACGTCGAATAATATGGTGTACCTTTATCTGTGCACGAGGGTTACACGTATATGCGCAGATCTAAGTGCACTCAGCAACAAACGTTCTTTATCCCGCTTGCGCACGCAAGAAGAGATTACGAAGAACGGTTCGGTCACGGTTCAAAGATCCGGAAGAGAGTTGGGTTACGGAGTAAACCGCGTCGCGTATCCGTCTCTATACGTACTCGCCCCGTCACCGCTGTCTTTCTTTCTCTCACTCTCTTTCTATCTCTCTGTCTGTACATATGCATCTTTGCGTGTGTCAAAAGCCTATAAATCTTCGCAACGTTTGAACAACTTGTGTACGCAGCCGTGAACACGCGAGGAATCTTTCTTCTTATGTTATAACTCCCTCTACATATGTCCTTTTAAAATCTACATACGTATCTCAGGGATCATATATAAGTTTGAGAGTGTTTGAGCTGATACGACTGATGTCGCGTGGCTGTGGTTTTATATTGGGCCTCTTTATCTGTATTTATAAAATCGATTGTCGGCATAAGAGAACCACTATTCCATTCCCAAAAAAGAAAGTATTAAAAACTATTAAAAAATTAAAATTAATATGAATTATTTGTTATAATACTTTTATTAAAATTCTCAAGTATTATAATTTTTTTAAACTATTTTAATACTTTATTTTTTGCCCGGATTTAATTCATGATATTTATAAAAATATTGTGAAAATGATTAAAAAAAATTATAATCAATGTGAATTATTTATTATAATACTTTTAATAAAATTCTCAAGTATTATAATTTTTTTTACTATTTTGATACTTTCTTTTTTGCGCGGATTTAATTCATGATATTTATAAAAATATTATGAAAATGATAAAAAAAATTATAATCAATGTGAATTATTTATTATAATACTTTTAATAAAATTCTCAAGTATTATAATTTCTTTTACTATTTTAATACTTTCTTTTTTGCGCGGATTTAATTCATAGTATTTATAAAAATAATGTGAAAACGATAAAAGGAATTATCTATCAATATTCATACGTTAACTTCGATTAAAAGTAATGGATGATTGTATTTTAAAAAAAAAAGTATCATTTTAATATTTACAAGGAAGAAAACAATTTGACTAGTTGTTCTTCTTCGGTTGAATATAAATGCAGAGCTTCAATTGCAAAATACTTGGGCTTGTATTTATAACCTCTTAAAAATTCATGCATTTGCATGGTCGCTCGATTAGTCGACGTCGAAATCAATGCCCAGTGATTGCTTCGCTTCGGGCGAGTCTCTCTTTCTATTACAGCGAGCGGATCGTCTGTATTATAACAGTAGTACACAACACATTGAGGCCTATGTATATCTCGATCATTCTGGTAGACCCTCGGCTTTTACACCTTCTTTGCGCGATTGCCGCCTGCATTACCCTCTATACTATATGCATCGGAGAATGCTCTTCGTTACTGTAGTATAATAGCGAACGGGGAAAGGCTGAATCGTTCATTACCGGAATTAATAGTTGGAGCGCAGAGAGTCAGGGCCGCTCGTGGCTTTTGCTCTCTGAGGCACTTCTCTTCGTCGCGAGTTGGCATAGTTTAATTTCGGGTTCGTTTCAAGCGACGATTACAGAGAAAGTTACCGCATACTGTTATTCAAATCACGAGCATACACATTTCTGAACCAAGAATATATTAATGTTTAGTTTCATTATTTTTTTTATTGTTGATTTTGGACAATCCTACGAATTAATAATAAATTAATCTAACAATTTATTCAAATACTTCTAATTATTATTATTTTTAATATATATATTTTTTTACACAAACGTGTATATTAAGTTTGGCATACAAGTAAAATGTAAAATAGTAGTATTTGCTACTTATTCTTATACAAATTAGGAAAATGAATATAAAAATTTATCAGTCGAAGAATCAAACTTCCGGTAGTGAAAATTCGCGAAAATTTTTAACACTGTCCACGGAAAAAAAAGATTAGTTGCCATAACCAAGAAATGAGTTGACAGAACTAATCGATTATTCTATTTCCCTAGCAACTCAAATGGTAATACCACCGATTCGAATGATAATACCGACAATTCGAATGGTAGTCCCAACTATTCGAGTGGTAGTCCCAACAATTGGATTAGTTAACCTAACTAATCCAATCGAGAACTAATCGTGAATAGTTGAGGTTACTATATGGTTGAGGCAACTAATTTTTTAGACATTGTGCACAGCAAATCGAAAATGTAGTTGCCACAAACAAACTTTTTTTTCCGTGTAGCTTCTGTGGACAAATTTGGTGGCTCGTATAATTATATAAATATATATTATTGAAATTAAAAACCAAATAGATTTGAAAAAATTGAAATATTTATTTCGCTGTTTTTTTTTCAGTTTCACGAATTGTGTTTTGACTGTAGTTGATGCATTTACTATTTATCACTCGTGACGGTTCTCAGAAAGACTAGGAAGTTTTAAGGTGCAAACTGTTGAGGTTAAATTCTCCCTCTGATCGTAACTCTTTGTCGGTCAATTTTTTTTAATAGACTTCCGCCGTAACACGTCTTGCTACGACTCATCGTGACTTTCGACCCTCGAGACGAGACGATGTTGCGCCCCGTCGCGTCGTAGGAGGCGCGGCCTTGAATAAATTAATATTTCCGCGAGCGGGGTTGTTCCGCGTATCGCGAAAAGGTTTGAAGCGTACGTATTCCGCCTCTTCTATATTTCGTTCCGTTCCGTTGTGGCTCGTGAAAAAGCTCGGATATGAATATGAATGTATGTAAATAGGCTGAAGAGGAAGAGAGAAAGAGTAAAATACAAAAAGAGAGAAAGAGAGAAAGAGAGTTAGGGAAGCGAGGGACTCCCCTTCAGGTATCGGGTACTCGCGTTGTGTATCACCCCCGCGTAAAACCACTCACCATCACCAAGTCACACGTTATGAGAAATAGAAGGCGTGCGCCGTTGCATTATTCCGATATATAACGAAGTCGCGGCCCGACCTAATTGGACGTTTGATTCGTTAATGCGCCGCGGGTTCACGATTCAAGAGTTCGTGCATGAGAAAAAATTAAAGCAAAGAAAAAGAATCAAGAAAAAAAGAAAGGCGTAATAAATAGAAAAACCTGAAAAGGGCTAAAGTCGAATACGGTGCTCTATATATTCTATTATACATTTAATAGCTCTTGCCCTCATTAACCTCCTTGATTAAGACGATCAAAATACGATTCCTGAAATAAAACTTCCTCGAATGAAAAAATCCGTTATTGGAAAACAGAATTAGTCGCGCTTCGGGCTCAGTTCCATTTAAAATCTTGGCGACAATGAAAAAAATAAAAATGTAAATTGAATATAAATGGGTGAATTGTGGAAATATAATCGTCGCTGTAAATACGAACTTTAAGCACGATGACGATATGTATTCCGTTGAGTTTTATGGGAGAATGGAACGAATGTATGTATGCGACTGGTATATTCACCGTTTATGTGTTTTGTGTGTTCATGAGTGATACACACACATGGAATCGCGTGACACGCGCAACCATTGGTAGGAACAAAGGTCCATGTTGTTCTCCACGTACCAACTGACTTAGCGGCGTACATTGAGCTCGCCGAGCGGACAACACACCCTCTGTATGTGACGTCGAGGGGGAAGATGGACTCATGCTTGTCTCGGACACACCAATAGTCGTCGGGGCCTTCGGACACCACCAGTGTTCGCTCGGACCCCGAACACGAGGTTTCACCCTAATAAAGTCATTCGTTTGCTCATGTAGCAGCAGCCACTACCATAACCAACAGAATCCTAACTCGTTTGCTCGTCTTTCTCCGCCCGCTTCTCCCACACTACATACTATTAACGTAAATGTCAAACCAACAGCAAAGAGAGAGAGGAACAACTCTGATTAATCGCTGAATAAGTTGTGTACATATATATATATATATATGAGTAATTTAATGATGATATGTTTGGAAAATTCTTTTTTTTGTCGAACACGAAGTGATAGGTAATTGTGAGAAAAGGGTTGTGCAGTTTTTGGATGAGGTGGTGATATTTGATAATGGCAGTGATTTTTGTAGGAAAAAGACGAATTTGTAATTTATATCAAGCAAAATATTTGTTTGTGATGGTATTGAAATATATTTATATAATATAAGAATGTATTTCTCTATTTAAAACATCAATGTTGTTGAATTGAATGAATCGTTTTATTCTCATGTCTATTTATTTCTCGTAAGAACAAATATTTCCAAAATTTCCGAAGCTTTGATCAGGATTTAATATAGGCACAAAGTAACCGTATGTAAACCATTGAAAATACTACCAAGCGTTGAAAGTGGCTGAAACTAGTTAATTTGTCCCATATACCTAAAATAAAGTCATTTTTTCAGTGTAAAATTGGACAAAAAAAGAATATTAAACAAAAACCATTTATTCATCAGATTCACAGAATAGTTACACTATCAGCTGCAGGCAATTGAAACTACGTATTTCATTGATCGTCACAGCCAAACGAGGTACAAAAAACAAAATGAAGAATAGAGCGAAAAAACGAGAACAAACCTCACCCTCGATAAATTTTCCCCATATACCCAAAGTAAAGTAATTTTCTCACTGCAAAATTGGACAAAAATAGAATATTAAATATAACTCATTTATCCATCAGATTCACACAATTATTACATTATCAGCTACATCCAATTTAAACTACGGTATTTCATTGATCGTCACAGCCAAACTAGGTACAAAAAAAAAAAAAAGAAAAAAAAGAATGATGAAGAGAGCGAAAAAACGCGAACGAACCTCACCCTCGGTAAATTTGACCAACGTCAGCTGTGGGGCTGCCGTGAGTGCATCGGCCCAGCCCTTTTAACCCCTGGCCGAGAATCTCGCCGGGGTGAACGATATACGGAAGGCGAGAGTTAGGAAAAGGACGCCGAGTTAGCTAGTAGTCAGCCTGCAACGAGTGAACGACTAGCAACCACCAGCAGAAGCAGCAGCAGGCGAGAACCAAGCTTTCGCTCCGTCATGAGTAATGCAGGCCATAATTACCGACGTCCATTCAGGCCTGCCTTCCCTAATTTAACGAGTTTTTTTTTTCTCTCCCTCGCGAACCTCCCTCTTCTTATAGCCTCGGCTAGCCACGAGACGCTACCGCAAGCGTAGCACCGTGCATAGAGATGCATGCACGCGTTATTCTAAGGCCTGTTAAGAAGACGCGTCGGGCGTCCAGACGCTGCTGAATAAAACACGCTCCTCGTACAAATGCTTTGCGACGGTCTCGGGCGCTCATCCGTGTATACCTAAAGAGGAAAAGAAGGTGCAGGTAGAAAGAGACAGAAAACAAAAAGAGAGGAGTGAAAAGGGAAGTAGGAAATATGATGATATAAACGGCGAGGCGTACCACACATCCGAGTATGTACGGGGCTTGCATTTAAACGATGAGTCTGTATTCTGCGACACTCTTATTCTTTCTCTGTCTTGCTATTTATACACGTACGATTGTATGTACTAAGAAAAAAAAAGAAACTTTTTCAGCTGCGGCAAATATTCCTTTTGTAATCTTATAAGAATTTTACTGTTTGGAAGCAGAATTGCAAATCACTATGAATTTTTAAAACAAAAGTTTATGCAGGGCTATCGTTATAATTATTATTTTAGGATTAGAATCTGCTAAAATATGGTCGGATTTTTAGGTCATTGCAAAAATAATTAGTTTTCTATGAAATTTCGAGGACGACGTTTTGTAAATTATTTTTTAAGTTGAACAATTTTTTTCATAGAAGATACAAACATACAAATCGTTACAAAATTGTGCAAAATAATAGCTACAGCGTAATAATATGACACTTGTTTTTAGAATTTAATGATCGAGTTTACAAATCAGTTGGAAAGGTGTAAAATAAAATACTACCAAATATCCAAATCGTGAAAAAATAATGTTTATAATATTTAATAACGTTACATCACACGGAAAAAAAAGATTAGCTGCCATAACCAAGAATTGAGTTGACACAACCAATCCATTATTACATTTCCCTAGCAACTCAAATGGTAATACCAACGATTCGAATGGTAGTCCCAACGATTGAATTAGTTAACCTAACTAATCCAATCGAGAACTAATCGTGAATAGTTGAGGTTACTATTCGATATGGTTGAGGCAACTAATTTTTTAGACATTGTGTACAGCAAATCGAAAACGTAGTTGCCAGAACCAAACATTTTTTTTCGTGCAACTATATGACTATATGACTATTTATATAAATAATCCTTATTAAAAAAAATAATGTCTCCAAAGAAATGAAGAGTGACGGGAAAGCCGAAGAGCATCACCCTCGCAAATGGTGGAAGGGATATCCAATAGAGCGTGATGTATACTGTACAGCATAGACTGCTACGCCCCGGAGGTTATTTGTCCAGCTAACGTTTCGTTTACTCGACGACAACGATGACCCAATCCCCGGCAAACAAGAGGCAAGCTTCACTCGTTTCATTCGCTTCGTCTCCTCTCTCGTTCTACCGCAGCCCGAGGTTTCAAACCTCGGAAAACATTCGTGGCGAACTCATGTATATCTTAGCTCGGTAAAAGAGCCTCAAGCTAAATTTCGTGCAGTCAGTTCACTCTAGCTGCATCGATCCTTCTATTTAAAAAATCCAACAGTTCAGGTATTTCTATATACACGAGCTCCTTCGAATATAATGAGAATCGCTGTAATTAAAATTTTACGTAAGAATTCAGCACATTAAAAAACTTTAATTAGGTAGAACTTCGTATAAAAAAATCGATCCATTCTAGATAGGGTCTCAAAAATTTTGTAATTTTAAACACAATTTTTCTGTAAGTATATCAAAGTTTTTAAAAAATGGCCTTTTTTGCAAAACGATGTATTGTTGTTTAGCGTCATATAACAAAATTTTTAGGTAAAGTGAAATAATATTTTGAATATACATTATGCAGCTCCTTCCAAACTGAATTAAGTATATCTTAATTCGGTAAAAGAGCCTGAAGGTAAATTTCGTGCAGTCAGTTCGCTGCATCGATCCTTCTATAAAAAGATCCAACAGTATAAGTATTTCTATATACACGAGCTACTTCGAATATGATGAACGCAACTCTGAGAATCGCTGTACTTAAAATTTTACGTAAGATTTCAGCACATTAAAAAACTTCAATTAGGTAGAACTTATAAAAAAATCTGGCCCTTCTGGGAAGGGTCTAAAACATGTAATTCTAAATACAATTTATCTGTCAGTATATAAAAATTATTTAAAAATTGCCTTTCTATTGGAAAACCATATATTGTTGTTTAACGTCATATAACAAAATGTTAGGTAAACTAAAACAATATTTTCAATATACATTATGTAGCTCTTTTCAAACTGAACATACAAATTTTTACAAAATGAACAAAGTATAGCTTAGCTTGGTAAAAGAGCCTTAAGCTAAATTTCGTGCAGTCAGTTCGCTGCATCGATCGTTCTATAAAAAAATCCAACAGTATAAGTATTTCTATATACACGAGCTCCTTCGGATATGATTAACGCACCTCTGAGAATCACTGTAAACGAGCGCTTGTAACGAAATTCGAACGATTCATCATTTTCAACGAGTCCGCTCACTCTTGCGAAGCAAACTTCTCCTTCCAAGCCCGGGTAACCCTTTCGCTATCACACACGCACTCGATTCGATTTGTACACTCGGACAGCGCCGGTGTTAATCCATTCCACACTCTCGTAACGCGTAGGGAAAGAGAAATATAAAGAGTCGAAAATTTCCCCGGGGTAAAGCGTGGCAACCGGTATACACAGTCACACACAGAGCTTGATAAATAAAATGCAATATCTCTCTCTTTCGCTGGGACGTGTAAACGTCAATGCGAGAGCAGAGCAACAAACTTGGTTACGATTTGCATATATGAGGTGCGTGAAATAATCGCTTCTCTCTCATCGTTTCCATTCCGTTCGCCGAACGTTACATATAGAACGTTACAGGTCCAGTGGAGGCGTAGACGGACTAAGAGTCGTTACACCTATGTAGATATATACAGTCCAAGCTCCCACTATTTAACCGCCCACATTCTGGTAATTGTTGATAATTAACCTTATCTTGGAATTTAGTCTCCATCGAAAAATATCCAGATGAAATTTGTTCAGTTTGGAAAAAGGCACATAATGTATATTAAAAATATTATTTTAGTTTACCTTAAATTTTGTTATATGACATTAAACGATAATATATAATTTCGCAAAAAACGGTCATTTTTTGATAATTTTTCTATACTTACATAAAAATTTTATCTCAAATTATGAAGTTTCTTAGACCCTATGTAGTCTGGCAGGATTTTTTTTCCAAAAGTTCTAGGCAATCGAAGTTTTGCGTAAGAATTCGGGATATTAAAAAAACTTCAATTAAGTAGAACTTCTTGTAAAAAAATGGGGCCATTTTGGATAGGGTCTCAAAATCTTTGTTATTTTAGACAGAATTTTTCTGCAAGTAGATAATAATGATAAACAGTGGCCCTTTTTTGCCATGCGATATAGTGTTGTTTAACGTGCGTCGAAAATATTAGTCGTAGCGCGAAACAAAAAAAAAAAAATACGTGTCTTTTCTTCGCTGATAAATAAAATGCAATATCTCTCTATTTGGTCGGGACGTGTAAAC
Organism: Ephialtes manifestator; assembly: GCA_963970395.1. NCBI lineage: Eukaryota > Metazoa > Arthropoda > Insecta > Hymenoptera > Ichneumonidae > Ephialtes > Ephialtes manifestator. The sequence continues at coordinate 721,969 of OZ019975.1, read as the reverse complement.
GTCAATGCGGGAGCAGAGCAACAAACTTGGTTACGATTTGCATATACGAGGTGCGTGGAATAATCGTTTCTCTCTCATCTTTCCATTCCGTTCGCCGAACGCCACGAGCAGTAGGTCCAGTGGAGGCGTAGAGGGACTAGTAGTCGTTACACCTATGCACGTATATACAGTCCAATCTCCCACTATTTAACTACCCACATTCTGACAGAACCGGCAATTAGACTCGTTACCATGGTAACCAATTTGCACGATTCAACTACCCACATTTTAATAGTTCTCCCAATTTAGTATGTTACAATGGCAAATAGTTTTCACGATTTACGGTAACAGTAGTTACCGTAAATTTTGTTTATTGCATTTGTTATAGTGTACTTGTGTGTAATTTGATAACAAATCACGTAAATCAACCTATACACCCATCTGTTGATCGCTCTAACTCGCTTTTAGGTTATTATTTGTAAAAAAAATTAAAGTCGTGCAAAAAATCGAAGTATGTCGAATTGGACTGTCTAATATTCTGTTAATATTATGATTCGAGTATTAAGTATTTAAATAATAATTATTATTATAAAAGAAATTATAAATTAAATTCAATTCTAAGGTATTATAATATTATTTTAATACTTAACACTTGAGAATTTTATTTAATATTTTTTTAATACTCAATACTCGAATCAAAGTATTAACATAGTATTGGGCCAAAACGAAATACTTTGATATTTTTGTTTTTTACTATTTTAATACTTTCTTTTTTGTTCGGGTTCTTTTTTGAACGCTGATTTAGAATTACACCAGTCTAATCGTGAGAGTTTGTACTGTATATTTATATACAGTGATAGTACTGTCGCGAAATGCGTTAAAACCGACTGCGGATAAGCCACACCGTTGTCGTGTCATCGTAACTTCTCGTAGTATTGCACCTAGTGCGAGATATAAACGCGAGGCAAATTAGCCTCAGACTCGGTTATAATCGTTAGTCTTTTCGCCGCGAGCAAATAGTTAAAGGTATACCATGCGCAGTGAGTAGTACACCGTAGTTGCTCTGGCAATAGGAATCAGAGACGATAAGTGATATAGAGTATAGTAGCTATGCGTATAGGTACGAAGAGTAGAGTGCAATGAAATCTGCGTTGGACGTGGCCGAGCAGTCGTGCCCAAGAGTAGAGAGAGAAATTACTGTGGCAATTAACTTAACCTACGACTGTTAACACAGTCTTGCATCTTACGCACACCTTAAAGTTGCAATGCAGCTTCTATTCGGTAGTTTAATATAATACTAGTCGCACATAAACTTATATATGCATATGGGAGATTCTATCTGAATTTTTCACGCTCTGACCCTCTTCAATAATGTTGACAATTTTTTAACAAATACTATTTTGAAAATGAAAAGGCACGTTTTTTTTTATTTGGCGCTACGAACAATATGTAAAAATTGGGCTCTTGCGGATAGGGTCTCAAAAATGTTGTAATTTTAAACAGAATTATTCTATAAGTATATAAAAATTATAAAAAGTCGCATTTTTTTGCAAGACGACATATTGTTGCTTAACGTCATATAACAAAATTTTAGGAAAACTATAATAACATTATTAAACAAATTTCATCCTGAAAATTTTTCGATATGACTGTTAATTTTCAATATATTGACGATTAAAAATATATAGAGCCCGAAAAATTTAAATGTTTACAAAAATTTGTGTGTCGAAAATATTGGTCGTAGCGCCAAACAAAAAAATACGTGTCTTTTCTTTTCCAAAGTACTAGTTGATAAAAAATTGTGAAAATTATTGAAGATTGTCAGGGTCAGAGCGTGAAAAATTTATCTGGAATTGCCCATATACACGACAATAGTAATACTTGTATTTGCCCGAGAGCGAATTAGCATTCTTGCTATATAATTTCTTTTGGTAGTTGCTGCTTTTGTGAGTAAATCTTCCTCGCACACTGGACATGGTCTTGCTGTACATGGACCAGTCTTTTAGCCGCAAGGATAATGCGAAACGGAAACTAGTTTCAGTGGCTTATCGGTATCTCTCGGTTCACAGAAGCGACATATGTTGATAGCTCGAAGAGAGCGAGAATGAAATGAGGGAGTTGGAGAAAATGCAACAGAGAAGACAATTAAGCGTTGTATATTGTAATGTAGGTTCTGTGCAATGTGAATTCTAGCACCTCGAATGCCAAAGGCTCACCATTCCGACGTTCACTCCCTATAAGGACATGCGACCTACATGCATTTTATTACCGTGAATCGACTATAAGCCAGGGTTAGATTTCTCGATGTTAATCCAGTGTCAATTGTTGTCATTGATACGTGCACGTCACTGCATTATACTACATAGAGTACATTTTGAATTGATTGAACGTTTTCACCATTTTATTTTCTATAAAGAAAATAATATATGTCGTAATATTCGATAATGTAATAATTTAATTGTGTGCATCATTATTGGTTATATGAGTGATTATTTAAATTTAAAAATCGACACGCGGATTTAATTGACTGATGGAGCGATAATTTTATTACACAAATGTATTTTCTTAAATTATTCAAACTGTGATTACAAAGACATAAAACATAGCTGATATGTTTTATAATTATTATATAAAAAAATATATAGTTTTAAACATGAAAATGCGCATATATAGTCTACATAGAATCTATATACAATTTATACATAAACGCAATTTCACATTTGGTCTTATAAATTGCATATAGATTGTAAGTAGAGTTGGAATGTCCAATTCCATATATCGGAGCATATGTAATTTTTGTTACTTGTGCTGAGCTACATTTTTTTTCTCAATGTAGTGCAATTGTTTATAGCACATAGAAAAGAGCATGTGCTATACATGTTTCAAAAGCTTGACGATTTTTCCATATTCGTGGAAAATAAAATCGATTGCACCGCTCGACTACTCTTCGATCAAGCCTATATATACTCTATTTCGGGGTTGATGTTAACTCCCTCCTCGACGAGAGATGAACGACTACCGGTCGTGATTTTCACACCGTTCTAGCCCCAGAGAGACGGCTTGCACTTTGGGCTCGATCCTCTCAGTCGGATTCGACTATCAAAAGCGATTATACGATTTTATACTATGATGGACTATTGCACGCCGCTGGCATGACACTCGGTGTATGTGTGTATATACATAGTTCATAGCTCCATCGATTTTCGTTTCGTGCTACGAGCCACGTCGACGATTAATCTTTATACTCTCTCGTCTATCGCGTCGAAAAATCCGCGAGAGTACCGCGAGATTAGATGAAAGTGAAATAAATATTAAAAAGGGGTGGAGACGGGGCAAGTTGAACGAGGAAGCGAGAAAATGTGTGCGCGTCATGAGGAATATATTGTCGAGTCATCCAAGTTTACGAAGCTCATATGGATATGAAAAAAGAAATAAAAGTTGCAAAGTAGAATTTTGCACATTGCTTCCTCATTAATTTTCATTTTTCACAAAACCGTCTCTATGAGTAAGCTTATTTATTAATTTTGACTTCCTCATGGAGGAAGCTTTGTCGAAAATTACAATGTATGAGGAAACAATGTGCAAAGTCCTACTTTGCAACTTTTTTCGTTACCTACATAGTTCTTAAAAAATTCAAAATCATGTAAAATCCAAACCGCTCTACTGATAACGACCAACCTTAGTAGGTAGCAGCGTTGAATGTTATTTTTCATCTGTGGAAAATTTCAGTTGATTCGGTGAAATTTGACGCGAGTTAGAGCAAAACGAATATTTAAAAAAAAACTTCAAAACCCATAAAAACCGAACTTTTTTACAGATTCATTCCAAACTCAATACCGATCCTCCTTTAACGTAGCATTATTCACACAAAATTATTTAGCGCAATAGCTAGAAACTTGCGGAGGCTAGAAAGCGTCCAGACATTTTTCGAAAATTGCAAAGTCAAATAAAATTGGAATATATTATTGAATTTTTTTAAAAATTACCACAAACAAAGGCGTCGATCTGCTTCGCATATTTGCTAAATGTCAGTCCAATTGTTAAAGCAGTTCTTGCGATATGCAAGTTTTAATTTTTAGTGACAGCCCCACCTACATACACACACGCACATCCATTAATACATTTTTTTTTTCTAAACCACTTTTCTCGACTTTTTAGACCATTTTGAGTGTACTGACATAAAAGAAGTCGGAAAAAAAATTTCGCACGAAAACAAAGTTTCCTCTATGAAAAAAAAAAAAAAAAAAAAAATACGGTGAAATATATTACAGGTACACAGTCTCTCCATAATACGTGTTTCGATATGTGTAGGTTTACTATATATACATACACAGTATGCATAGTTAACAGGCTCAACAGTTATGGGATCCAGCATCTTCTTGGGCACGCGGTCCGAATGATTTCTTTTTTCGCTCCGATCTCTCGCGGCACCAGTAATTCATCATTCCGACGCCTCCGCCCGTCGCAGCGAACGCCACACGCTCGTTAATTACCCGGTAATTATACCGAGACAGTGTAGACTGGAAGCGCCATGGCATCCACTAGCACGTTCTCGTACCTATACAGACTGGCCAATGCTGTTGCTGCACTGCATACGCCTCGTGTATCATCATATCTCCTAACTCTTTCTCTTTCTCTCTCACTCTGTGTGTCCTTCCAAACGGTACACATCCGTGTATTGCTTATCGGAACAACCGGTAGGCAGTAACTTGGATATGCGTATGCACGCATTCAACTTGCTTGTACGAATCATAAATAATGTCAGCGTTGGCTCGGCAAGGTGCACGTCCCAGACATTGACACCTTTCGATTATGTGAAAGCTTTTTTTTATCACCTCGATCACGGTTAAATTTTTATATTTTTTATTAGTATTTCTTAGTTTTTTAAATTATTTATTATTTTTATTATTTTTTATTAGTATTTATTTATTAATAAGACTTTTTTTTGAATTCGTTTTTTATATTTTTGTAATGATGTCTATTAATACGTGTTTTATTATCACCTTTTTAGGTGGGATTGGCGCAGCAAATTTTGCAACTGAAAAATTTTCATTTTATTGTGATTTCTTAAAGAGCACCGAATTATTTCCATTTGGAAATTCCGTTTACGAATTTGATCCAGTGCAACAAACTAAACTCTACAATTTTAAAATATTCAAAAATATTTGCGCGGATGAACTAATTACAAAAATAAAATATATATACACATATTAAAATCGTCAACTTTTCGTACACGCTCAGTACTATTTTTGAACAAAAAATAAAAAATTTCATTTTTTAATTAAATATTCGTAGATAAATCTAACCTCTTATGCCAACTGAAATTTTAATACAATCTCCTATACCGACATTAAACATATTCCGATTCAGAAAAGGCCCATATAATTTGTAATACGAGGATTTCCGTCCCGAGAGAGAAAAACAAATAAACGTCCAGAGCTATAAAACTGAAAATGAAAGGTCGGGCTGAATGGTCACTGAAATAGAATAAAAAAGAAAAAGGGAAGATCTTTCGATCAGATACATACACCGAAGTTGTGCTGTATGTTTGTCCAGTGTGGTCAAGCTGAACGCACAGAGTCCTGAAAGAAAACCCACTCGTTTTAAGATCGTGGGTGCGTGCACTATCCATTCTCCTTCTCTATATTTCTCTTCGTCTCGTCTTCGCATTCATACGATGCAAGACGTGCATAGGAGAGAGATAGAGATAAACGTACGTGCGTGTCACGTACACCTAGTTTAGAGTCCTGTGACGTTGAAGGAAAAAAGAGAGAAGGAGAAAGAGAGAGAGAGAGAGTAACCACTTGGAGGGTCGCGGTGCGGCAATAAAAATGCAAAATATATGACGGTGGCCCTAACGACTCACGCACACACGATATGAGCGCACACACGTAACTATATAGTCGCTATGTGCGACGATAGCTGCCCTAGCCCTTATATTTTCTATACACTCTGTGGTAGGGCTGTTCCATGAGCTCATACCACCCTCGTAAAACGTTGGGTTCTCTTGCTGGTTTAGGGGACCCCCGACGCCGAGGCCGCGATATCTAGATAGAAATTCTGCCGCTACCGTTTCTCCTGCGCCTTCCGCATACACCTATATCGTATCTTTACGTGTACCGTGATACACGTACGTGTACTGTACGCTACTACAAGAGGTGAGGGAACGTTAGACGCGTTTCTGGGCGGCGAGGGCGAAGAAACTTTTCTACGCTCGATGAAACACACCATCGACCGAGAAGTCATTGGACTCGAAGAGACGAAAATTTTATTAATAAATTAATAAATTAGCGTGAATATTTTTGTCTATCTACATTGTGATTTATTTTTTGTCATGATAGTTTTATTAACACTGTGAATAAACGAAGTTGGTGGATTCAACCACTTAAAAATTTTATAAATTACTGTGGGCATTTATGTTTATAGTAGGTTATTTTCTTTTTTTTTCTTTTTTGGGACATTAGTTATATTAACAACGTGAATAAACGAAGTCGTTGGACTCAACGACCCTAACATTTTATAAATTACTGTGGTCGTTTATATTTGTAGTAGACTAGTTTCTCTTTTTTCTCTTTTTTTGGTATGTTAGTTTTATCAACACTGCGAATAAACGAAGTCATTGCACTCAACGAGGGTAAAATTTTATAACTAAATTAATTAATTGCTGTGGACATTTATATTTGTCGTAGATGTTAGTTTTATTATCACGAAGTCATTGGACTCAAAAGGCCAAAAATTTTATAAATAAATGAATAAATTACTGAGAGCATTTATATTTGTAGTAGATTATATTCTTTTTTTTTTGGTTGTTAATTTTATTAACACAGTGAAAAAACGAAGTCATTGAACTCAACGAGCCTAACATTTTATAAATAAATTAATATATTACTGTGGGCATTTAAATTTGTAGTAAATTATATTCTTTTTTTTGGGTTGTTAGTTTTATTAACACAGTGAATAAACGAAGTCATTGAACTCAACGAGCCTAACATTTTACAAATAAATTAATATATTACTGTGGGCATTTAAATTTGTAGTAGATTATATTCTTTTTTTTTGGGTTGTTAGTTTTATTAACACCGTGGATAAATACGTATTCTTTCCTTTTCCGATTTCGTTTATCTCGAGCACGCTCGTCGAGGTTCAAGGACGATCGCGCACACGATCGAGCAGCGCACCCGCGTGGATTATCGATTATGCGTGGCGAACGGCGCGTAACCACGCACACGTCTCGCCCGTTATCGTCTCGTCGTCGTTTTCTTTCGATTCTTCGGTCGGCTGGATATATATTGTATACTATACCGCACTATACACTGCGGTATACAGAATTATAGTAAAAACATGTACATCTCCTTTCGGCTTCAAGCAACTTTACGTATTCACGGCGCGTGACTCACGTGCCCGCAGTTTTGTCGATCCACGATCCAGAGTTTTCTTAGAGTTCCTCGTACCCGCGCGAACCACGCAAATTGTTCTTTGCGTACGCAATAAAAAAACAAATTTCAGATAACTGGCTTGTACGTTACGATGAGCATTCCCAACTACACATGTGGGAATAAAAGTGAAAACAATTTTTTTTTATTTCATACTACTCGGATTAATAAACTGATATAAGATAAATTATAATTATTTAATTTTAATCACGCAAACTCTTAAGTTTAATTCATTTCGAAATTCGTTAAAATTGAACATTAAAATTATTGAGAAATTGCAAATATATTCATACTGTAAAAATATATACTTCTCAGTATAAAAATATATTTTATGGTGCTCTTCTAGTATTTGCTTTAACCATTCTTCCTTAGTCATCGACTAAATATGGAATAAAGTATGTCCAAAAAAAACTTAGACATTTTGTGTTGAATAATTTGCGATATTTTTAAATTACAGACTTTGGTTGTGCTAAAATATGAAGAATAAATAATTTATCAAATATATTTTCAACAAGCAGACAGTTTAATTTCTCCATGGCTCCTAATGACTTGTGCAGTTCTTTGCTTCAATCTTCTTTCGTCTCATCGACAAAGTAAAAGAGAAAGCAATATCTACTAGAAATTTAACGCTCGTAAAATCACAAGAGTGCCGACGTGTGTCTCACTGAAGCAGCATTGTTCGGATCATTGTGCATGAGGCGAAGCCACGCGTCATTCTCATAAAGGAACGAAGCGCGAACATTTGGTAATAGCAGCAAAGGACAAGCAATCGGGAATAGCAACTACACAGGCAATTCACTGCGTACCAGAGCCACGTGCCCGACCCTTTTAATTTGTCTCTTTAGCAGCTTGCAACTGCTTGAATCTCATGGAGAAGAAGACGATGCCGCCAAGAGTGTCAAATCAAATAACCGTAACAGCATGAAGGGGCTCTTGCTTTTTCATTTCAAAGAGCTTTCGAAATGAAAAATATATTGTTTGATATCACAAATTCGTAACAGCTGGATGTGCCCCAAGAAAACGAAGCGAAGAAAAGCTTTGTCATTGTCTCACGTTTCAGAGATAATTACGTTGAAGACACGAAGTTTCAGATGATGAAAACTTTGAAACTAAAGGAGGGCAACCGGTCCAAGTAATCGTCGTCGTAGTTCTCGAGCGTAATAGAGGCTAGGAATTAGAATCGCACGCTAGGCGAACTATCTAGATTATATATGGGGCATTCCAGCTGAATTTTTCATGCTCTGATTCAATAGTTTTGAAAAATTTTTGTCAAATAGGATTTTGAAAAATAAAACACACGTATTTTTTCGTTTGGCGCTACGACCAATATTTTCGACACACGATTTCTTGTAAAAATATGCATTTTTCGGGTTTGTATATTCTTTTGTTAGTATCTTGGAAATTAATAGTCCTATCGAAAAATGTTCATGATGAAATTTGTTCAGTTTGAAAAGAGCTACATAATGTATATTAAAAATGTTATTTTCGTTTTCCTAAAACTTTCTTAAGCAATATATCATTTTGCAAAAAACGGCCACTTTTTATAATTTTTATATACTTACAGAAAAATTCTGTTCAAAATTACAAAATTTTTGAGACCCTATCTAGAATGGGCCAATAAAACTGTTCATTTCCAAGATATTCGATTAAAAATATATAAACCCGAAAAAATTCAAAATTTTTACAAAAATTCGTATGTCGAAAATATTGCTCGTAGTGCAAAACAAAAAAATACGTGTCTTTTCTTTTTCAAAATACTCTCAAATACTTTTAAAAAAATTGTCGAAATAATTGAAGGAGGTTAAGTAGGATCAGAGGATGAACAATTCAGCTGGAATCGCCCATATACACAGAGACTAAGTCTCGTGAGTAACTACGGACAGACGAAGTGCTCCAAAGCAGCCTGACCGAATATGGCGTCAGTGATGCAACCTTCCAGTCTCGCTTAGAATCGCGCAATTACGCGAGAGACCAGACTGAAAACGATTTCGCCGCCCAGCTGAGCTCTTCTAGTGCTCGCAAAGACGGAGATTCTCAGAGCATTGGTACCAGAGTTGCACCGGAGACTGTCGAGGCCTTTTCACTCAAAGCCTGATGTTACATTGTGTGTATCTACCAAACGGGGCAAAAATCGTGGATAATAATCTCTCCGAAGCCTTTTATTAATCCGTAAACGAGGTAGCAGTACTTGGACTCACTTTCCTTTGCCCCTTTGGCATTAAGACGAGTATATACGATGATATTATTGTGCCAGAGTCGAAGAATATTTGTGGATTTTCAGTCTCTGCCTACGCGACGAACCGGGTAATCTAAAGGGGGAATAAGAAGAAGAAGAAGAAGAAGAAGAACGGGAGCAGGGCGAGAAAGCGAGAGTCGAGTGTGCGCGCACACTGTTGAATAAGCACTTCAATCTCTTCTGGATGCTTGACTCAATGCTCTGTATAGTGTGCTATATGTGCTATATGCGCTACGACGTCGACCATGTCGTCTTTTTCTCTTGTGCGGTGCTGCTATGCTTCTAGGGTACATCTACTGTAGTGTTCGTTCTGTATGTATACATTCAGAGCGAACACCACACTAGTGACTATAAGCACCGTGAAACGAACTCCCTACAAATTAGCATTTTCGTGTTTGCATCCGCAGACGCGTCTGAGTTTTCGGATAACGTGTAGGCGATGTCTGAGAGTCACTGACTACTTGACTCGCATTTTGCTTGTGGGACTATGGATGTTTAAAAACGCCTTCAATTTTTCAATTTGTCAAGTGGAGAGATCGAATCATGCTGATCGTTCAGAACACTGTCAAATTTGTTCAAAATATTAATATGATTTTGTCGAAATATTTTATACATTAATCTGTATATTTTTATAATATATTTTTTTTACTATTAGACGAGAAAAAAACACTGCACTCTTAAAAAAGACTGGATGTTTTTATGCATAAATTCTATAATTAAATTAATCCACAATTGTGAGATAAAATGAATTTAGTTTTACTGTAAAATTAAAGCAAATTATTGAAATTACTGTACCATATGTTAATTTTACATTTGCGTATAAAATTTATTATGCATAAAATCTTGCAGTACCTTTACATTAATTACCAAGTAATTTTTTCAAACTTTATTATGTACCAAGCAATATTTAATACTTTCTAATTAATTTAAAAAAATTACACTCATAAACTTGAGAAATTAGTTTCGTGCTTCAAGTAAATATATAGAAATGTCAATATTTATATTAGAAGTTGTATGGGGTTCCGAACTCATCGTATATGGTGTATGGGGTTATAGGGCTAGCGTATCTGGCGAAATCTATTCAATTTATCGTGGCAGGTACGGGCAGGAAGATACACTATTCCTGATAATGACAATATACGATAAAACGGATACTCTGGAAGGGTTGAGATAGAAAGCATGGGGTACAGAGAGAGTGCATCGATGCGGTAGATGCGGGATCTCGCGCGTCCGGTGCCGGTCAGGTAATGGGCGATCTATTACATGGTTATTGGGTAATCAGCGAGCCGACTAGCCGCACACAGTATTTAGCATCGGTATCCAGGCAAAGTAACAGTTGATTGGTGAGCCACTCGATATACTACCGCGGCTGTACCGTGAACGATCCAATCCCCGTGATCCACGTCGGCGTAACTTCGCTTGATTACCAAACGTCGTATAACTACGAAGCCATGCTAGATATAATAATCCCCTGTGAACTAGCAATGAAAATTTAATGTAGAACCTATTATAACCCACACTGAACGTGATCGTTTGGTGTGTAAGTTCTCGCATTTCGCCATATGAAGGCAGATGGAATTAACATTAAGAATAAACCGCATAATTATTACCACTATTGTCATCAATTTTTTATTTATTTTATTTATTTTATTTATTTTATTTATTTTATTTATTTTATTTATTTTATTTATTTTATTTATTTTATTTATTTTATTTATTTTATTTATTTTATTTATCTTATTTATTTTATTTATTTTGTATAATTATAATTGGGTTATTCTAGTTTTTTATTGTTATTTATATAATAACCGCAGTACATTTTTTCTGAAAAATAATTCCGGATAATAAGTATCGAAATATTTATCCGCTTGAATGAAAATAACAATTTATGAGGGATTATACTGTATCTTTGGTAGTACTAAGCCTATTAAAACTGTTATTTCAGTGTCTGGAAAATAATTAAGTCATGATTCTCGATGCCAGTAACAGAATTATAATAATAGTATAATACAATGTACATCTATATTACAATATAGAGTTTTAGCGTTGTGAGGGCCGAGGATATAGGGTATATACAACGTTCCAGGGTGAGCCAACGGCGTCAGCAGCGGGCACTTAGCCCAAGTATCGCTTACGCTCTTGAAAAAAAGATGTCTGACGTCTCAACTTCTACTACTTCTCTCTCAACGATCTTCATGTCCGTCCAGCATGCAGGGGTTCGCTCTTACTGGTCTCTTTCCACAGTGTAGCTCTTTACCTTTTCCTCGAGTCTCGCTATCCTTTTTCCTTCTCGTCCCTTGTCGACGAGGAGAGGATATCGCTTTCAGGCCTGAAATTCAAGAACCCGGGAATGCGATGGTGCGGTCATACTATATCCTTTCTCTCTCTTTCCCACTTTTACTGGGAGGGGAAACCACTCCCTGAAATAAAGCGACGCAAGGGAATACCATAACGATGGACTGACTGTGAAAGACGAGATGTGACTTTGGTCAGAGATGGAAACAAAAATATATAAAGGCGAGTGGAAGAAAATATTTTTTAATCGAAATAACCATTCGTAATAATACCATAACGATGGACTGACTGTAAAAAAATGACGCGATGCGACTTTGCTCAAAGATGGAAACAAAAATATATAAAGACGAGTGGAAGAAAATATTTTTTAATCGTAATAACGATTCGAATAATACCATAACGATGGACTGGGTGTAAAAAATGACGCGATGTGACTCTGCTCAAAAACGGAATCAAAAGTATATAAAGGCGAGTGGAAGAAAATATTTTTTAATTGTAATAACGATTCGAATAATACCATAACGATTCAATGACTGTGAAAGACGAGATGTGACTTTGGTCAGAGATGGAAACAAAAATATATAAAGGCGAGTGGAAGAAAATATTTTTTAATCGAAATAACGATTCGTAATACAGAGATTAACTTTCATTTAGAGTTTCAAGGGTTCTCGAGAGTTCGTTCAGGGCTTTATAAAAAGTCTTGAGGGGATATTACAGAGGAGTCGCGTTGATTCGACTGAACGAAATTAATCAGCCTGTACACGCCCTAAGAAACCGAGGGTTCCGCACGGTGTAGATATGTCCGCAGCATTGAAGCTTTCCCAGTACGGAAAGAAGACCGAATTTCGGTTACGTAAAACGATTAATCATAAAGCTTATATAAGACCACCACCCGTGGCCTCTTTTCCTGGGATCGAAGTTTATTTCGATAAGGCAGCAGCGCAGTACGTGGGGTGGAAAGCAAATCGAGGGGGCTACATTTTCTATACCTCTTCTCCATTTCAGTGTTTCTCGTCCTGCTAGGTGGAGATTAAATTTTCTTTTTTCCCCCGTTTCAACGATTTCATCCAGCATCTCCAGGCTTTGTTCTTTCTCTTCTCTTTGTGTTTAAGCTATATGAGTCATTCCATACCAAGTGGGCCATTCATTCGCCAATTTTTCTCTATTTCGTAAGCATAATAACAGAAATTCTGAGAAATTTTGAGAAAAATAAGAACGTTCAACGAAACGTCTCAACGAAAAAAAAAAATTGTTACCTTATTTTGTCGAAAAGTAGCGGAATTTCTTCTTGAGCAGGTATGTGTTATTTAAATTAAAAAGTACATTCAAAAACTTGAATTTTATACACAAACAAATTTTTTCTTCGATCGGTAATGTTAAATATCCAGCGAATTGAAAAAAATGAAACAAAAAAAAATCGTTATTAAATTTTGAACAAACCATAGGTGCTAAAATTCTGAAATAATTTATAAATGTTGGTGATACTCTAAACAACTTTTGAAAAAATTATGGACACTTTTTGCGACCATGCTAATTTTCGGTGGGCCATTTGACATGGAGTGACCCTTATATGTGTATTATATATTATATACATAAATGTATATATATATATATTTATTTAAATTTTATACATAGCCCAGGACGACGCCGTATTGAAATATTTCCAGAGTTTCAGTGAACAAGTCTCAAAGCAGATTCTTAAAAAAAAAAAAAAAAAAAAAAAACAGTTTTCGAACTCCAACGCAAAGTTTGCATGTGCAGACGCAGCTTTTACTTTTGTGAAACAATACTTTTATCGTTACATTCTTGGTTCATTCCTTTTCCCAACCTTCCAACGATGGGAATCGGTGCTTATCGCAATTAAGACCCCGTCGTTCATCTTGATTCTTCCTTTAGCGAAGCAAGAACCGCTCGGCTCGTCGTCGTTGTCGTAGTCGTGACTGGCCCTGCGCCTTTCATCTCTTCACGAGCCGCCGAGACTCCTTCTTCGCCTCTCGACGTGCCGAGACTCAAGAGCCACCCGCACGGACTGTACACCAAAGGAATAAAGACGAAAGATATAGTTTAGCATAAATGAGGCAACTTTTTCTTGGGGTGGGCGATAGAACCAACGAAGAAACGAAGACGAGAGGCTGGGCTTTCCCTTGAGAACAACCGAAGGCTCGTTCTTCACTCATACAGGCGCTTCCTAACGCGGCCAAGCTTATATCGGCTTCAAGACACTCTTCTTTCCTGCCTCTTCTCTCACACCTGGCAATCTTGCCATCCATTTCACGGAACGACGCGCTTTACTCTCCACCGGGGTTATTTCCACCTTGGAAAAATCTCCCATTCCAAATTCTCGTTTCTCGATTCGCTAACTCCACTATGTGTTTCACAGAACCGTTCAATATTAATGCATGCTAAGTTTTATATACAAAATTTGTGAAATTTTAGTGGCGTGAAAATTGTCTGAAATCTTCTATTTTTATAATAACTAACGAGCACGAAATTTGAATGATTTTTATAATAGCTTTTTTTTTATTTGTAGCTAAATGCAAGTTTCAGAATTGTTTCAGATCGTTCACTAGTAAGTGTTATATACAAAATTCGCGAAAATTGTATGACATCTTCTATCTTGATCGAGTACGAATGTGAAAAATTTTCATGAGATCAATTTTTTAATTTGTAACTAAATGCAAATTAAATTTCTTACTAAATGACTATGTAACTTCTGCAAAAGATTATCAAATATAAAATTCTATACTTTGACCAAGCAGTGCCATTCTGCAAAGACAATTTGCCATTGCGAAACCAATTTAGTTTAGCGGTACAACCTAAAACCTGCACAAGAAGTACGACTTCTGAAAATATTTCACATTTCGTATTTGCCCTGTGATATATATTTTTAATGAAGTTGAAATGTTTGATGTATTCAATTGCACTATTTCACGATGAAACTACATTTTCTAAATCACCATATCGGAGTTTATAAGAACTGTACGCCTTAAAATAAAGGAAAAATGGAATGAAACTTGGTCAGCAAGCGGTCCCAGCAAGCTGCATGACATAAGAGACACCACCTGGGAAAAATGTAGCAGACATGGAAAATAGACGAGATCAGAGTATAGTGAGTAGGCTTAGAATAGACCATATCAACGTGACACATATACACCTCATCACTCAGAACGCAAGGAACAAATATACATCCCAGCCAAAATGATTGCCCAGCCTATCAAATGGACCGTGACCTAAAGTTACCAAAAACAATCAAAGACTGCCTACAGACGTCTGAAATGTGTTCCAAATGTATAGAATTCTGCAAAAGAACTCATATCTACGAAGCTCAATAAAATGTAATTGATCACTGTTTGGCCTCCACCTTGTGTATCCTTTGTAATTATATGTATAGTATCTGTATAATCACTAATGACCACGCTGTTGATGCGACTAAAAATAAAATAATTTTAAAAAAATTAAAAATACATTTTCTAAATATTGTCAGGAACAGAAATTTCGTCAGGTATATCGCCCCGAATCGTTTGTCTTCCAAGTAGATACTAAATGTTTGTCATACTAGCATAATAATTTTTTTACATACTTAATAGTTATACAATTATTGGTATCAAATATGAGCCTTTTTCTTACAACAAACATTGCCAATTTCTTTGCTGTATAATTTTTTCACTCCATACACTCCATAATTTATCGCTACGTGGGAATTTAATGATATTAGTTTTTGCTTCGACGTCTTTTATATTCATCGTCATATACGCGTGTATCTCCTGGAGATGCCGATCACCTTTTCCCGGTTCAATTATCGATTAGTCGAAGTCGCTGTCCCAACAACACAGGAAAAGCGATATACGATTCGCTACGTGCGGCCAGTGCAGCGAAAACACAGGGAATTGGAGTGTACACACGATAGATCCTCGCGTACGATATACGTCGTTAATACTGGCTTAACCGCCTACCTGGATTAGTTACGCTCTCAGCGGGAATAAAGTGCGGTTAAGCGTTGGCTTCGTGAATCCTTTGGAGATCGACAGAACTCAGTAGAGTCCTCGGGTTCTTACCTCTATATACACACATTGCTCACCTTTTACACCTACGTATAAATATATATACCGACTGATGACGAAGACACACCCGGGATATTACACAGCTCACTGATATCTGGGTTAACCAGAGATAATAATCCGTTATTTGATCGCCGTTTAACGCCCATCCGACTCCTCCTTCGCTGTAATTCCAAGGTTGCTTCTTCGTTCGAGCGGGACTCGCCAGACACGCGAACGCAACTGATGTCTGATCTTCAGTTCCGTTTCTATTCTTTTTTAAAGAACGTTTATCAATATTTTTAAATTATATTACTTGTATACTATGTACTTCATTTGTTAAAATATCGGTTCTTCTGTAACATTAATACAAAATATTCCTTTAACCATAAATCCAATAATCCTTTTGTTTTTATTTCTGCGAACCTCCTATTAAAAATATTCCTGCCACAAAAAAGGAACATTCCATAGGTTTGTAAAATAAAAAAGGAATATACGTTCAATTTCCGAAATGAAAAAATTTCATACGAGAATACTTCGCCTTCTACATTCTATTCACTGTATGCTCTCATATTGCAATGTGAAAAAAAGAAAACTTTTCTACAGTACCGTAAAAGAGAATTTTTATTAAACTTTCGTTGAGCGGTTATCGGTATGGCAAAATCGACAAGAACGAATTTTTATTTATTTTCATCAAACAGAAAACGCGCTCACGGTTTTCGATATTTTATAACCATGGTGTTGTTTCGGTAGAAACCCGACATCGTTCGCGAGTATCGGTGAGTTCAGGAATCATGCGGATCGGTCGGACAGTCTGGCTTATAACTAGTTGGGCGCTTCGGACGAAACGCCTAGAGCGATGACACGATAAATATCACAGAGGTCTGGCAAGAGAAGGTTGGAAGGTTTGGACCGGAGCGCAGATCATAGCGCAGGGAGCACATCACGACCACCACCGCCGCCGACGCCACCGACCGTCCCCATAAAACGTTCCATAAATATTATGATCTCGATTCGCAAACGATTCAATCTATCGGCTCGATAGGTCGGAGACCGAGAGAGCAAACGCGTGAGCCAGCTCGAGATGATCTCAGCACTGAGAGAGTCCGTCTACTCTCGATCGTCGTACAGGATGATCGTAAATCCTCGACACTTCCTTCACGGTAAATTCCGTCGATGGACTCTACAGCAAAATGGTCATTTCTCGTGCTCCTTCTCTCAGTGTGAATGCACTTCACGAGCACGATTTTCGCTCGGCGATTACACTATTGCGTGATGTACAAAATTGTTGATCCGCGATAGGATTTATAACAGAGCACAATTTACGTTGAGCAAGGAAATTGATTGGTTCAACCGAATCTGATACATACGATGCAGGTTCCAGGTGAAAAAATCGGTTGGTGCAATAAACTAATTTGTTACAGAAACAAATCAGTTAGTTGAGCCATCAAATTAATTGGTTGACAAATAACTACCAACTAGTTTTCCGGTCTAACCAAAAAATTATTTGTATAATGTATTTAGCCGCGCCAATGGTTGTGGCAACCATTTTTTTCTCTCCGTGTGGATTGCCAGATGAATTTTTTGGTTAAAGCACACGGAAATAACTAGTTGGTTGGGATAACCAAGTTACAGGTTAAATATGCACCAGTAAATTAATTGGTTATACTAACCGTGATCTTGGTAGTCGTCATCCAATGTCTTGGTTGATCGAAGTAATTAATCATGTGACGCATATTTAACCAATAAATTGATTATCCCAACTAACATATTTTTTCCTTGCAGCGGAAGTTTCAGCGTTTGTAAAATTAATTTTGTTCAGCAACTAAACAAATGTTCGAGGCGAACAAAGTTTTATTCGAAAATGGAATTTTTGTCTAAGCAAATCACATAAATTAGCATTTTACAAAAAAAAGCAAAAAAAATGTCTGCTTTTCATACATTAGATGTTAAATTTTTTCGGAAATCTCATTTGGAGAACCGAAAATCTTGAGCTCTCGAGAAAAGCCAGAATTGATAAGATAATTCGAGAAACGGAGGATGAGGACGAAATTGAGGAACGCGGATGTCTTCAGTGGCGTTGAGAATGGCGGTTACGGAGGGCGAGGGCTCGTTGAATTCGCTTGGCGTGAATAGTAAAGGTAAGACACAACGTTGTGTTCTCTCGTGGTTGCTGACTTGGGTGAAAGGATCGTTGGTCACGATGGCCCGGCTCTTTTACCTCTGCCCTCTTCGGGGATCTAAGGATATATTGTACAGGGTGATTCATATCCAAAAAATTCCTCCACAACAAGTCCAATTATAATTTCTCCTCAAAATTCTTAACACGATATTACCAAAATAACTTACATATTTCACCTGGTTAAATATCCATAAATAATCGATAGGTATTGATTTCAAAATTTATTTCAACAAAATACGATAGATTTTGTTATTTTTCGAAGACAAACAAATTTTCAACTCAGTCATTTATTATATTTTTCTACTATCTACTATTCTAGTATTTTTTCTTCGCTCACTTCCCATCTTTTGCTTTTTGTTCATGTATTCTTTCTCATTGTGTTCAGTTCCTTAGAGGATTTAACATCCCAGGATCTCAATAAAAATCTAAATCAAAATTGAACTACGCATAGATAATGTTTTTTTGCGAATTGTAAATAGTCACCAAAAACAATCCAAAAAAAATGTTCTTCTGCACCACCCTGTACATATTACTATACAGTATGTACAGCAATGGAGGTGAAACAATTTTGCGTTGCATTCGGTGCATAATAAAAGGATAAATGCCACCGTGCTAGCCGAGAGTCCTATTCAGCACCAAAGGGCAAAGACTGCACGCTCATGTTTCTCGTTGCGCTGCTGTCTACTTCCCCGCTCCACCCCCCCCCCCCTCCCCCTTTCTACCCTCTATGAAGAAAGAAAGAGGCGTCGGTGAAAAAAAATCGAGAGGTTAGCGTGAACTGAGCGAAATAAAAAGCTCCGAGGGAATGAAACAAAGACAGAGCTCTCAGCGTACCTGAAGAAAATTAAACTTTCGGCAACTCTTTAAGAACCCTAAAGCGACAGTCCAATTTTCTCGAAACGAGTCTCAGGACACTCGTGGGCCTTGCTCGTCCTGCGTTTTGTTAGTCTTATTAAGGAAATGCTGTGACTCTGAAGCAACGGGTGTTGGTGGTAGGAAGTTGTGTCTTTTTTAACACGAGACCCATGAGACACGGGGTGTACGCGCGAGGAAACTATCCGCGGCAGTAGGAAAAGGCCATTTGGTTCCAGCAATCAGGCTCGTGTTCACTGGAGATCGTACCTCGCGTAACAATCTCGTTCTCTCTCTCTCTCTCTCATCTTTCTTTGTCTTACTCTCTAGCTTGTTTCTTCATCGAGTCTGTTCCTCGTGAGAAAGCGAATCGAGACAAGAAACACGCGAGGAGCAACTTCATCAACGTTGCAGCGAGAACGAAGCAACGTGTGTCGGTGAATTGAGTCTCTCACTCTCGTCTCCATCAATGACTCGCCCATTA
Organism: Ephialtes manifestator; assembly: GCA_963970395.1. Lineage (NCBI taxonomy): Eukaryota > Metazoa > Arthropoda > Insecta > Hymenoptera > Ichneumonidae > Ephialtes > Ephialtes manifestator. Next base: position 702,471 of record OZ019975.1, on the reverse strand, counting down.
TACACACGAGTAGGCCTACAATTAAATTGATGAAATTACAATATATATATATATGTATAGCTTCGAGACTAATAGCAATCTCGCGCCTGTTGCACATAGCATAATATTCAATCAGCTGTACTCTCGTCGTTTAGTACTTACCGAGACTGATCAATTTGTCTGGGATGAAACGGGAGGCTCGATCAAATCGATTTTCTTGCGGCTCGTACCGAAGAACTGATTATCGTATTCTTGTTTGAAGGTGCTGCCGCACCTACAATCGGCGTGAGTGTAATTTAGTTTTTATGAACTATGTAGATCGTATTTTTTCATAGAAATTTTCGTTACAGTTATAGAAAGTTCTACCGGTTATGAAATATCGTTAAGAATACTTTCCCCATTTTTCTGTAGTAAAATAGATCAACATACGTGATTGCGTATCGTATCCAAAAAATATTTGAATACGAAGGTACATTGTTTGAGGTTAGTTTTTTTATGAAGTCTTCAGAATTTGTACATCATTTTTTTAGTTTATGTTTTCCTTACACGAAATCATATTTTTTTACTATACTTCCTCTCGCAAAATGTTCCCCACAATTTTTCTTTAATACTGAATGCAATTTTTCCGATTGGTGATTAAAAATTATTATATTTAAGAAAAATTCCTTATTTAGATATTTTTAGAAAATCCAATGAAATTGATAGATTAATTCAACAGTGATAGGTGTTTATCAAATTCCAATGATTTGTCTGAAATTTTGTCGTAATAAATGTCATCATTACTGTGCAAGCGAAAAAACTGCAAGTACGACTTATGCCAATTTCTACTGTACCTTGTACTTACAAAGTCAACTAGGCACAGTCATTGGACGAGCATTCTCGTCCGGGTCTTCACCGAGGAAGAAGCACCACGAGTGTCTTGCTCTTTGTAGGCTAGAATCCTCCCCGTAGCTTTATTACAGCAAAACAGCTCGATCGTTCCCATCCTCATTCAGCCCGTCCCACCCAATCAGACGTGGTACTGTAGTACAGCTTTCGCGATGCATCAGGAAAGCCCTCCTTCCGTTGGGGTTCTCCCTTCGACCCTACGGATCGTAATCTCTTCTAAGGTCCCGCGCGATCGTCATTATCATTATTAATTTGGACTGCCAATCACTTCGTCTTGACGTGAGTGCTTCATTCCGCAACCCTCGAATAACGTAAGCCAAGACAGACAGAGCTGAAGAGTGGGGAAAGCAAGTGGGTTAGTTATCACCCTTGCGCCGTTACTAACTAATTACATAAACCGATTTCTCCCTCTACACTGTTAAAATAATTCAAGGTAAAATTACTACACGTAATGTGCAGAAAGCTCTTTTACAGAAACGGGTATAGAAAATTTACTACACAAGTGTAACGTAAAAATGATGTACAAATCTGCTAAATTCGTTAATAAAGTCATGTTTTTCATATAAGTTAACTTTAATTTTATCACATGTACATTGAATTTTTATTTTCTTTCGTAATATTGAATTGAATTTCCTACACGGGTTTAGTATAAATTACTATACAGTATATGAATTTTCCAAATATTTTTAATAGTGTACTCTGTGAGCTTTGAAGGAAAAGTAAATGTAGTTCTCTTGAAATATAACAAAGAATTATAGTCTACGTAAAAAGATAAAATATGGACTAACGAGTGATTTGAATATAGAACATTTGGAAACTATGGTGCGATATCGATAATATTGGATGTTTTATGTAATTTTTTAAACTCTTTCATACGATATTGATATAACTAGACGTTTTTATGTGTGATAACTTTCCACTATCATAATCAACTAGTAAACAATAATTTATGTTTGTGGGAAGTAATATCTGGACATTTTTGTAGTACTTATTCGTATTTCGTGTGCATAATCTTATTTTGTTTCTGTAAAAGTAACTAAAGGGTACAATTCGTTTTACATAGCCATGCTACTTCGATATAGAATGTGTGAAGCATAGTGAAGAGAGAGTATACATGGGCATTGCAATTTCTGTAAGGAAGGATCGACGTCAGGCGTCGTCTTTCCTCAATGCTGCTCCTTCCATCTTTTTTAAGCCCCCTTCATACACCTTGAGAGTTGGCCGTGCTCGATCGAAAGCCAAGTAATGATTTTCAAGATTCTAATCTTCCCGAAGGACCCATAGAGCGCATCTCTCCCCTCAGCTTTCCCTGGATTTCCCCGCTTTTCGCACTACCGCTCCTGGAAAATACGAAAAAAGGATAAACTTTTTTTTTCTTCCTCTTTCACCCCCTCGCCTTCGCTGATGGCAACTTTCTTTCTTCCGACGCGTCTATTCAGGCCCTGAGCTCAACTTATTGTGCCCGCCATCTTCTTATTCTACCCTTCTTACATTCTTTATACGTTCGAGCGGAAGATACGCGCACACTTGTCGCAAGCTGCAAGAGACTTCCTATTTCTCGTCCTGATACGATGCTCCCGGTTTACGGCTACAGCCACGCCCTGTAGTTTTCATTAGGACAAGGGCGTTGATGGAGAGCCCTTTCCATTATTTCACACTGACGGTGGAATCCATTATTTTACCGTCGGGAAATTTTTCCAACATTTATTTTGAACCTTAAAAGAAAAAAACCAGAAAACGTCTTTATAATTTATACCATTTGCTATTTCTATTTGTAATAAAAAAAATATCGGTTCAGAATCGCGAAGTGTATCTACTGTAAATAATAGCGTTTTTGGTTTTCATAAAAATAAAAAACAAATTCTTTGAAAACGTTTTATTTTGCTATATTTGGAGGTTATCATGTGGAAAAAAAAGAAACATCGGTGCAAAAAAGTGTCACAATTTGGGTCTAAATTTATTCTCTCGTGAAAACTATAGAATTGGTTACAAGTAACTGTAACGTAGTTAATGTAACCATTAAATCAGTTAAAATAACCATTCAAATTGTTGCATGGACTAAAAATCTACAGATTTCTCCCAGTGTACTATAAATAATAGCATTTTTTGGTTTCATAAAAATAAAAATAAAAATAAAAGTTCTTTGAAATCCTTTTATTTTGTTGTGTTTGGACGCTGTCATGTGGAGAAAAAAAAATGTCGGTGCAAAAAAGTGTCACAATTTGGGGTTAAATTTATTCTCTCGTGAAAACTGGTGAGGAAATAAAAATGAAGCGCCGGCGCCAACGCAATCATCTGGAAGGCTTGCTGCGGGTTGACGAAATGGTAAAGGATAGGGATATATGTGAAGAGTGGAGAGTATCTCTACTGCCGGCTGCTGCGGTGTGATTAACGCTCGGCGAGACCGAGCTTGACGCGAGAGTTCGACGCCTCGTGCCTAATTAGCCGGCGGTAGCCCGCCCGGTGAGAAACGGCCGGTTCGTCCTCACTCTCTCTTTCTCTCTCTCTCTGTTCGCTTCGCCACATAGATAATTTCCACGCCACGTGGCGTCTAATGAGTATAGCTGCGGCGTGCACCACGTTTTTCCATGGGCACTCTTTTGTCGATTCTCTCACTCCAGCAGCACTATTCTTTGTCCTTGCTGCCTGGATGCCAGCTGATCTTCCTTCCTTATTTGTCATCTCTCACTTTCACTGGGTCATTCCTTCCCAGATAAAATTAATTAATCGTCTAATCGGTTAATCGTCGTTGAAAAGTAAATAATTATTTAAAGCGTAGATATTATTTTAACAATATGGATAAAATGAGTGATTTGAAGTCCATACAAAGTACCTGGCATATCATATATAACCTTCTATGATTTTAGGTTCAATGGAAGGATCAACAAATACATAGTAAAACAATTGTAAAAAAAAAGGAAAAGATTGTTTTTGCTTTAAAATTATATATAAGAACTGAAGTACTGAAGTACGAGCAATGAAGAAAAAATAAATAAAGTCAGTGAATAGATTAATTTAAATCGCATTTGTAACATAGTGAAGAAAGGTAATCCGTTAAATAAACAAAATAAAAAATAGAATATATATATATAAAAAATGGTTTATTAATATTAGGCTGTAGATAATGTAACCATCTAAGATGCGGTATAATTGTAATTTTTTACCAGAAGGAAATTCATTAATTTTGAAAAACATTTAATGACACCTACAAAATAAATCTTACGCGCTAGAGTTATTTACACAATTTGTATTTCCTTATGAGACTTCCGGAAAATAGGTAACAAAGTAATTGCACACACAGCTTACCGCCCATTTACTCGTGAAATATCGCTCATACGACGTTTCCATAGCGTCGTATAGCAACCGAGGTTATAGAGCAGTTTTTGCGCCCGTAACCCGCTGACTCCTTCGGTTTGTGTGTGTACACAAGGATGAATTGAGAGAAACAAGGCAGCAATGCATTCGCGTTCTTTCATGTGTGTGTGCAAAAGCGCTGTCTATCATTCGCCGAGCTAGTAATACGAGAGAGAAAAGAGACCCTCGGCTCGCTCGACGTATCGTAAAACGAACGTTGCTACCCTGTTGCGTGGGGCCCTCTTGTTTAACGATCCTTGTAACGATTCCGCGTACGAGATCAACGCCGTAGTTCTTAAATTTTTTCCCAAGAATTTTCCGAAAAACTCTATAACGTGTTACATAAATCATCGGCTCATGATGTAATAAAATATCTGCGACATTTTTTTTTAATAGTGTAGACATAACACCAGATGTTTTGTGCGTTTGTATTTTTTGCTTTCTATCGTTTCTCCCGATCTATGAAAGAAAAAAAAAAGAAAAGAGGCGAAATCTCAGAAGTTGGGCGTTATTTGGAGCACGGAGAGTGATCCTTCGACTCATCTCTTGCAGCCATCTTATTTTTTTTCTCGCTTTTTATCCTACCTCGAAGCTTTTAAAGATACCGATCTCCGCGGAAGAGGCGTCGGTGTGTTTCAAGTCTCAGGCTGAAGGAAACAGTCAAGCAGCCGCTGCCAACCACTAATACCACCTTAAAAGACAGTATATGTCTGTACGTGTTTCACGTCATAAAACGACTGAGAGCGCGAAGAGTGTGGCACATTTCTCGCGTATGTACGTCACTTTAATGTGCAGAGGTCGTATAATGGCACTGCCACGTACCGGATGGTCGACTCTTCTCCAGATCTACTACTTTTCTTTCTACTCTGTTTCCTATATTTCCAACAGATGCTCATAACAACGCAATAGATAGCGATTTAACGGGGATGAGAAAAAGTTTGAGAAACATGCGTTTTCTCCATTTGACGTTATGAAAAAGAAGAAAAAAGTATGTAGAATGAAAGTGGAAAGTGGAGACAACGAAATTCTTGTTCTCAGGATGGTTCTATTTTCCGTAGTTTTTCCCGTCAGATTTTCTCTTATTTCATTATATTTCCCTTACACGTAATCATATTTTTATTTTCATTGAATTCAATTTTGCAAAGTAATGATTAAAAATCATTGCATTTGAAAAATATTGACTTAGATAAAAATCTAATACAATTGATAGACCAATTCAACAGTGATAGCATTTTTTTTACTGTATTCAGTTTTTTCAAATTAATGGTTAAAAATTATTGCACTAAAAAAAATTACTTAGTTACATATTTAAAAAATATATATAATAAAAGTGATAGACCAATTCAACAGAGATAGCATTTTTTTTTACTGTATTTAATTTTTTCAAATTAATGATTAAATATTATCGCATTTATAAAAAATTGTTTAGTTGGGTGTTAAAACAAACCCAATAAAATTGATCTGCTACTTTTTTTCTCCTCTGTTTCCTATCTTTTCAGTAGATGCTCATAACAATGCAATAGAGAGCAATTTAACGGGGATGAGAAAAAGTTTGGAAAACATGCGTTTTATCCATTTGATGTTACGAGAAAAAAGAAAAAAAAAGTATGTAGAATGAAAGTGGAAAGTGGAGACAACGAAATTCTTTTTCTCAGGATAGTTCTACTTTCCGTAGTTTTTCCCGTCGAAATTTTTCTCTTTTTTCATTTCGCTTTCGTACTATTATTCTGTCGCAGTTTTAGAGTCCCAGTGAGGTACAATTGCGGAGAGGAGAGATTTTCAGGGCGAACGTGCGGATTACCAACTTGTTGTTCGTGCGAGCGGGTAGAGTAGCACGCTAACACTCTTGATACTCTCGTCGTCGTTCTCGTATACGTCCAATCTCGTGTTGCACGCAGGCGATTGCGAACTTTTCAGCCACCCCCGTCGAGACGCTCTCGAATCCACCAATGTAACTCCCTCGCTACTTTTTCCTTCACGTTTCCGCTATTTCTGGCCAAAGTCGTTGGAGTTTCGCCATTGCACTGTGAATTCGACGTTTCGTGTTCTTACTGCTTTCACAGTAAACTGAGGTTGTCGTGCAGAGAGAGCAACAGTACGTCGACAAAACTACTTTTTTCCTTTCTTTTTAAAGTTCCATTTTTGAGATGCCAGATATAAATTTACGTAAACTGTCTAACCGACGAATTTGACTGACAAATTTTCAGATAGTTGAGAATAAATATCAACAAAAAAATCACACCTTAGTCCTTCCGGACGTTTTTTCAGTTCAAAAGTTTTCTCAAACTAAATAACGGCGAATTATCAGTCTTAAGAGATGTTCGTTTTCAATTTTTACATGTACATTTTATTACATAAACAAAAAATGTAGGAAATATATGTTTCTGGTGGAATTCTATTGCTTGTCTATTTTTTTCAGAGTCGTAAAGTGACTTAAAAATAATGCAATTTTTCTAGTAAATATTTATCCATATCAAATGTAGAATACTGGCGGTTAAAGGGGTAAACGAAATTTCATAGAATCTTTGATATTTCTCAAACATATTCCAAGAGTTACTGTAATTTTCAGTTTTTTTTAATTTAACGAGTTTATAACCACTTACGTCGCATATTTACTTAGTGCTTAGGCACGAAATAAATCCTTAGGCTTTGGTACAACCTCCTACACGACAGATTGTGTCAGCGGAGCAGTAACATCATACAGGCAACAGCGGCAAAATCCCTCGAGTATAGAAGCTAGCCACAGTGTGTACTGCAGTACATGCATTGCGTGTATACTCTGGTATATGTATAAACCATAGCGTACACGCAACTATACGCCCCATTGTCTACACACTCTGCCTACAAGCTTCCGGTATGTTTTACACGATTCTAGCATCCCGCCGCGTATAGTTCCTGTCGTAAACGAGACGTACTCTGTTGCATCGTCAACGATCTTATCAAGACCAGAGATGTCTTGGAATTTAGTACGCCTATCACAACACTATTAGAAAATACTGGAAGTTCACTGTAAAAAAACATCCAGAGCAATTGGTTTGATGGGTTTATTTGAATCAAATACTGAATCTATTTCAAATTAACAAAATTTTAATGGGATGAAATAAAACTTACTTCAAATCAATACGATTTATTTGAATTAAATAAATTCTGTTTGATCAAAATAATAAATTAATTAAATATAAATATAATATAATATTATTTAAAAAAATATATATTATGCTAGCATTTGACGAAAAAATATATTTAATGGCCGGCTTAATAGGATTTTATTTCGATCAAAAAGAATTTATTTGATACAAATAACATTTCATTCTTTAGAAATAGATCCCATATTTGATTTAAATAAACCCATAAGATCGATATCTCTTGGTGAAATACAATTGGAAATTTCAAGAACTAGAATTTTTTATGCATAAACGCGTATATTAAATTTAATATACAAGCACGATGTAAAATAAGAAAATGTATAGTTCAGCAACTTCAACAATTTACTTGAATATAGCTGTTAAAGCAAATTAGTTTTATATCACACATTGTAGATTAAAATTCCAGTAGATTTTTTTATTCGTTGACATAAAATAGTTATTTCTATTATTATCATAATTACTAAATTTTCTCAAATGTTATTGATGGTTTATTTTGTATGTAGTACGTCAAGCACACAGAACTATTGGAAACTGTACTATTTACACTGAGCGAACGTTGCGAATCCCGAGCTAGTCCATTTCCACTGCTTTTCCACAGTTTTCCCAGTGCACACACCTTCTATACCTTCGCTTATTTCATCTCTTATGGTAGAACGTGCTGAAGGACGACAAGGAGAAACCTTCCTTGGCCCTCCTGTGAGCCCTTGATAAATCGCTCCTAGAGCCTGTTCCTCGGTAACTACCGGGCGTTTTCTTTTTCTCTCACCCACGAAAGACGTTTCTCCGCTTTATTACTCCCACTCGTGCAACCGCTTCTCACTGCACCATCTTTTCTCCTCCGCTAGATGAATACCAGCTAGTAGTACACTGAATCCTATGTAGGAAAGAGACCGGGGCTTGTAGCATCAGGGAAAACTTAAATCGAGCCAGCTCGACAATCAAGGGTTGTGCACTGTACTTTGCCACTCGAGGGTGTTATCACAATAGCACTCTAGTAGAAATCAAAGTTCGCGAACTTTGTCAAAATGCTTTTACTGAAAAAGTTATAACTAGAATTGTCCTGAAAAAAACAGATTTATCCGCTGTGGAACTCATAGAATATCTAAATAAATCGTGAAAAAAAATTGTTAACGGTCCTTAATACACTGCGAAAAATTAATGTGATAGATTGCTATAGTGAGTTCTACTATTAAATTAATTACTCGTGTTATAGTTTCGTTGGTTACACTATTTATTGTTGCAGCACTTAAAATTACTTAACATACATTTACATTTAACATTAATTATAATTTTATTAATAATTTGTTTCCAATATTCCCACATTCAATCCCGGGTCAATAACCTTATAAATCAGTGGATGTGGAGGATCTAATTATTCTTAAGTATTTAGTTCGTATAACTTCAAGTTAAAATTCCACTTCAATCTTCAAACAATTAACATTACATTATTCTTAACTGTCAAGTTTATATTAGTTTAATATTATAATAATCACGATGTTAGAAACAAATTTCGTCAAATGCAATTTTAGCTAAACAGTAAATCCAAAATCTTAATCATTTGTGATAATTCGAAATCCAAGTTTCTACTCCTGAACGAATTCCTCGCGTAATAATAATAATAATAAACCTCGTCTCGTTAGCTCGTAACATTAATATGTAACATTATACATATTATATAATATAAATACGTTTATTTGAAAATAAATAAAAAATGAAAACTGATAGTTACATCAGATCGTAGATCTGCAAACTCTTCGATCGCCGCCACAACTTGCAACTCGATTGTGTTCGACTCTTCGATTGTTGAGCGAGCCGAGAGAGAGATTGACACAAAGAGATACCAGTGAGACAGTACTTTGATGAAATATCTGTAAACGTCGATAAGAATCATGCTACTCGATATTTCTTCGCTTTAGATACATTGTGCAACTTCTGTTGCTGTTGCTGCTGTTCTTCGTCGATCGATCTCCGTTATCGGGAAATACGAGACGCTTTTGCTATACGCTAAGCGATGCAGTTAAACTTATCTCTTCTCGTGTGTTCATACCAAAAGTAAATATATACATACGCGTTCGCTTAGTTGCAGTCGTAAAATAAAGGCGCGGGGGCGAGAAGCACGGGGGCGTTTTACCGCGTTGAGTAGGGCGAATCAAGAAAAAAAAAAGAGAAGCACCTTCACGCGAATCGCATTTAACTGTAATTGCGTTTTTAATGGCCCCGACGGACACTGCCGAATTTGCTCCCCGTCCAATCCGTTTTTACGATCTTTCTTCTTCTGCTGCTGCTGCTGCTGCTGCTGCTGCTGCTGCTGCTGCTGCTTCTGCACACTCGTGAAACGCATAGTCGCGTAACCGTTGCACCCATTACCGTTTTTTTCCCTCTTTCTACGTCCCAAGAATCTACATCTTCAAATGAGCTTCTGTAAAAATCCACTCAACTGCACCCCGGAGAATACAGAAAAATAAAATAAAAGTCTTTGGGCTCGTATAACTTTCAAAAGCTACATACATATTTAGTTGCACATGGTGAATGAGTTGTTCGAGTAACAGATTATTCCTGTTCATTTACAAAACGAAATTGCGTACTTAAGTCATTGTTTTCCGTACAGCATCTCGTTAGTAGACCTTTAAAAAAAATTAATGGATATATTGAAACATACGTTGGTAATTAAGGTTATCGGTACTTCATAACGTTAGCAAAAAAAATCTCTTCACAAAGTCCAATTACAATTTTAATATTGAGCTTCTAGCATTGACGCTTTTCTCATCTGATTAATGTCTCCTTTAACATAGGTTGTAAAATCCTTATTCCTTTTACCCTAGTCCGTTCACCCTTTCCAAGTTAACACTGTTCATTTTTTTATTTTTATTTTTTTACACCTTTCGTGAATATGCTTCGGCGCTCATATCAGCAACGAAAGTGTGAATACCGGGATAGTGTCTGGCCCGTAAGAGACACGCTTGCAGAAACCACGGAGCAACATCATCCCAAGCGAGTCGTCGGTGCCCATGGAATAGACAATAGATTTACGAGGCGTTGCATTTTAATTCGTCGCCCTGGTCGTTCCCGGTACGGCGCCGGTAGACGACACGTTTATTGGACGATAAAACTTCGCCTCTCGCGGATCCGGCCGTTGGTTGTGGGGTTGTACGGGTTCTGATGGTTGCGGACGTTGTTCAAGCCCAGAACGAGAGGACAGTGTTGTCGACGCGCTCTTGCGCCTCCCGAGAGGCTTCCGTATCTACTGCACACCCCAATCGACCCTTTTCTCTCTCTCCACTTCACCGACGGTACGTGGAATGCACAAAATTTCGCTAATATTACCATCGGCTCACCCTGCTCACTAGTCGAAACAAGGAGGAGAGGACAACGACGCCCGACATCGTTCACGTCGCAAGCATTGGCGTTGGAACGTCCATCCAATTTCTCCATCCATTCGCACAACGAAACTGCTCCTAGGATATGGTTTACTGTTGGATTGCGTGATCCCATGTTCAGCGGCCAGATAGGCTTCCGTTGTACTATATGGTACGCGGTCACGATTATCTCTCCTGTGAATTCGTGCTCACCGATGGTGTCCATTCAATCTTGGACGAATGTAATTGTATGGTTAGTTGCTTTGGTTCTATACGTTGCCCAAGCCGAACTTTGTTAATGGAGCAAATAGTACTCGCATCCCTGTCTGAAGTTTGTTAAACAAGCCGAAATTATATTTCTGTTAATGGTGTTTTTGTTGCAACATATAGCGAAAAAGATGTGGTTGGATCAACCAATCATTTGGTTATTAATGCTACCCGGAAAACCTGTCAGTCTCAACGAAGTTTTCTTTGTAGTTTTTGTTAACTAACTTCCTGATTGTTTTACGCAAGCCTTTTTTAAGTAATTGCATGGTTAGGTGCTTTGGTTCTATACGTTGCACCAGCCAAACTTAATTCATGGAGCAAATAGTACATGCATCCCTATCTGAAGAATAAGGCATGTTTTAGTCCTGATTGTGGCTTGAACCCAGTTTGACAAATAAGCTGAAATTTTATTTCTGTTTTGTCGTAACATACCGTTAAAAAGGCTTGGATCAATCAATAACTTGGTTAATAATGCTGACGTGTCAATCCTACCCAAGTTTTCTTTGTAGTGTTTGTTAACCAAGTTCCTGGTTGTTCTAACCAACGCTTTTTTCAGTGCTGCTTATGCAGAGTCAAGTCGATACAAGGTTGATAGAAATACTAATACTACTAACGGAATAGTATTGATGTGTGTTTTGTTGTTTTTACTCGGAACAGAGCGAAGAAAAGAAAAGGTTTGTTAGGAAGCCAAATTACTAGTTGGGAGTCAACGCGATACTTAAGACCCAAGCATAAAACTGTTATTAGTACCAACGAGGTCTGTCTGCTCATTCGAAGATGAAGCCCACCGAGAATCTTTGCGGTCTGAGCAATAGACTCCACCAATAATATAAATTAAAAAAGCCCTTATAGTGGCGTACGGCAAACTGGGTTCATCTTCTCCGCGACCAAAGTAAAAGCAGCACAGCTCTAACCTCGCTTTTCTTCGGCTTCGTGAACGACAAACCACTTTCATCTAGTACAAAGAGAGAGAGAGGGAGAAAGATCCATATTCGCAAAAGGTCCTGCAACTGTGGAAACCAGAAAAAAGGTCGTAGCTTCTTCTCTCCCAACACAATCCCATCTTCCATATAAGAAACCGACAATTTTCTACTCGCTTTGTCGACACTTCGCCCAGTAAAGTAGATTGAACGGTCGAGAAAACGCAACGATTCTTTGAAGACGTTTATTTTCCCACAAAACATCAAAGTAATTTGTTTCCACATCTTTTAGTCGTAAACCAATCTTTTCAGCTATCTTTTATGATGGCAACAATTTTCGAAAAAATATACTCTTTACACTCTCAATATTGAATGTAACGAATGACAATAGGACTGAGTGAATTTGACTTTCGAATCCATTAGTCTAATCATAGTCTCTCAAATCTGATATTCAATTCCAGAACTAATTGTTTAAACGGGCGTGGCTGTTAACCGAGTTTTAAGACAACCTCAGTGAGTTCGCTGAGCTCAAAAGAGCTTCGCGATTTTTTTCCCTCCTCGAGAGAACGTCAGGCATATCAGACTGAGCCAAAGAGATACTGTACACATTTCGCAAGTCCTGATCCCAAGAGTTCCTTGCTCTCGGAATACGAATCTGATTTACATCCTAATTAGTGCAGAGCGAGAAAGAGAGGCCACAAGAGAGAGAGAGAGAGAAAGCGAAAGCGATGGAAGGCAATCGGCTTGGTGAGCTCGCGTGCACTTTAACCGCGAGCGGCGGTCGTTAAAACCGCAGCCGACCAACTGCCTAATCTGCATTTGTAGCGCGTTGCACTCGACTATAAACGACAACGACGACGACTGAAACTACGACGGAAGACAGAGAAAGACAAAAAACAAGAAGCGAGATAGGAGAATTTTGTTGTTCCTCTACATTTTCTTTATCTGCCTTTCAGTTAAGAAACGCACAGAGATAAAACCAATAGATATCTTCATTCAACAAGTGCAGGAAAAAATTGGCCTCATATCGAATTCACAATTAAAGAGTCGAGTGTATAGTGACGGAATCACTTGCATCTTTCCAGTAGTTTTCAGTTCCATCGTTGAGACAGAGCAAAAAAATAAAGGCCAAGTCGAGTTTCTCTCTCGACTGGAACCGACGAGGCGAACGAATTCGATATAGGAGAAGCGAAGAGAGAGCGAGGAAACGGCGGAGAGAGGAGAAGCAAGAGCTAAGCCGCGCCTGAGATCAAAAGAGTCGTCTGGCGAATTTGGCCGTCGGCCTTCGAGCCCTTCGAGCCACTTGATTTTTTAATCAATTATTACCGGACTGGTGATGCCGTCGCTGCAGGGTCTCTGCGGCCCTGAGAGTTAGGAAGCATCCACCAGGACATCGAGAATCACGGTGCCTTTCTGCTTTTTCTCTCGTTTGCCGTACTTTATTTCCCCTCTTCTTCGAGCTAGACAGCCGATTAAAACTGTGCCTCTTCACTCGAGCTTATTCACGTGCTCAGTCTAGATCCCTTCCAGTTAGGCATTTTCGTTCTTTTTTTATTTCATTCGCCCCGTGCGATCGAATTATTTTTTAATTATATTCTGGGATTAGGGATTTTTTTGACGGGGGTCGGCAAAATACGTCTCCAAAGTACAGACGAGCAGCAGAATCTTGTATCTAGAAGAATGAGAAAAGGGAGAGGGACTGAGCAAGGAGAGGAGGGTGCATCAGTGAGGCTCTCTATTTTATTTAGTTTCTTCGACTGAGATGTGAAAGCTTTCTCGCTCTATATACCAACCATCTTTCTTTCTAGTGGCTTCCTTTCTGTCTGTCTGTCTGTCTGTCTATCGTTCTCCCTTGCCGGAATAGCTCTTGCCTCATCCTCTTTTTCCCCACTCGGGAGCTTTTGCACGAGAGAGCCACCCGGGATAATGAGAAAATGCAGGAAACCCCGCTTCGGCACTCTCCGTACACCAGCAAACCCAGTCAACTCTCATTCGAGCACGAGGAGCTTTTGCGCACGAATTCGCCCTTCGATCTTAATCACACCAATGGAGGCTCGGATTCGAGAAATCATGAAGAGGATTTGTAACCCTTCGTCGTACGTTTCCTCTTTCACTTCACGAATCTCTCTGCCCGTAGATAGATAATGTATGCTCGGAATACGAAAGTCCATTGAGTCGAATGCCAGTCAAGCGCTGTTTCACCAAGGCAAACAAGATTTCGGGTATATTTCCTCTGCACGAACATCTCCATTCCTCATCGTGGGGATGAGATCTGAAGTGGCCCAGGCCCAAGAGGCTCGACTTTCACGCAATTCGGAAAAATTATTCTAACGACCACTCGAGGATATCCCGAGGGCCGACAAGACGCGTGACTCGGAATTCTTTTACGGGTTTTGTGTCGCAAGGGTGGCGAGGACATTGGCATTGGAATTGGTGACCCTCTCACTCTTTTTGCCATCACTGGAATATCGCTAGCATCGAGAGGCCGCAGTCTGATGTCTACAGACTTTCGAGGTCCAACACGGAAAACACTCGGCAATCTTATAAAAAATGTAAGACCGAAAAACGTCTTCCAAGCAGTGTTTCCGTGGGTGGCAGAGCAAAGAGGCGAGGGAGGCGTGGAGCACCCACATAGCCCTCGGGACGAAGGGTGACTCTCACCCCTCTGCAGTAAACCGAAGGAATCGTTGGGGAAAACCAGACGATCGATAAGACTTCACCCCGTAAGACGATTTCTTGCGAGGTGCAAGGGTCGCGAGCAAGCTTCGAGCCCTTCGGCCTCCCTGAGCTTCGATGGCCTGCTACTCAACAAAGAGTGGCGGTAATGCCGGTCGCCTAAACAATATTTATCATATTTCCTCAAAAATCAACGTTTTTCATAATAAAATCTACTAAGAAAATATTTTCGTATTCATCGACTCGACAGAAGGTTGTTTCCACAGGAGGAATCAATATTTATCTAAAAATAGGAATGTATAATATATTAGTTTACTTATAAATCAATAATTGCACTTGAAACAGTTAGTTACCTACTTTTTCTCTGTTGTTACCTTTTTTTTTAACCACAAATAACAAAAATTAATCAATAAATTCAATTTGGTGTCGATGAGAGGCTACACAACAAGACTGTCTGTAAAATCCGACCCGTATTGCTAAGTTATCCGCATAACCCCAATTTTTGTATATTTTTGCTGCCGTTGCTTCCACTTTCCTCGTTTTTATGGGTCTGGACGACCCGATGCTCAAGAGGGATCGGCGAAAAGATGTTGAGCACGCGTGGCCCTTGGGGTTGCTTGTCTTAAGGTTTCCTCGACTCGGGAATTTGATGCGTCGAGGAGCTCAGCTCTATTGCTCTCTATCACAAAATTCTGTCTCACTCGTAACTTCACGAAAATCCAAAGCCGAGCCTACATCTTCTATCTTCATCGTAGCGGCAATGCAGTATAACCCCGATTCCGAGGGATCGAAAGTAATGAAACTGTTTCTTGGTAGGGCCTCACAACTGACCGAGGATTCTAGCTTCCCTTACGCACGGCCACGGCTACAGCCCTTGTCTTATCAGCCCTTGTGAAGGAGAGAGCCCAAAACTAAGGGACGAAACAACCCCTCTTCCTTTATAACACTCCGCGAGCTGTGGCAGCCTATATTGCCTACGAGAGTAGAATTCCGGAGGGCTGGTATAAATCGCCCGAATGCGCATACACGCGTCTTTCCGATTCTAATGCCGTTGATGCTATTGTGGGGTGTACTAAACTTTTACAGAAGTAAATCCAATTCTTGTGTCATCCTGGCAAACGCAGGCGTATTACTTGAGGGACAGAAATAGGGTGAGACTGAAGAAATAAACAAGGGATACGAGGAGGTTTTTTCTGGAGGGTTTTCCACTGAAATGTTGAATAATTGACCAAAATTTTCAATGAGATTTGGATTTACTACACTGAGAAGCAAATAATGAGGAAGAGTCCCCCCAGTCTTAACAATTGAATTAAGCGCAGACACACTGAAAAAAGGTTTGGTTGGGCTTACTAAGATCTTGGTTAAAAATTTGACCAAGAAAAAAATGGTAGGCGTATTTTTTTATCAAAGGTGAGACTAGGGTGAGACTGAAGAAATAAACAAGGGACATGAGTGATATTTCTGAAGATTTTGCGAGTAAAATGTTGAATAATTGACCAAAAAAAAATAATTCAATGAGATTTGTATCTCCTGCACTGAGAAGCAAATAATGAGGAAGACGAATCTCCTCAGTCTTAACAATTGAATAGAGCGCAGACAGAGCAGAGCACCACTTGGAGTCTACGTAGTTATCGTCATAACAGTTAGTGTCTCCGCACTCTTGTCCTCCAGGCTCGCACCGCGAATTCGTAGCTTGGAAAGTGGGATTGGGAGAGGCTCCAATAGCAACGCGGTAGACTCTGGTGCAAGGAGGTAGAAGCAGCGAGGGAAGGAAATCACGTCCCGATGAAATTATTTCGGTTTCGCGTTACTCGCTGGATGGGCTAAAGTGATAAGAAGAGAACTCCGTATTTACGCTTTGCCCGAGCTTCTCGCGCAAGCTCCTGCTGCAGCTTACACATATATACCTATTGCGTCGACAGTAAAATAAGATAATACGATTTCCTGCATTGATCGAAGCGGTAGCACCGCGGTTCCATCGCCTTTGCTCTATCTTTCCACCTCCGAACATTGTACTGTATCCATTTGTACACGTATGTACATACTTGCTTGTTATTTACATAGTCACCAACGGAGTATGTTCTGTTTGGGATTTCTCCAATGAGCGAGTGAAAAAGAAAATATAGATCTATGCCTCGCGGCTTTACCACGAACAAATTCCCTCAGTCAATTCGTTGCAGCATTTTACATACATCTAAAAAGTCCCTCGTTACGTGAATCTTTACCTCACTCTAAGGTATACATGTACGTTACATAGGTATCTAAGATACATTGCAACACTTAATTATATTATAGAAAGTTTCTCCGGCACGTATCAATTTCTATGAAATTGATAACGATCGGACGAGATGTAATTCCCGGTTATTCAATTGGCGCAATATTTATTTAGCAATTTCATCGTAAATACATTGATTCATATGAATTATCTGTTGATCCCTGCTGTACTATTTTCCTTCTCTACAGATGTACTCATGTATTGTATTTTTCTGCCTTCAGGTACGTTGAAAAAGATACAATCAGGTATATCAATGCCGAGGCTTCAATTTCCGGTCACTGGGGCTGGTGAGTTGTACATTTGCTCTACTGCTTCAATGTATAGGTCTTAAAGTATCGGTTTGAGACTTTTTTTTTCTTCGTTCTCCGATACCTGAAGTAACCCAAGAGAACGGAGCTTTCAATCTTCGAGCTATCTCGAGTCGAGTATCTCCGGATAAGAAAGTGGAGAAAAAACGAGAAAATTGGGACAATGAAGACACCGCGCTCACGACAATTAGCCCCGACGGATCTTTGCGATTTTCTTGGTCGAATGAAAAAGATAGAAATCGAGATCAGAGAGGGCGAGGAAGAATAGAGAGCGAATGGCGGTGGAAAAGACGAAGAGTCGACGGGGGGTCAGCCTCTCAAACGTTTTAATTAGCGCGAGGGCTAAGGAGATGATTAATCCAGCGAGGCTCATTCTCTTCGTATTCCGCTCTATATCTAACCAAACCTCCTCATTTCTTCTATTTTCTTAACCTTCTCTACGTAAACAGTCTCGTATTTTTAGTTCTCCTTTTTTTACCTTTTGTCTCATTTGTTCTCTCTGGCCATAAATGCAGCATCCCACAGAATTGCAAATAAAATTCAACGTCATATTTTAAATCGCATTGGAAATAAATAGCAGTCATAAAATTCATAATAAATTATAATATATTAAGAAGTACCTAACTCAAAACCGAGATATGATGGCATTATTGAAAAACTTGGAAAACGTGGTGACAAAAGCACTCTTTTATTTTATGACAGGCGCTTTAGTCTTTAGATCAATGATCTTAAACGAGCAATCGTAGGTTTGCCATAAGTAACAATTGCAAGTAAGAAATAATTTTAAAAAACCCGGAATGTAATAAATAGTAAAGTAAACAATGCAAAGAAATGATTCCGCAATATTCTGAAATTAGTATGTCAATGAGTTATTTTCCTAAGAAAAACTTGTAATTGTAAATGGTTCACCCTTTGTGTAATACATACATACATTGCAATTAAATTTTCAATTCCAGAAAACAAGAAAAATATTGCAACTTTTTGCTGTGCAGTATTTTAAGAAAAATTTTGAATTATTTCATATGTTCTGGTTAAACTTTGAATGAAAAGAGCTGTTCGGCTATTTCTAATCCACTTCCAGCTGTGAACTCGTTCGCAATATTGTATAATACTAAGTGACATTGTACTTTCTCATTTTGGGTACAGCGATGCGCAGTCGTGTGAATCAAGCGAAAACGTAGAAGAAACGTTCGCGCAAATCCAGCCCCGGTTAAACACGCCCTCCGTGGCTGTGTCGCAATGCCAGGAATGGTACGGACTATCCGGCAGATTAACAAGAGGGTAGAGCAGGCGGCTAACATCGTCGTCTCGCGTCGAGAAGAGCAGAGATGCGAGCCCACGCTAGGGTCGTTTTCATTTTCCCAGATTAAAACGGGATTTAATAAAGCAACGTACGAGGAGGCTTTAATCGACCGCGCGGCTTGCTTCAAGGCCGTACGTTCTAAAAGCAATTCTCTCGTATTCGCAGAGGGTGGACGTTTCGTTCTATCCGTGAAATTGTGAAAGTACCGATTTTGCTACTGCGCATAACAGAGCTTTCCAGTATTAACCATTTAGCGATAAAATGTCCCTCATTCATTTTCTTTATTTTCTATTTTAATCTCCTCTTTCTAGTTATTTTCATTTCACAATGTAACATAACGCGGACTCGCTCTACTAATATGAATGCGAAGCTTCGGGTGAACCATTGGCATTGAAAGTCTGTCGTAACAATTTTTTTAGCATTCGCCATTGAGCCGAAAACTCGTATTCCACGTAATATACCCTATACATAAATGGCCAGTAGCGAATGCGTTGCTCTAGTCTTTTTTCTGTCGAATAACGACGGTCGAATGCAGATTGCTATTGCATTCGCGTCTGAAAAGCCAATAAAAAAAAGGGAGAGAGAGAGAGAGAGTATGTAGGGTTTCGGAACCGCATCGTTTCCCGAGGCTACGTATGGACGGAGTTGCTGCAGGCGAGCCGTTATTCCGGTGATACAGAGAAGTGAACGTCATGGTGAAATCAGGGAAAAACGAGGGAGGAGAGAGAAACAACGATGAAGAATATATATGGGGGGCTGGGCCTTTTCCCTCCATGCAGACACTCCGCTTCCGGTTATCCACACGGAATTAACCCATTCTGCGGCAGCACAAAACGCTAAATGAATCGTGAAATTCCACTTCCTTCTCTCATTCACGTCGGGTGTTACGGAGTATATTCTGGGTGCACACGTTATGTAGGCAAAGTACTCCCGATTGCTATCTAAAAATAGAATAAATCGCAGAAAATTGAGCGAGCTTAAGCCCCGCGCCATTCGATTAATTAAAGGTCTACACGGTATATGCCACGCAGAATTCTGTGGTTTAATTAAGGTTTAACTGGCCGCTATAGCAGTGTTGAATGTATCTTCGTTCGATACCCGGTTATATCTTCGGGTTTGGAATTTCTCCTCCAAAGTCCCTTCTACTGTAAAATCGATATTTCACTCTTCATATTTCACTGAAACGATACTCGCGGGAACTATTCCGGTTGGAAACGTCGGGTATATAGCAGGGAATACCTTACTACTTGAATAGAAACATATATACGGATCGCTGCACTCGCAGGAAAGTCTGATAAAAACTCAAGCGCAAGAGCTTCGACTCAAGTGAGCCAATCGGAATAATTGATGCACAAAAAGTGCAATATGATTGGGAGATAGAATAAAAGTAATGGTAATTTTCTCAAACGGTGATCGAAAGAAATTAAACGGGATGACATCCGCGAGAATTCTGGATGTAACGTAGAGCATATTATCTTTTGGCTACTTGCTCTTTTGTGAAACGAAGTGATTCGAGTTAAAAGATTCGAAAGGAAATCAGTCGCTTGGACCGAGTCCATATTCCAGTGTTGGATAGTTCACATTCCCCTAGACCTTATGGAAAATAATGCAAAAGATGTTTGTGTGCGTCAAATGAGAGCAAGTGATTCTTCTCCGTTGAATCTTCCTCATCTCACTTTTGGTATTTTTCTATCCTTCACAGACTACGCCAATATTTTCGCCCTCTTCGCGACGGGCAAAAGAGCATATGATGTAAAATATAAATCATAAAACATAAACTCCGACTTATTGAAAAAAGTATTATTATTAACGAATTAGACTAGACGTGCTTATTGAAATAAAAAAAATCCAGCCTGCTTTTAGTTGGAGTTATTGTAAAAAATGCATACATAATGGGTCAATCTGTAAATATGTAGCCTACGTCTTGATCGCTGAAATGCAGTCGAATTATCAATGCCAGCATGTGACCAATATGCCGTTGGTTGCCTTTGGTGATCAGAACCAGTTCAATTCCTCAACGTGTCAATGCTGCCTACGTATGAGTTGAGATGCATAAAAATAGTCGAATGTAAGTATAGTCTAAGAAGGTTGCGTGGAAGTATCGATCGCGTATGTTGAAGTTATAAATAGTTTTGTGCCGGTATGGATATAGGCGGAGAACTCGCCTACTTTATGAACTTTCGCATAGCAAATTCTATCTCTCTCTGTATCTGTCGCCGTGTCTTCACTTGTCTCCGTTCAGAACTCTCTCTCTCTCTCTCTATTCTAGCATGCATTAACTTTAATAGAGCTCTCATTTTGTCTCCATTACGTGCGACTAAGTTCTTTATTAAGCTCTCTCATGCCGCAGAGTTATAGCAGAAAGTGCCACGCGCCCGCGTTTGCTCTCTCAAATAGAGTGTCTGTATGTATGCTCAAAGGCAGACCCGACGATTCATTTGGCAATTTCAGTCTGGAATTTACGCGCTACGGGATTTCACGAGCTCACGAATTTCCTAGTTCACGAAGTCGCGCGTGCAACTCTCCCGCATGCTGTTCATATATGCTCTAAATCGTCAGTGTATAAATATACACAAATTAATTCTCTTTCATTCCCCACGTGGACAGTCGAGAATATATACTAGCACAGATTATCTAACGTGGTTATGCTTCGTGGCTTCGTTTTGTTCGTGCGAATGATTAGACAAACAGAAAACGTGATGATAATGTAGAAGAGAGTCATTAATTTTGTATCTATTTGCATCGCTTTGACTGTTTTTATTTTTTCACAACTGGTGGTTCTGACGTGTATAATACGTCAAAATACGTATTGTCAAGATTTATCCCAGAGTATTATTTTGCCACATTTTGGTAATCAAATGAATGTACGATTACTGTTTATGTGTTGTATAGAAAAGTCCATTATAGTCCAACGTTAAACAAACACCTGCGAATTGTTGACCATGTAGTCAACGCATTCCTTGGCGAGTTATGTCCAGTCATCAATCTCGGATGGCCAGTTGTTTGGACTCTTGTTCATCCTCGCATTCATTCATGAATTTCGTTCTCACTCTGGCTCCATGGAAATCCACTGGAAAATATGCATCACCGTGACACTAGAACCGGACTTGGGCTCAATCCTGTTTCCAATTTTCATTTTCTCCCTCCGCTGGTGGCATTACGCGCGTAATTTCTGCTTCGCAAAGCCGTGCGATCGTTGAAACTGCCGAGTTTCAACTGAACCACGGGGTAACAGAGGATTTTGCAGGAAAATGGTCGCGAACTGAATCCCGAAATGCAGGACTCGCAGGGAAATGAAATTTTGACGAATCAAAGGGGACAAATTGTAGAACAAGCACGTTCTATCACGCTCGTGAGGCATTCTGTCGAACCCTCCCAGTTATACATCCACAATTGTAGTAGTAATGGTTCGTGGCTGACGGTGAAGAACTCGTGTTAGTAACTGAAACAAAAATGCTGACGCTTTTGTAGTTTTGTTCGTTCAATTCCGCATTGACATGACCCACCCTCACATAGCCTATTTGTGCGTGCGTGTTTTTGAAGCTTGGACAAACAGAAAAATGTGTAACTGGGTGAATTCAAAAAGTGCATTTCAACGCTATTCCAGTGCGTATTATCGTCCAATTCGTTCGCCGGAACACAAAATACCGTATAACGAACCGTAAACTACAGTGCACCATGAAAAGTCCGATAATTCCCAGCGGGTCTATCCTGCGACCATTAAGAGGGCGCTAAGTTACCGGGGTTTGACGTTTTTACGATTTAGCTTGGTGGTCAGGCGTGTGCGGCGATATGAGGAGAAGGGAGAAGAGCTCCAGGGAGAATCGACGTGTATGCACATCGTGGTCCCTTCTGCCGTTTGTGGATTCTGGTTCCCCCGAGCTACATAGAACCAAGGAAGCGCTTCCGAATCGAAATTATTGCCCGGGGTTAGCGTTTTACTCAGAACAGGGTCGCCTTCCCATCGACATCAGCATTTGCCGCCTGCGTCTCCGGGACATTCCACGAAATCTAGTAATAATAACGCGCTCCCTGCGGACCGGATTGGACTCCCGGAATTTTTTTTTTTCCAAGTCTTTAACGATCTCCTCCTTTATATACATTCTTCGGACACGCCCAGGGTGTATTTTTATTTTTATTCTTCAAAATGCAAGATTTGTTTTTGTTACTGATTTTTTTCACCTTTAAATGCGAGAATTAAATTAAATTAAATGGCTCAAGTTTTTGGCACACTCTTTTTTTTGGGGTATTAGATATCACTCACGTAAATGTATTGGTCTCAATTTTTTTACACATAGTGTTTTTTGTATACCCAAATAAAAAAAATCATATATTGAGTATATAAAAATTATATATAGTTTTAAACATAGAATTAGGCATATATAGTCTACGTACAACCTATATGTAATATATATACAATTTTTACATAAACCGAACTTCGCAGATTGTCTTATATATAAATTGTATATAGGTTGTTTATACAGACTATGTATGCCCAATTCCATGTGTCGAACTGTATATAATTTTTTTACTCGGAATCGTAGGATATTTCAGATTTGCCTCCTTTTTTTTAATAAACCATTAAAACTTCACCGAGGCCTATAAAACCAACGCTTTAGTTTCTCGTGATTATTTCGTTCATTGCGGCGAAGTTCTACGCCCAGATACTCCTTTTTTATTTCTCTCCCGTACGTTTATCTTTTCGTTATTCAGCTCTGTTAATCGTTGCTGTGTATGTACGTATATATCGCGGTTGGTTGTACTGCTTGGCGCGCACGCTTACTTTCCTGTGGGAAAACGCACCGGATAATGGTTTCCGAAGGGGCAGTTCTCGCAACAATTAGCCTCGACGTGTCTTGGCCAGACGCCAAATGCACTTCGTGTACTACGTACTCGGCTCCGAGGTTACAACTAGCAGCAGATTCAACCCCGTGGAACCACCATGCCCGCAACCCCTGAGAGTCTCGTTGCTTCGGAACCCGATAAAAAAAAAATCAAAACCCTTTCGGCCTCGCCGAACGATAAGCAAAAAAAATAAATAAAAATAGTTCGTCGAGGGATTTTGATGCACCACTGAGTGAAATCAGAAAGTAATGGATTAATTGAATGCAATATTGTATCGTGTACGAACTGTTAATATATAAGGATAAACCTTTTTTTTTTTACGGGACATCGATACGTCACTTAAATTCCAACCAAACGTTCAGTTTCATTCGTTCGCACCGCCTGCGGGAACGAGAACAAGATGGGACGAAAAAAAGAAAAGGTAAAAAGAATAGAGCGGAGAATACGCCGAGGTTTTCCGATCCTCGTCACCCAGTGCGAGATTAATTTTGCGTCTGACTCTCTCGGACTAATATCTGGAAGCGCGAAACAGCGTTTGCGCGGAAACTCGTCGGTTCTGGCGCCGTGTGCCCGCAAAAAGCTTTTAATCACCGCGCAACGATCGGCTTCTCCCTCTATTCCCTCTTCTCTACTCTTCGACTCACTAATTGTTTCATCCGCGTGCTGTTGAAGAGCAGCACCGCGTTTCTTTTCGTCGAACGCTTAATCATCCAGTGCTGCACTGCTGGCTCGCAAATTATCGTTCTCCAACAGCTTTTTCCCCACTCTCGCCTGAGCTAATAGAACCTCTTGAAACTCGACATTAATATACTTGGTTGATAAGATTTTTTTTCAACGACAAGTTGTTTTATCGTGAATAGGGAACCGGGAATGGGTTTAAATAAAATGAATAAACAAAAAAAAACAAAATAAAAAAAACTACAAATTAATGGAAAAGAGTTGGAACATTTTTGGTGAGTGAAAATGAGAAATACACTAGGAAATCAAAGTTTATTCTAGATATTATCTGTGGAGGAATCTACTCACCCTCCATTAATGACATAGTCATCGTCTAATATTAATAAATAAAATTAAAGAAAAAATAAACAAAATTTAAAAAAACTACAAATTAATGGGAAATGGTTGGAACATTTTTGATGAGGGAAAACGAGAAATAGAATAGGGAAACGAAGCTGATTCTAGATAATATCTTTCGAGGAGTCGACTCACCGTCCATTAATGACATAGTCATCGTCTAATATTAGTAAATAAAATGAATGAACGAACAAACAAAAATTAAAAAATCTAGAAGTTAATGGAAAAGCATTGGAACATTTGTAGTGAGGGAAAACGAGAAATAGAATAGGAAATTGAAGCTTATTCTAGATATTATCTATCGAGGAATCGAATCACCGTGTATTAATGGGATAGTCATCGACTAATATTAATTTTCCTTTCAGTAACCATTAACATTACGATCCATATCCTGACGTCCTTTACGGGCGACTAGATACTTTTGGATCCAGCGACAAAGTGCCCGCACTATTGACTTATCGATAATTCGATTATCGCCTCGGAGCAATCGCGTGCATAATATTCTCAACTTACTCGATCGGATAGATATGCCCTTGTGTGACAGGGAAATGGGATAGAAGCTCGTTTCTTCCAGGCCATTTGTCGTTACTGGTGTGTTAGCGATGTGATCCAATCGCCGCGATATCCACCGAAATTGTACAGCACAAGCGGAAGCCCGACGCGTTAATAGCATCGTAGCTTTATTAGCCAGGCCGTAGAAACTGGAGCACCACGTGATGACTCGGACCTTCTGCTGTTGCTGCCCTAGACTCTGCTTTCCTTCCTTTCTATGACCCTGTGCATCTAGGCGTTCCAGGTTCTCTCATGCCACAGGCTGGAAAAGCAGTCGATTTCGCAAGGAAACGTAATTAAGCCCACCCCTTATATTTCGGAATCACCCGCGAGGCACCCGGAATATCCTCATTCCATCCCTCTTCTCACTCTGACGAATCTCACGTCTGTATATACACACAGACTCTTCTTATTGCTACGAAGCAATTTTCCACCCTCGATGTAGCTATTACTGACCCGTATGTATCGATTCAGTGCAACATCCTCGTTCGTATTTGGGGGAATAGTGCAGCATATCCTCAAATATACGTTTTCCCATCTCCCCTCGGAAATGTACGACTGGTTGTAAAGCTTATATCAATTTCGACGTTTCACCGTGTTTCTTTTCTCTGATTTCTTTATCGGCTTTATTATTCCGTATGATTGGTCATAATTGAGCGAGCCAATAAGCGAAATTGATGCTCCTTCTTCTTCGGGGGTTTTTTTTTGTTTGAGTTACGTCTTGAGTAAGACATTTACGGATCCGAAATGAAGAACTTCTCGGAGTCTCTCTTTAACAAGGACACTCTTGAGTTTCTTTTTGTCGAAAAATGCGAGCGGCATAGTGTTCCCAATAGGAGTTGAGTTACATAGCAGAGGAGGCGAGCAGCTACGGGGCAGTCAGAACGATTCCATAATTACATGTTCATGAGTCGTAAACTATTTCAATAGCCAGCACAGGAAAGAGCAAAGAACGCCTTCCGCACTCTACAGCTCACGGCGTGCTTCAACCCTCGAAGAGATTACACGGTTACGCGAGTCTTTAAAGCCCTTTTTCCGCTGGCAAAATTACTCTCCTCGCCGGCTTGTCATTATTATTTATGTATACATAGATCGCACGGGATCGGATCATCTACAGCAGTCATAATAACAACTGGTCCAGACTGCACCTCCATACCGCTACATATTTGTACTTTTTACATTCCAAGCGATTTCTCGTGGTTCACGGACGAAGTTGAATACCCGAATAATCATCTTATAGAGTCGAAAAGCATTTTACGGTCGACAGTCCATAGCGTCTACGTAATAAACTCGTAATTATATCGCACGGAAGAAGAGAGAGAACCTTACAACACAGTTACCTCGGCGAACGACTTTTACCTACAGCAACGGGGGTTGCATAGCCAGGAGCTTCGGTTCCATGGCTGCCCGCCAAGTGCCACGGGTAATTGTTCGTACGCGGGCGCATTTCGACCAGTCGGCAACGCGTACAATCTGATCCTCTAGCTCGAGAGTAGAGATGAAGTGAACGAGAGTTACGAGAATACAAGAGAGAGGACAAAGCTTTCCGTATGCTACCAGGAAGCAGAGAGCTAAGGGCCATGAAATAAACTTGGTCGTGCATCGAATTCACTCGACGCAAAGTGCGTAATTAATAAAGTTTCTACTACGATGTCTCACTCACCCTCTACGTTTACTTTTGCATTATTAAAAGTTTTCACATAGAATTTACCGGCCCTCTTTTTCATGCTTCAAGTCTTGAATATTCAAAGCTTCTAACTTCTAACGTCTCAAGATGAAATATTGTTTTTACCACTCCTCCCACTTTTTCACGTGCGTAAAGTGAACGTTTCTAGAAAAATTTCGTTCAGCATTTGGAAGGAAATCTTTTATTTTCCCTTGTATTCAAAAGTGGTGTATTTTTTTACTTCCAAGAATCAAATGCTTTTGAGCGCAGGCGTGTTCACATTTTTACCTCTAAATACACAAGTTCTTTAGCTATTTTTTAAATAGCAAGTGAAGTTGAACTCATTCCTGAACATTCGGTTTATTGCATACATTTTTATCCATTTCTTGACATCATGCATGTATTTTCACACCCTGATAATCAGCGTTATTAATTTTCTTTTTTTTTTTACTCCAGTTTCTCTACCCCAACTTATTCCAAGCGACACCCTCTCGGTGCCTTGGGACGGCGCTACTGCTCGGTCCCAACGTAATAAGTTCAGTTTTAACGCAACCCAGCAGTTTGCCAGAAACTGTTTTATTTTGTAACCCCCTTGGGGCCGCGGAACGTGGCTTCCAAGCGCGATATTCAGCCTTTGCTTCACTCTTAAACTTTTCGATGATTTCATTTTCCTCTTCGCGTTTTAACTTTCGCTGCGAAATGGACAGATATAACGATGTGCTTCATGAAATTCCGCGGTTGCTATCACGTATATTCATAACTGTTTTTTTTTTCTATCTTTTACCTTGAACTTTGCAAGCTGCGCGTTTACGAAGAAAAACAATTATCCATTCATCGAGTGGACGTAAATGGAACGGGGTGTTTTATTGTGAAAAGGGAAAGTATAAAACCGGCCTGTTGCTCTTTGAACATGAAGTCTTGCTTACCCTTCGTCAAAGATCGAAGGTCTTGAAGAAATTAAAGAAATCCGGGGTGAAATAAAAGATAAAATTACTTTGGCCAATAGAACCGAGCGAAGGGTGTGCGCCAATGTCTGTGCCAAAGTGACGAGCACCTGTCCTTCTTTCGACGTTACCCTCTTTTCCATTCTGCCACATTTTCTACGTTCTATGTCTGCGTCTGCCATCACTGAACCGGCTTCGCAACCCTCACTGTAAGTGCGACGTGGCACGACACTGACAGTCGAGGGAGGAAATGGCGAATTAGAGCGAATGAGAATGATAGGCACGGGAGAAAGTGAGAGCGAAGATCAGAGACGAGACGAGAGACACACGAGAGGAGTAACCCTTGGCAAATCGATACTCGTCTGCGTTCGACTTTAGGGTAAATGTTATACAGTAAAAGGCCTTACAAATCAAGGCCAGTCACTAGCTGTTGGCATGTACATGAAAAATTTAAAAAAATAATTGGTTCACTAGGCTGCAAACGACAAAACTGATTTTGAGACAATAAACTAGTTGGTTACAGAAACAAATCAGATAATTGGGGCGGCAAAACAGTTGGATGAGCATATTAATTGATTGGCAACTGACGAATTGGGTGTCATAACCAACTAGTTTATTGGCCCAATAAAAAAACGTTGACCTAGCTAACTTCTATCATGATTTGGGTAACCAATTTATTTCTCTTTGTGCACTTCGTTCCATTCGGTTCTAGTCGGTTCATGGGCCAATCACTGTAAACTGAACGGGAATTGTACGTTTTATACGCTTCTCATTGGTTGTATTCGTGAAGCCATGGCAAGTCATCGTTGTGAGCATCCCAACGCGGTGGACAGAGCGACGACGTAAAGAGGGTTTAATCTGACTGGAGGTGACGGATCCGTCAATAGCAAATCGATTATTCCGGTAGAGAAAAGTCAATAAACCAGTCTTTTGACGTCTTTCGCGTCTTGGAGGAAAATTTGTAGGAGAGCTTGAATTGATATAATATTCAATGAACGCAGAGTTATAATTCAATTCGATTAGTGAATTATAGTCGAGTAAAAGGAGCAAATCGATTATTCGGGTAGCGAAAAGTCTAGTTTTTTGACGACTTTCGTATCTTGGAGGAAAGTTTCTGTAGGATTGAATACCTCTCTGGATCAAAAAGTGCAAGAATTTGTAGAATAGTTTGAATTGACATAATATTCAAGGAACGCATAGTTATAATTCAATTCAATTAATGAATTATAGCCGAGTAAAAGGAGTGAGTGAGGTACCTGAGAAAATGTCTTAAGTCATTCTATGGGGGCTTGAGGAACCACGCTAGCAATCTATCTCGTTTTCATCTTTCCCTGTCTCCTCTTTGTCTCTGCTACTTCACGAAGTCTCTCTTTTGCCGCATTTCAATGCGAGACTCGAAGGCTGACAAGATTACAGCACCAGCGACGAGTTTTCCCATTCCTTTGCTATCTCTTGCTACCTCGATGCATTCTGTTTCACTTTTCATGATGTTAACGAGGCAAATGAGGTCGTTAAAGAAAGATCTGCTGAATTCCCTGTGACATCAACTGCGAAAGTCTCCAATACAACAACAGTATCATCTTTGTTTTTAAGCATTTCCGACGACATAAGACCCGCAAATGATATTCGCCGTTTCCTTACGAAAAAAAATCTTTCTCTTGAAAAATGCCACGGTTCATTATTCCTGCCATTGGTAATTCCTTTTACCGTTTCAACTGTTATGACGTTGCGTATGTTGGCAAAAGCTATATATGGGAATGTATTAGGATATTATAGAAAATCTCCAGTACCACAAAAGTATCATCTTTGTTTTTAAGTATTCCCGACGCCATAAGTTCCGTAAATGATATTCGCTTTTTCATTACGATAAATTTATTCTTTTGAAAAATGTCAGGGATTATTATTCCTGCCATTGATAATTCCTTTTACCGTTTCAACTGTTATGACGTTGCGTATGTTGGCAAAGGCGATATTTCGGAATGTAGTAGGATATTATAGACGCGGCTTTCGGTCACCGAAATGTCGGGAGCGAACGAGCTGAATATCAACGTCGGCATCGTCAGTGGCCCCGTCACTCACTCACGCCCCGCGAAACTAATATCGTTTGAATAACTCGGAACTCTGTGTTTGACCGTGTCAGTCAAGCGTCGCTCTGGGGAGGCGAATGATCGATGTCCGAACGTATAGACGGCACAGCGCCACCACGTACTCGCGAGCTCCGATATCCGTGCACTTCTCCCACCTCCTTTTCTAGTGTTTACTCTGTATAGTGTATGTACAGCGTCGTTGTGGTCGCGGTTTAGTGCAGCAAACAGAAAGCCGAGTGCTTCGAACACTATTTTGACCGGTGAAGGAAATACATCTCACAGCAGTAAAAAAATCTACATTACCAAGTGAAGTTTGATTCCATACATCTTTTTTTCTAAAATGTTGATGACAATCAGCTATGTTCATGTGTCGTCGTTCTTTTCTTTAGGCGCTGAGACCTAAGTTTATGTTTCACAAATTAGAAAGGTTTGTCAAACAGCACGATGAAGATGACGAGCGCTTCATCGTCCGAGTTTCACTACCGCTAGATTAGATATACAACTAATACCATGCAAAAAGCGCTGCAATTACGTGAATCCAATTTTTTTAAAACGTTTCCAAGGACGAGGTTGTCAAAGTTCTCGAGCGTTAATGGAGCTTTCGGGTGTTTCAGTTCACCTTTAAAACATTCCAAACCGGAGTATTTGGCAGGTCAAAATTTCAACTTCCTTTTATCTTCTTTCTCTTGGCCATTTTTCCTGCTTTTCATAACCAGAGGAAAATAGCCGAAATAAGCGCGTGCCCGAGGGTACTTTTCGCCTACTTGGCTCGGTTCCTGGCATCCTCCCGTCGGTTCATCGTAACACTTATCACAATGGAGATATGTGGTGAGGGGTTGGGAATGAATTTGCAACGTATGACCCAAATGCGGGCCACACGGTAGAAACGGCATTCTCATTGTCGTGGTTTAGCGAAGCTATCCGACTCTTCCCAAAGCCCGCAGCTATATATGGATCCTCCGGCTGTGGACTGTTGAACGTTGGACGAAAAATCCCACATGAGTTTTCCCGGACGCTGATGCGCTTTTCTGGTGGCGGTGGTTTTGCTGCTGCTGCTGCATCAGCATTGCGAGGCTCCATCCGACTTTCTGCACCGCGACTTGCAGCGAGAGATCTCTCGACTGCTGGTGGTTGTGGCGGATACGAACAGACCTACTGGCTATATCCACGTTGCCATCTAGCCAAGCAGCCGGATAGATACGCGACGACTCGAAATGAAACGAAACGCCGCGGGCTTCAGTAGAGACTCACTCGGCTACAGTCTCTGTCCAACAGCGAAATATGAAAACTCCGGAGGCGGTTTTAATTTAGCCACAATGTCTATTGTGCGATGGCGCTGCGCTGCGCTAAGCTCTATCTTCCGTCTTGCTCTCTTTCAAGAAAACAAAAGAAAATCTTCAGCAGCTCCTAGCAGAGCCTACAGTGTTGGCGAATAAGAAGAAAAAATCTTTGCCAAAGAGCAAGATGGATTGGAAGGACACGGAAATCGACTGCAAAAATGGAAAAACGACCATAAATCGTCGAAGGACGAAAATGGCTGAAGGGGCGATGATGATATAAGGGTTGTATATGTGAAAGTGGACCTCGGGCAAGGCTTCAGAAATGCAAGCTTCTAACGGGAGAGACTCAGCGAGCCTATGGGGACTAAGCTCAGCGCAATTTTATTTGCCGTTCCGCCCGAACCTTTCATCTCTCTTTATCCATTGCGTCTCCTCTCTTTCTTCCTCGAATCGACTGGTGGTTTGATATGCCGACCAAGTTTTTAATATCTGCGGCAAGAGCTCATATAGGACTTTCGCTCGCTTTGCCAGGCGAAGGGCGAATATTCCATATGCCAACTTTCCTCTGTGTACGTAACGCGAGTACATACAGACTAACCTAGCTATTTCGAACGATTATCGTACTCATACATTTTAACACACACACACACACATACATTGATGCGCTCTAGCTATTGTATTTTTTTCGTTCCCCGCACGCCCTCTCACGAGAGGCCGAGATTTTAGTTCACCTCCTATAATCCATGCCTCGACTCCCTGATATAGGGTAGAATATACTATACTTCCACTCGAGACCTGCTCTTCGCAAATCGTTTGTGCGTTTAATGAGCACGCAATCCTGCAGAAAAGTGGCTGTGGTTGAGCTTCTCCTGCTTTTCTGATGCCGCTGTTGGTATCGGCGCTGCATCAAGCCGAGACTCTGAAGTCTCTGCAATATCAGCACGACGTTATAACGAGCTCTGGCAGTCTCTATACCTACACCAGTCGTATTATTTAAGTCTATCTCACTCTAGACTGCTTAAAGCCTCATAATTAATTCGTACTTTCAATCGTCCATTGTCTTTGGATCTTTCTCCTCTTGGAAGATGATCCTTCTTTGGTAAACTTAGACCTTATATCCCTTGGAGACAGATGCAATATATATTTGTCATTTCTTATACAGTTCATGTGGCATTCGACGTTTTGATCTTCGGCAACACCCAGCTTACCACTGATCCTTTCGATTCCGCTTCTGTTTCCCCTCTAGCTCCGTCCGTTTCCTGATCCAATGGGAAAAGAGGGTCCCTAATCTGTCGGAAATTGCGGGAGGCATTGTGATCGATTCAAAAGGGACGTTGGTTTTGTGGAATGTGCCCGTTGTCTTTTCTCCGTTCTGTACATGGTCCAATACTTTTTTTTATGGGTAGAGGTATGTGTATAGGATTTCCACTCGAAAAGCCTGAAGTATCTTGATATGTGGTGGCGAACTATCGCAGAGAGCCCGAGACTCCTGAGACTCGAAGTGGCCAATGTTTTCCGTTCGATCGGACCGTTTCGGGCCATAAAGTCTTCGGACACATCGGCTGCTATCCAGACTGGTGACTCTTGGAAAGGTGCTAGGCCCCTTCGGATAAAGTGATTTTTCATCTGCGAGCCGATGAACCGAATCACGATATTTCAACGCGTTATCGTCCACAAAGATCTCCTCACTGACATGTCCTTCGTACCTTGGTGCACTTTTCTTCTCTTCAAGATCCCCGAGCTATCAGGGTGCAACGAAGCCCATCATTTTCTCGCAAAGCTCCGTAAGATATCAGCGTATAAAGATTTTGAAGCTGGTGGAAGAACAGATACTACAATGCTTTTGTTACTCGCTACTGCTCGTGTAGATTCCAGAAATCGGTCTATATCTCCAGACTTTACAACTATAAGATGAGAAGATTTAAAAAAGAAAACAAGCACATACTTTGTTAGCGACACATTCCACAATTCAGTCATGCACTAAAGAAAAACAATGTCCTTGATTCAAAAACAAATTACTGCCAAAATCACGTGTCTGTAAATGAAGTCTACTTGGTATTCTTAAAATCTCATTTAACATTGAACCAATAAAATATTGTTGTGCCCATTAGAGAGTTATTGTTTCAATCTGTTATGAAATTGTAAAAATTGGAATTAAAATTAAATTGATAACGCTTGTTTTGTAATCAACGACATTTTTTTTTGTGTGCGATTTGCCGTTTTAGGTATAGCTAAAACTTTTTTTAGCATAGATTTTGATGTACTTTTTTCCTGCGTAGCAATATCTACCCAAATCGTTGTTCTATCCAACAAAGTTTAATGTCCACGTTCAGTAGTAATTTGTAATTCATTTGTTTCACTAATGTTGAATAAAAGTGAGAAAAAGATTCGACCGATAGTGTAGGCGTTCGGAATTTAGCTCGCATGCCAAGGCCAAGCGTTCGAAAGTCACAAACCCAAGTCTAGTCCCAGGGATCGGGAAATAGTCCATGGTTGGAGGTCTTGCTCGTGGATCCCTAATCTGGGTAGATTACGTTCTTTTAATCCGCGCGCAAGAGAAAAAAACGGTCAGTGTTCGCTTCTACCTCTCTCGAGGCTTGGATGGTACGGTCGCACGTGCAGCTGCAGAGTCCGCGGCTTAGCGACGTGTCTGCGTTGCTCTCCAGAGCCGCTTTAACCATCCTCTCTCACTCTCACCCGCCAGTCTTGCTTTTTTCCTACCTCCGTTTCCGTTATCGCGTTCCCTCTGTCTCGCTTTTGTGTCGTTCATTTTTTTTTCCCCGCGCCACGACCAGACTACGTCCTGCCGTACGCGGAAAATAAAATGCTGAAAGTGAAAATAAAATGACCCTGGGTTGGGGTTAGGCGGCGCGGGGATTTGCCTCGCGGACGAGAGGAAAAGTGCGGCTAGCAGCGTTATACTATAAATGGGGAAAAAAATAGTATAATATAGAATTCGCGGCCGTCCGTAGCACACACGACATACCATATACATTTTTACACAGTATATACTCCGTACCGTACATACAGTATTTTTTGTCGCAATATATGTATATATATATATATATCAGCACAGAAGCTACCTACGCGTGTCCGCCCCGGGAAATTCACGAGCCCAGCTGCGACAGTCGTTCCTCGAGTGTTTTTCCATTTTTTAAGTGCACTTA
The DNA here is from genome assembly GCA_963970395.1 of Ephialtes manifestator. Classification (NCBI taxonomy): domain Eukaryota; kingdom Metazoa; phylum Arthropoda; class Insecta; order Hymenoptera; family Ichneumonidae; genus Ephialtes; species Ephialtes manifestator. Next base: position 668,384 of record OZ019975.1, on the reverse strand, counting down.
CGCGAGTGCCGGGCACGAGAGGTGGAGGAGGAGGAGGTGAAGGAGGGGGAAGAGCAGGAGAGGCTGCCTCGTTGCGAGGATGGAGAATCCGGAAAACGAAATTTTACCGTAGGGAATATTCGCGACGACGTGTCGTACGTTAGCTAGACACTTTCTTCATTGCTCAATATAATCTTCACTAATTTTTCAGCATTTTGTCCTTACCGCGACTTATACAGTTTTTCAAATAATTTTTATGATAATCGATTAAATTCAATCAATAACTCATAAATTTATTTCAAAGACATATGTATATATATGTGTAAGTATTTTTTTGTTCTTTTTGCTCTTTTCTACGAGAAATTTATAATTTACATTAGTCACTAGGGAAATAACGAAATGAGACGAGAAATGTGGTCGAGATTTTTGTTTAACTTTGCTATAGCATGGTTATATGTAATAGCTCAATATAACCTTCTCTCAATTTTGAAATAATTTTCATAATAATTGATTGAATTCAATCGATATTTCATACATTTATTCCAAAGATGTACACTGTTAAAAATGCAAGTAAATTTAATATAGAAAAATTTATTTTTACATTAAATAATCGATTAAATACAATCAATAACTCTTGAATTTATTTCAAAGACATATATAAGTATTTTTTTTTGCTCTTTTCTACGAGAAATTTATAATTTACATTACTCACCAGGGAAATAACGAAATGAGACGCGAAATGAGGTTGAGAGGGCGTTATTTTCGTTTAACTTTGGTATATAGGGTTATATGTAATAGCGGTATGTATGCATTGGGGATCACTGTGCATCGAGAGGACCGCGAGGGAAATGCGGAGGCCGCAGAAAAGCCGCGAATGAGCGCGGTCGCGTATTTGCAATGAAGCAATCGCTTTTCATTAGCCGGGTTTGCCTGGGTGAGCTGTATGGAAAGAGGAGGCCTGCATTGCCAAGCCGCGAGCGCGACGAGGCATTCGTTAATTAATTGGCGCTATTTTCATAAAACGCTGGAGCTGGCCGCGACCACACAGCCAATTCTTGCGTCTCCTGTCTCCGTCGTCCTGCTCTTCTTCGGTATAGTTCTTCCTCTCTCTTTCTCTCGACCTCGTCCCGTTCGTGTATATTTTTTGGCATTGCACTGTCCTCGGAGTATACCACGGATTCCTCTTTCTCTTCACAGCCCATTGTTTCGCTGATCTACAGTTATTTTGCGGCCCTACCACCAACTGCATATATATATATTCGCCAACCATTCGCGAAATCACCCGGTCATTTTACTTTCACAGAAGTCTTCTGCCCTCTTTAATGAACCACAGCCATTTTGGGGCAACTAGTAAAAACACAGGCTCGACGACCAGGATTCCAAAGGCTTTTTTTTCACTGTACAGTTGAATCCCACATAAGGTAACTGGAATAATCTCAGACACTGGCAAAATGCTTTTGTCATTGTAACCCGTAGTTCTTTCATCTGGCATATTATCTATTATCTTGACATCAATTTGCTGTTTAAATTACAGTTATTGGATTGCAATAATTATTCTAATTGTGCATATAATCGAGACCATTCGCAAGACTGTAATTAAATAATTCAGTAACAACAACGATAACAATAGTAATGATTCTGAAAGCTCTTTTGCCTCGCTCCATTATCGAAACTATTTCTAATCATTTTGCTTCGTCGAGGGCAATATTTTCTCATGCTTCATATATATCTGTATCATATCGTGACCATCAGCGAGGGTGTGAAATCGCATAGTGGCGACGTTTCCCTCGCGTAGCGAAGTGGAAGGGACTGTTGTACAGTGGACAGAGGAAGCGGAGAGAAATGGACGAACAATGAATAGAATGGTACGAACGGACGAGCAAGCGAAGGTACCATGGGCGTCGTCGTTCTCGGTGCTGGTGTTGCTCGCTATTCTCGATACAAAAGTCACAATATCACCCTCTCGTTCCTCCCCGAGCAACGTCCATCCATTTCGGGTAATATGTCGGCTATTAGCCAGCATCCGCCCTCCGCGTTCTACGAGTATCTATAGAGCCGCGTTCGAATCGCAACTCGAGGGATCGATCGCACCCGCACAGCGCAGTACCTCGCGTTTATACCCGATGAAAGGGGAGGGGATTCCATTTCTGTGTCTCTTTCATTTCCTTTCTCTCACGTAAAGTGCGATTTGGCGTTTTTCACGATTGAACGAACAGCCAAGCGTGTAAACGCTGCGAATAACGCGAAAACGACTAAGATATCCAACAGAAATGTTTTATCCATATTATTGTGTCCATTTTTCATACGATTTCTCAATGCTCCTTATATTTCTATTTTTCTGCAAGGAGAAAAATGCCACGTGCAAGATGTTGTTTCCTTTTGACGACGAAAAGAATTACATTGGGTTTCCAAAACTATATGTTTTTTAGATCCTTTCTATATTTACCTACGACAAATTTTTTTATCGATGTAAATGCTCTGAATAACGTGGAAACGACTAAGATATCCATATTATTGTTTCCATTTTTCATACGATTTCTCAATGCTCCTTCTATTTCCATTCTTCTGCGAGAAGAAAAATGCAACGTGCAAGATGGTGTTTCCTTTTGACGACGAAATGAATTGCATTGGGTTTCCAAAACTATTTGTTTTTTAGATCCTTTCTATATTTACTTACGGCAATTTTTTTTTATCGTCTTCACACGATTTATTCGATAAAATCGGTGTCACGGTTGATTCGCTTTTTTCGGGAGCAGAGAAGATGTTGTTTCCTTTTGATGACAAAAAGAATTACATTGGGTTCGCAAAACTATTTGTTTTTCAGACCCTTTCTATATTTACCTACGACAATTTTTTTTATCGTATTCACACGGTTTATTCGATAAAATCGGTGTCATGGTTGATTCGTTTTTTCGGGAGGAGAGGAGAAGTAGTGTCTGCTGTGTTGGCGAAAGAAGTGACAGTCCACAGGAGCCACCTTCGAGCACAGTGCTCTTCCTCTTTACGATCGACTGTAAAACCGTGGCGAGAGGATGAGAATATACGAATGGAAAGAGGCGAATGTCGTCGTTTAGCCCCTCGCATTCGTCTCGATGAGACGAGAGGAGAAGAGAGTGCCTGGAGGCTCCGGAATATTTCAATATCCTTCGTTGATAAAAATTTTAAAGAGTTGCGGTTCGTCGACATCTGAAAGAACGAAGTGACGAAGGACTAAGAGACAAAGAGGAAGAGAGGAAGACGGAACGAGGAAGAGGAAGATCACGTTGAGAAAGGCTCGGGGAACTCACGAGTGTACTGAACGTGCCAGGCTAGAGAAGGAATATTACTGGAGAAGTCGTTTCCCTGAGCAAGGCACTATTTCTCTCACTCAGTCTAGCACTCGTCTCCTTTTTTCGACCTCTCACTCTTTCGCCAGTGTCGTCTCCCCACAGTATAAAATCCGAAACGAGCGCGAGGAGTTTTCACGCCCGGATAGCTGAGTCGACGTTGGTGCTCGCCACCGTCTAACACTCGGCCTGGGTTCATTAGTTCACGCAAATGAAGCGAAACCCGGTCTTTTTTTGCGCGTCGAGCCTTCCAACGACGAAGCCGCGTTCACAGCAACGACTGCGGCGACAGCGACAACGGCCAAGGAATCGGGACTTTTATCCAGTAATTTTCTGACTTCAGGGCAACTGCGGTGATTCTCAACTCTGACGGTTGTGAGACTCAGGGAATTCATGAAAGGGGTTGTACTAAATGGTACACTTGACTTTCATGTCTTTTTTTTACTTTATTTTTGGTCCTCTTTCACTTTCTTAAAGCTATTCCGGATTTATTTGTTTAATTTTTTGCTGACTGGAAGATTTGTGAAATTAAAGGGAGAGAAAGTGATGTTTAATGACGCGGGCTCGCAGGACGCACCACTGCAGAACTCAATCGATTTCCACGCAGCAAACCTCTAGGCCAGTTTTGCCCGGGACGTTCAATGGTAGCTCACGTGGAATGCCCGCTTCGAATATTCCGCTCGCGTCATCGGAATATTAAGCGATGAAAATATCGTTTCCGTACCCGAGCTATATCCTTCGAGCTGTTATCGCTTTGTATGTGTGAATATTCCATCGCTTCGACGATTTTTCCCATTTTTTACCTCTCACATTTTTATTTCACGCGTCCTGCGTTTGACGCCAGACACGCCTCACGTTACCAACAGATACATCGGTGTATTACAAAAAAAAAAATATTATACATCACACTTTTTCAATTCACCTTACCGATTTCACATTTCGTTTGTTCGAAATCTGATTCAATTATATCGATTGATTTTTCACATTCATTTTGTATGTACATTTTTTAACTTCCCAAGCGCCATCTTATTTGTTATTTCACCATCTTCCCAAAAAAAAATGATAAAACGTACAAATAATCTAATAACAATTTTCCTAACTATATTAATCTCCTTCTATTTTTTTCTGTTCGCAGGTAAGACATTGGATTTCTCGGTTCTATGTTTACTCACTGAGTCTCGTCACTCGCAGAAAAGGTAGAAAAATTTATATACTATACGTACACATGTATCGCATATGTACGTCACGTTTTCACACGACGTGAGAGAGAGAGAGAGAGAGAGAGAGAGAAAGAGAGCGGAGAGTTACGATAACGAACCTCAAAAATGAAGTTTGCCACCTTCTCACCATACATCCTCGTCCGTACTCTCTTTTCTTCATTTATTCCTTGATTCAGTCTCGCTTGAATTTATCCTACAGCTATATATATATATATATCGCAGCCACACTCACTTACCCAGGTATGTAGTATACGTGAAGCTTTTTCGTTTTGCCTAGGTTTTCTCGAGATCTCAAGATCTTATTCGTTTTTCCTCCATCTCGATCTCCGTTGGTAGCCGAGCGTTCATCGTCGGAACGTATTTATTTAACCGGGCGCACTTCTCGCTGGATTCGTTGGCGAATTCGTTCCGTGTGCTCTTCTCGCCTGGTTCTAGCTTGCGATCATCATCGCCACGAGCATGAGCAGCAACGGTTGGTCTACTCTTCTTGTTCGTTCTAATCCGGAGGTGCCGCTGGGCACTGGCTGCTCCTCACGTCTTCGACCGTACTAACCGTACACGGTTATGGCTTCCAATCTCGCGAATCCTTCAGAAAGCTCCTTCGTTTCTCGCTGGTCCCTCATGAACACTCTGAACCCAAGTGTTCCTCTTTCACCCTCCTGGACCAATCGACTATGATACCGAAGGTATCCTCTTCTTGTATTCCTATATATACATCAAATACAACGTCTGATATCTGTTCGCTGAATACTGTATTCCTACAGACCACGTATCCAGTCTTGTGTACCAGCAAAACACGTATACGCTGATGCAAGCGAAATCTCTCATGTACCAAGAACGCTACAATCCGCGAGAGGGCCACGAGTAGCATAGCTCCGCACGTTGTTTCATTTCCTATTCCATTTCCGATGCCGGCCATTTAAATCCCTGTTACCCCTCGTCCGCGTCTGGGAACAAGACTCGAAGCAAGGTTATATACTCTGAAGTCTGCTCTACCAGCTAACTGGAAGTGGCACTTATCCCATCGTATTTCATCCTCTCTTGAAGATTGCACAACTGTGTGAGCATCTTGAGAAATAAATAAGGACTTCTTCTTTGCCACCGTTGAAAGGGCAGCGGTTTTTTTTATTATTTAAGAGTTGGTGACCAGTTTGGGAGCAAGCAAAATTTTTTCTTATAATTTATCATTACGCTCGCTTGAACTGTACAAGATTCTATTGGGACGCTTGTACTCCCACGCGTGAATACCGGACGTAGCATCTTCCAAGCTTTTGTAATCTTTTTCGGTTGTGGGCTCTTTTCATTTGACATTACCATAAGTGTGACACGAAGTGGTTTTCACTACGAGGAGATTCGTGTTGACCGTTCATCATATCTTAAAGGCTTGGCTTTTCTAGGAAAGAGGTTCTGTGTATAAAAGGATTTTTGTTGAGGATTAACTCTCTGGTCTTCTATCACTTGGCTCTGCTTCTTGATGGTCTACTCCATTATTGTCCAAAAACAACATTTATTGATATAAGCTGGTGAACACCATATAGTAGGTAGAGAAAATTTATTGCGACCTTTAAAGCGACCAAGCGCGTTTGTCCCTCCTATCGATGAATTCAGAGGGGTGACGGGCATCGTAGGGTTCACCCTGCAAAGAGAAGAGACCGTAGTCGGACGACTTGTATAAATATTTGCTTTTAATTTGATGGATTCATTAGAGACGTAGCAGGCGTGGCAACGACGTCCCTTAGTTGTCTCTCTATCGCAGGGTATCCACACCCTACTTTCTCATCCACACCTCTTCTTCTGTTTACACTTGCCTCAATTTCATTCGGAAAATATATAACTAAAATCCACGTCGACGGTTTCCAATTATTAATGGGGGTACGGGTGAACGATGTTCTTAATCTCTGTATACACGACAAAAGTGCTTGACGTGTTGGGTTTCGTAAAGGTCGACACTTGCTAACAACCGTTAATTAACCAAAAAAGAAAGGTACGTCAACAAGTCATCTCAGTTGTTCACTAATCAACTGTCAGTCATTTTTTTGTTCGGTGATGTATTTCCATTCATCGACATGATTACCCTCACCCAAGTATGAACTTATCCATTCTTTGAATTTCCGGTAGCAAAAGTAAACTTAATCATTGTGCACACGACAAAAGTGCTTGACGTGTTGGGTTTAGTAAAAACCGATAAAATCTGTCAATCGTTGATTAACCAACAAGAAAAAGTTATGTTAACAAGAAATCCCAGTCTTTGACTGATCAGGAGTCAGCCAATTTTTTATTCGCTGATGTATTTTCATTCTTCGACATGATTATCCTGATCCAAGTGTAAACTTATCCATTCTTTGGATTTTCGGTAGCAAAAGTGCTTGACGCGTTAGGTTAAGTAAAAAACACACTCAAGCTGACAACCGTTGATTAACCAACATAAAAAAGTTATGTCAACAAGTCATCCCAGTCTTTGACTGATCAGAAGTCAGCCAATTTTTTTGCTCGGTGATATATTTTCATCAGTCCTCATCCATCGTCATGATTACCCTCCCTTAATCCCCGGAACCCTTCGTTCTTGAAAATTCCGACGGCTCAGCACATCTGAGGGTCGGATCAAGGAAGCTCCTTTGCTTGAGATCTTGCGAGAGAAGGCTGACGCAGCAGGATTAAGAGCATCGGTAGGGAGTAACAGGTGGCGTACAGCTGAGGTACAGAGGATATGGCGCAAACTCCAACCCTAACGCTGTGTCGCGTTCACAAGCTATTTTGTGGGTATAGATGCCTGGAGTACAATGTAAGTATACAATATAGAGGCAATACACGCGTGTAACTATATCACTCATGCGCACACACACCTCTCTCAAACAATCCCGCGTATCCAAACATACACACGACGTCTCCTGTTCTCCCCTCCCTGAGCTTCCACTCCTTAAGCTAATACGGACAAACAATGCTCACACCGGCTTTCCCCCTTCAACCCCCCGGCCGTTCAACCCCAAACGCTTATCTCGAGTAAATATCTTTATCGGCGGCGTGTATGCGATAAGCGACTACTACTACGTGAATGTCGCGTTATCCCGCAGGCAAATGCCCGCGGTATGGAAGGGGTTAATCTTGATTTGTCGTTTGGACGGGTTGAAAGGGGGAGGAGAGAGGGTGAATCGAACAGCGAAAGCGGAATTCGTAGAAATGCAAGGGAAAGAAAGAGAGATGACGATGAAGCTTCATGGTAAAGGGGTTGAGACGGAGGAGAAGTGACTGCATCGCTGGAGACGTTCCGCAAGATAAAGAGCCTAATTCCACGTGATTCATAAAGATCATTAGTCACTCTCGAAGGTCCACGGGTTGGGTTATACACCACAACCACGAGAGGATAAATTTCCGAGTTCCTTTTAAAAGATGCATCTCTCCGGGGAGTGAATGCAGATCAGAGGTCTCTGGACACACACACACACTATCTGTCCGTGTACAGCCCAAGAGTATCAAACGACCCAGTTTTCTGCTTGTTCGTGCCTCGTAACGAAATGGCCAATCAAAGTTCACGAGTCTATGGGGAGAAAGGAGAGGCAATCCCGGTAGGAAAAATGTCGAATAAAAAAGAAAATGAACAAGGGGATATAAAATGTTTGGTACCAGTGGTAGTCTTCTTCCTGAACAGGTGTGCGGAGTTTCTAGTCCTGTTTCCATCCCGAAAACCGGACGAAAATCTTGTTTCTCCTACCACCAACCTTATCACTCTTAATTCTTTTTATTTCTTTTCTCTTTTTTTTTGCCTATTTTCCCTTACATTTCATTCTTTTTTATACTTTGCTTTACCGGGGAAAAAAAGCTTCCTCCGGTGGTCGTGAATTCACGAGGGATCGTTAGGGTTGGTTGTACGTAAGAGCCGCATCCTCCTGGGGAGCCATGTACTCTTTTTCGGTCTCACTCGCTCCTGCGCTACCTTTCAAGCGCATCAGGCAACGAGCGAGCTATCGTTGCGCGCTCCGGGCGTTCGTGATCCCGGCAAATTTAGAGCCCTCTTGCTCTTGCGACGTGCGCGCGAGGAACGTCGGTCGCGGCAAAGTATGTATACACATATATGTGTAGGTACTCTACTCTTTCTCGACAGCACTGAGCGAGTAAGGCCACATTCTTGATGGTGCTGCCGCTGCTGCGGTGTCTTGTTTGCAGCCAAGTTTCACAGCCCTTCACTGCGTGGCCAACTTCGCTGTGCTTGCTTTGCGTAGTTACGTTTCGCACGCGTGAACACAAATCTACAATGATCTACAAAGGGAAGTTTGCAACTGCGAAAAGATTTATACCCAGTCTATACAGATACACATATATTAACATGTCTACCTTCCAATCAAAGTAAGAGGATCTGCCTCTAGATATATCTAAATCTAGATCGTTTCCGCGATCCCGAAGTCAAGATTCCCATCTGCAATTGTCCGAGTTGATAACTTTTTCATGGACGTCCGTTTGTATATTATTGCAGATAATTGTCACTGATTTATTTCTCGTCTGGTAGAGGGTGGGGATCAAAATAGCTAATGACCAAAATATGGAATGGCTAAAATAGCCAAATTCGCAATAAGGATCGTCTAAATCTGGAATGGTCATTATTATGAAATTCGCTGTTTTAGTCTGTTGCTATTTTGACCATTTGCTATTTTAGCTCAACTCCTGATAGACACATCTTTTATGTTAATACTCTTAGCCGTGACGCTTTTACTTTTTCGACGTTTCCGATAATCTATAATTATTCGGATTATCGATTATCTATAATAATGGTGCCACATTTCATGTTTTTGTAATAACCATCAGAGGAATATAATTTACCTTAGAACAAGTTGATCATGGCCGTTGGAGCGGTATTGTTTTCGTGAAATGAAAGATGTCTAAATCTATAGAATTTTACCACGTTTGGTGACTTCCCTTCTGATATCCGTTTGCGATGTGCTTCTGGTGTCTCAAGACTGCAGCTGCAACAACATACACAAGCCCCGCGGATATATCGTTCGACAGTGTGCAGACAGGCGTGAGTATATACCCGCGGCTTCTAATTTCGCGACTGCCGTGTACCTTCAGTGGCTCGAGAGGAGGAGAGTGAAGCGAACGACGAGGAAAGCTCACGGTAAACGCTGCACTCCGATGCACTCGCCTCCGGGGGATTCGCATCACACAAACCGAATACAAATTTCACAGGAGTCCGTGCGCCACGGGCTGATATTGGTATATTCTTGGAGCGGCTTAACCCTCCAGGCCAACTGAAAACGCCAGGTCACGTTCACGATGAAGACCGAATTCCCGACGTACCATCGAGTCAAGAACCCCCGACCTAGAAATCGAACCCAATTTTCCAATTCTCTTTTCCGAACATTCTACAAACTTCTTTTCAGCTTAGCTTAACTAATTTTTATGCAGGTCCTTCGAAAGTATCAGATTTCAATAAATCTTTCCAAGATCCTTTTTTCTTATATCAAGTCTAAGATTTATAACAAATGGATAAACAAAGGACAATGATAATCATAAAATATTCATGTCTCCATAACCGACGGTCAAACATAAGTTTGACCGTCACTGTGAAAAAATCGTTACGTTTTCTACATAAATGTAACTAATCGTAGTTTTCTTTCTGTTTCAAATTTTTTTTCTTCATACCACACAAAACATTTCTTTTCGTATCACATTTGTTCAGGACATTAAAACCGTCTTCTGAAGTGTATCCACAACTGGGACCAAAACATTAAACTAAAAAATTGGGGCTTTTTAATTTCTCCCTCTCGCTTCAACAGACGTGTATTTTTCGGAATATTCATCTCCAGTGAATTCTAAAATTCCTATTCTCCGTCTTCGTTCCATTCTCCCACGAATGCCTGAGCTATACAAGTTCAAAAAACAAACCCTACCAACTCACCTCGGCTTGACGTTATCTCTCGATTACCTCACTCATCCTCGCGTTATATCGCAGCGAAGATGTACAACACCACGTAGTTCAAATTCGTGTAGTGCCTCCAAAGAGAAAAAAATGCAGGATAGTTCGACCGAACTGACCCTCGGGTTAACCGACGCTGTTTTCTTTTTTTATATCCACCTAATTTGACATAATGGTCGCCGTTAGGTCCAGCCTCCGGATAGAAACTCGTGTCTATAATCTCCTCTAAGGATAGATAAGAAAATTCGGGTTGCGTAAATGACATCGTTGACGACGTTCACTATCTTAAAGAACCTAAAGAAACAAGCTAGCTCGTAACTGCATTTAAATTTCCGGCATCGATTATTCTCCAAAGCCACAGAATCTCAGTGTCATTAATCTTCCGATATTATCCTTCATTTATTGTAAGAATATTTACTTACAACATGAACAACCTTTGCTCCCATGTTGCTCTACGTCATCCACTATATTTTCCTTTATTTCCCCGGAGAGAATGCTGCGAGGGAAACTAGCAAAGTAGGCAATTTTTAAAGGTAAAGAAGGTTTATGTTCTCCCTGCCTCTCTCACTCTTTTCTTCCCGACAAGCATAAGGCTTTGCTCCGCTACCGCGCGGTGCAACCATTTCAAGTTTAATTTATTTTCGGCGTTGCACAGTTGCGGTCGCGCGTCGCCTCTAATTATTTTTAAGGCGATTAATCACTCCATCCACTGTCGAGTGAAAACGAGAGGAGGAAGATATATAGGACAGAACGAAGCCCAGAGGGCCGCTTGGGCTTTGAGCCGAAATTGCGCGACGGTCCGCCGCGATACGAATTCCTTTGAGCGTCCGAGTTCTCTCGTTCATGTGCAGCAGTTCTCCGCTCAACACGAGGCAAACGGGTGAATTGAACGAGCGAAGAGAGCTCTTTCGAGTCTTCCTTGTCACACACTGAGAAAAAAGCATATCGTTGATTTAACGATTTCACATGATAAAACGAATATAGGAAGGCTTGCAATGTTTTAATTGCAAGATTGAAGCGATGATAATATAGTTCAATAAATGATACTTGCAAAGTTATTGGAAACAAACCTTCAAATTGTATATGCAACGAAACGGCATATAAGAAAATATTATCATTTTGATGATTGCTCCTATAATTATTTTTTTATATAAACATAAAATAGAGACGTACCTCCTGAAAATTATAGTTTATAGTTAGATGTTCGTCTGAGTAACTGTATTTTTTTCAAAATTACTATATTTTTCTCCCAGTGCACGCATTTGCACGCACTCGCGGTAAAACAAAACGGAGAAAGTAGAATATGTTTGGTAAGGTTGCTCGTCCCGATTTGTCGGTGTCTAGAGTCCCAACCCGATGCTCTCAGTCGCTGTTACGTCGTCGACACGCCAAGCGTCCCGATGCTGTACCAGCCATAAACTTTATGGCGCATATTATTTCCAACGCTCGTCTTCGTCTTTGCGTTGTTGTCGCCGAGGACGAATAAGCCAACGTATCTTCATGCATACAAGAGAATATTTCTCTCTGTCTTGCTCCTGAATGCTACGCAATCTTCTTGTCTCTTTTCCGCTTGAAGCTTAAACAGAGATTCACGGAGGACGCCTGTGTATATGTTCAACCCTGGCGACCGCCGCGGTATCAGCTCACCAGAGATATTTCCGAGTCGCACATGACACGAGACGAGGGGACTTGTCTGCTTTCTCCTCACTCTCATCGGCCTATACTCTCTCACTCTATCACGCTTGTTCTACCAGCTTCAGCTTTATTGCGTGCCAGTTAGATTAAGCTCTCTCGCACGTTCTTATACGCGTATACATCTACCAGCAAAGCAAGCAAATCATCATCCCGAGGTTATTCACAGGGTAGATATGTTCTCGTTATCTTCCAGGGTTGAACGTGTTCCCTTCTAGGGAACTCGTATATCTATGTACACGACCCCGTTGTTACCTCCGGAATGAGTCCAATTATGGGTATCCATGTAGTCAGCAGTCTTGGGTCGTGGAGAAATGCTAAATTTAAGTTATTGCTATTGTTCAAAAAATACACACTCAATTATTATGTCACTCTAGCAAACGGCAATAATATGTTACACTAATAAGAAAAAAAAAAAAAAATGAGTGGTAATTTTCTTGAGTGCGAATTCTGTGAAATTAACTGAATCATAGTCACAGGACTTCGGAATACAGTTCTTTCCTTTTTATCATATTTATCAAATATTTATTTAATTAGAAGCATTTCCACTATCAATGAACTACTTCTAGATATTAATTGCGCAAATGTCACATACAAATGTAAGAGAATTAAGTACTTACTATACAAATAAGAATATATATATATATATATATAGACAATCATGGTAGTAATGTGCCAGTTTTTTTGGAAACAACAATTTTTTTCAGTACACCAAAACCGCTTTTTTTTACTCATTGATTAAAAAAGTAATATTAGAAATTAAGTGGGTAGATTGAATGATTAAATCCTCAGATACTCTCAATACATAAAACCTTGTGTAAATATGCAAATATTAATAAATAAATGAATATTTCTTATCGAAAATATTTGAAAACTTAGTAAACATTACAAGGTTTATTCAACTATAGTAAATTTTACAAAATTCATGATTCTCTCTATCTTTGAACAGGTATATATTGAAAAAAAATGAGTATCAAGGAACCGCAAATAAAGTACAATAAAAATAAAGATAATACACGAGACAGAAAGTATAGGAGGGACTTGTCTTGAGTCCCTGATCCCACAACATGTAGGAGAGAATCACAGGACACACATTGCAGTTGATGCATCATCCGGTGCGTCTGGGAGGATGGCAGGCACATCAGGATCCTATCATAGATAATAAATAATTCATGTCCGCGTATATCCCAACGACGCTTCGCGTCTCCCGTCCGCTTTGGCCTTCTACGCCACTCTTGGTCTGAGCCGCCACCGCAACCATCGCCAATGTGCCTGTCCATCCGTCGCGCCTTTACTACCGCGCGACTCTCTTCCACTCGTCTTTCTTTTCCTACCGCTTCTCGCCGATTCACTCTTCTCCCACATCGTTGCACTTTATGCACTCGCACGAATGCACTGTGATCCCTCCCTCAATACTCTGCCATGGATATAGAGTGTCTTGTGCATATGTGGTGGACAGTATCGTAACTCTTTCCACCACAATCTTTCACTCTAGTCTCACTGAAACATCACTCTGTCAGTAAATAAAACGTTTAGCAGCGTTTAAAGTTTTTTTTTTTGTAATATAAAACTAGGTAATTTTTTTTATCTCATCGTTACAACTTTTCATTTTTAGTTCATGCGATCAATTTTTCATAGTTGCCACAACTACCAAATAGTTAACGTAACTATGAAAATATTTGCATAAACTAAAAATTAATAGTTGTCACTTTATCGGTGACTGTACTACTGCGATTTATCTGAGCATGATAGAAAGCATATCTATGTATGATTTATTAGTGGTTTGTTTATATACTGTTAGCTGGAGTGAGAGATTCATTGTGGGACGTAAAAACCCTTTCAACGATCTTCCATGTAGAGAAAAAAGGAACGGATGTTTTTTTTTGATTCGTTAAACGTGAAATACTAAAATCATACATCTATTTAATCGCTATCGAAATCTCCCGATGAAAGAGAACCGGGTATCCACGAGCATTTTCATATCAAATATTTGATCGTCGTGCATACACCGTGAAACTCGGTTATTGCGAACATCACTTCCAAATCTACATTTATCGAATGAAAAAAAAAATTGAGCTTTCAACGTATAACGGTTCTTCATTTACACGCAATATGGATATTGCAGTAAAAAAAAAAGTGTTTCGTGAGTTTAGATCCGTTCGTGAACACAGATATGTTTGGGGTTTTATTTAAATACATTTTTATTCGATAACGTTATCATGTGATATTTTCCCTGGAATATTCATAGGTATTGTATACTCGTATTTTTTACTATTTGCGCCATAGTCAATACCCAACCCCGAAAATTCGAACCAAACATATTCTCGTGGTTAGGTTTCGGTTGTTTGCAGCGCTAAGTGATTGACTGATCCACATATTTCGGTGCATCCAAAAAGCCTCTCAACAGGAACACAATCTCAACTATTGTTTCGATAGGGCCAAACCCTTATTTGTCATCGCGATATGACTGGTGCCTGACCAGAAACACGAAAACTTATCTTTTTATTAAAGTCGAGGGAGGCAGAGTGAAGAAAATCAGTTTTACGAAGCCCATAAAAACGACTTCCTTATCACTACCGAGATAATTGAAAATATACATAGTGGATATTATATATTACATGGTGACAATGGTGTCTGAGGATAGGTCTGTAGGATCTCGCAGAGACAAAGCGGTACATTAATTCAGGCCCTATCCTCGTTATTCATGCTTGCGTTTATCGGCTTCTCTCCCTATGTAACGTAGCCCCGCTTCTATCCGTTGGATAACCCTTGATAGAAATTCATTTCGAGAGCCCACAAGCCCAGAAGAGTCGCCGTGCAGGCGCCGATAAGAATTTCTCGTCGTCCAAAGACTTTTCTTGATTTATCGTGAGCACCGTTTGCGCGGTTCGGTTTTATCTGAGCTCATCAATTAGCGACACGTCGAGAGATAATTAGCAATTCCATCGCAAAACGATTAAATTCCCTTTTTCAGTTCCACAGCGGCGACTTGGAAATTCCGTGACTACTTCTACCATTCAACTGAGTATCGGAAATGAAAATCTTTTCAGACCATCGCCAAATTTCCGTACGACTGTGTTGATGGCCTCGCGTTTAGGTCGCGATGCAGGGCGATGAAAAAAATGCTGCGCTCGACCGTCGCGGCTAACGACGCGTTTATATCGAAGTGATTTATGCGACGCACGTGCGTCTAGTGGTGATGGTTGTGGTGGAGACTCTGGTTCATCCATGCGGACACGGTGAAGACCGACAACGTCGACGGCAACGACTATTACGAGAGAACTAACTCACATCAGTGACCGGTTGGAAGCTCACCACACGAGCAAAGTGTTATCGGGTCAACGCCATTCTAGCGAAGCCATGTGTTAATGCGGAGATAAAGCGGCGAGCGATTGCCCAACTCTCGCAGTGATCTTCAGCGTGGTGCAGTTTGCAGTGACGACACTTGTACAGAATAAACAATCGAGTCTCGGTTAGTTGAACTCTGGCCCTACAAATACGGTGAACGACGAAATTATACAAAGTCTCGATAACCTGATGCACAAGTATCAATTATTTGTGTCGCTAAGTAGCTTAGATGTAGACGCGACGTTTAATAAATGGTTAAAAGTATCAATTAGTAGATGTATTTGGAATCCTGCTTGCCAATAACGGAAAACTCCATAGCTTAAATCAGCTCATCGGAATAAAGGATAAGCGTTGAAAACATTTTTGAATAATCCAATCAACAAGACGACGAGTTTAGATCGGATTTATACCGTGTTCTCAAATAAATCGTTACTCCAACGAGTTTATAAGAGAATAATGATAAAAATTATTGAAGCTAACAAGCAGCAACGATGCTTTAACGGAATGGAGAATCGGATCAGTTGAGTTAGTTGACCCTTGACACGAAGAGGGAACTACTAAACGATTCAACTAAAGACTAAGTTGTGCTGGTGCACAGGTATTGATTGTGGGCTATATGTACCCCTTTTTCCTACATTTCAACTGGAAATAGATTCATATATCCACGTGTAGTGCCCGCAAGGCGTATAATAGTGTGCGCGAGGAACTATGGCAGTACGGTGCACCAGGTGGCATCGTCATATCTTGACTAATTAGACTGGCATTGTCGTAGTGAACCCCAGGGACACCCTCTACCAGTCATGAATTAATTATCTTTCCCCTCGTAGCGCGTATACTGACCACTCTCTCGCCACCGTCAGCGTATATATATCTCTATATTCTATGGTAGCCTTCTCTCGAGCTGTGGTCTTTCCATACGTTTCGGAGAATATTTCCCCAGATGCGCGCAAAAGGTTGCAATATGTGACGCCTAGCTAAATTGCAGCGGATCATCATCCACGCGAAGCGACCGAGTTGAGTGACTGCGATTAAAGAAGTAATTGCAAAAAATGTCGTGGACGATATTAACGATGCCGACGGGTATGGTAATATGCTACGGGTGGAAGTTGAGTATGGCCGATGTAGGAATTCTGATGCCGAGTCCTTTGGGTCTCATTCTTTGGGATTATATAATTTGTATGTGTAAATGCTCACTCGGACCAATCGAAATGTCAGATAGCTTCTGGATAGAGCAACGCAGAAACAGAACTGGATCGGGAGACTACTTCGAGACAAGAGCGTTACTTTTCTCGGCACATACTTTACCAATTTGTAATTAGTTTACATATTTCAAAATATATTTTCATCTGCTTCCAACGACTCTTGGATCCAACATTTATTTCACACGAAAGCAGTTGTAGTCGATTAATTTGGACTGCAAAATATACCGTCCGATTCCGTTGCGTCACAATACAGGAGAATTTACAACTCTCCTGGTAAATCACAAAGAATCGCGAGATCGATCGGTACAGAAGAGTATGAAAGACTTTCCTTGATTCTCTGATCGCACAAATGAGAATCACAGGATACACAGTGAATTTATCGCGCGTCAGGTGTATTTAATAAGAAACAGTACAAGGTTCACTTGAATATAATACATTTTTTTAAATTCTTAATTCTTTCTATCTTTAAATAGATATATATTGCAAGAAAATCAGTACCAAATATGGTAATGTGATCCGGATGGAAGTCGAGTATGTCCGATGAAGGAATTCTGACGCGGAGTCCTTTGGGTCTCATTCTTTGGGAATATACCATTCGTACGTGTAGATATATACTATCTACTTCTGATGCTCACTCGGACCAATCGAACTGTCAGATAGCTCTTGGGTAGAGCAACGCAGAAAAAGAACTGGATCGGGAGGCAAACATGCGCTCAGACCTCGATGCGAACAGCAGACCCTCAGCCTCTGGGAACTTCTTGCCGATAGTTATAAATATTTAGAGGGCCCCGACGAGACTCTTGGCTGCGAGAAGCCCACTATATGCGGTCTGTGCTGGCTCTTCCACTCTCTGTGACTGCGTCTCTCGCTGTGGACTGCATTTCGCTCTCGAGTTCTCGCTCGACCCAACCGAATTCAATTTCGAGAGCTCCCCAAGCTGGCCCTAAATTCGCTGTGCTGGCTGTCGTTTCTACGGGACCTTCGAGACTCGGTATACATAGTCATCCAAAATCGAGATACCCGACTTATTTGAACTCTAAAAAAAAAAAAATGTTGTAATTATGTTCTACGCTTTTTCGCGTGGTTCGCGAATTATACTTTTTCACACGATACAGAAAATTGATTCAATAAATATAAAATATAATCCCTTCACGTTAATATTAATTGTAGCCGACTTTGTACATATAAATATTTTTTACCCAATTGGTTACAACGAAAGTGGCGAACCCTTAATAGACAAACATAAATTAAATACTATCTTCAGTCTGAATCTATAAAGACATAGGAAACAATGCTTATCATTTCAGAAATAAAATGTTCATCAATGAAAAATAATCGCTTTTAAGATAATTTTATATTATTTTGAGAAAACAAAAATATCCAAAATAATGACTATTTATGAAACGCCCTGTATCGAATCGATCGATATATGCGCGTATGTCAAGAGTCTCGAGCTTCCCCAACGTCCCCTTCATCCGTACGCGGTGAATCCACTCGGAGCACTCTTGTCCCACGTTTTATTTTTAACTCGTTCGGCAGCGCGACTCCTTTAATGTCACTCGTTCATCAATCGCGGTTAAAGACGTATAAACTATCAACGTGAAACTCCGGAACGATTTTATTAGACGAAAAGTGGTATTCCTCTGCCGTTGAGTTTCTTTGTTTATCCCTTTCCATTACATAGTTATGTCGAGCAATCCCGACGATCTGAAATTTGAACGATCGTGGGCAGCTGTAGAAACTCGGCAGAAGAAGCGAGACGAGTGAAAGCCGAATAAAAAATAAACAACTCGTTCGAAAAGAGGGAGAGATTCGAAACTCCCGAGAGAATATCGAGACTAAGCAACGAGTAGGATGAAAACTCATTGGACTCACTGTGTATTAGAGAAACTAAGCGCTCTCGACGTCTCCCGACAGATAGACCTCTCCTCGCCTCTCCTCGCGGTCCCTTTAACGAGTCCCTATTTCTGTGGTGAACGCGCTTTGCTATTTTTGGCTGCACGCGAGGAAAAGAAAGAAAAAAAAATAATACGAGAAGTAGAAGCAAACGTAAAAAGGGACAGTCAGGAAGCGAGCAAACTAAACAGATAGATAAACGGAAGGGGATGAAGAGAGGGCAAAGGGAACGTCGGAATGAGTGGACCACACAAGAGGCAACATCATAGTCGAGGTCTCCGTGCGGCTCTTGACGTTTTTACAATTCATAAAGTGCTTTTGTCGCCAAAAATGTCTGTGATGCCCGAAGGGAAAGGGAAATAGACGTTGGTACTTCGCCAATTTCAACGACGATACACACTTTCCATGAGATTCCCTATAGTATAATACGGGAGTACATCTGACATTCGTACACGTTTATTCACTCCTGAATGAGCGCCTTGTGAGCGCACACTAGTGAAAGACCTCGGAAAGCTTGAGTTTACCGAAAAACGGGACTATTTTAATTTCCTCATTACACGTTTCGCTTGGTAGTTATCTTGGTAGGTATATATATATATATATATAGATATATATGTGTATGGACGGTGAAGCGCCATTTGAGAACGTTTCACTTTCTCTACCGTTCTTTCTCTCTCGTTCAGGTTCACGTTCGTGTTGCCTGCCGCTTCTTCCTCCCATTCCACGACCTTCAGAACCAGAGCTACCTCTGGACTACCGTTTCAGCTTCTCGTCCTAACAAGAACGCCGCCGTGTTCTCTGCCCAGTTTCTCTCTTCGTGTTCCTTCTCTTTCTGTCTTTTTCAGTTTCGCGTATTTTCTCTCGTGCACCGACGAAATTCAACGCTCGCATTTCGTCCCTTTTACTCCCTTGTTTTCTCTCCTGCACTTTCGTCAGCATCCCTCTTGCTCTCAGAGCCGTACACCGTTATCCTCACAGACTCGTTCGCAAAACTGTCAGTAATAAACTTGCATACGCTACTTGGAGCCGGCTGGACTCTCGTCGATTTAAATTATTTCGTGACGACATTCGTTGGAACAGGACGAAGGCATCCATTCGCTCCCTCATTGACCAAACCTTCTCATCTCCCTACCTGTATTTGCTAATTAATTGCATGGACACGTTTTCAGCCTCTCTTGTACAGAGGATGAACACCGAGGCAACGAAATGTAGTGCAGTCGACCGAGGTAACTTGGAATAACTTGGTTTGTTCAGTACAGAAGTATATTATGTATATGCATCCCTCCCTGAACTTTTGATGTTGGCGGTACGCTTGTGGATCTCCCTGGAGAAAAGGGAAACGTTTCGAAGGGTAGAAAATCGTGATACCGAGACACAGAAAAAAAAAACAGAGTACCCTGCGGTTTCTTCTTCACTGAACAACGTTTTTCCGATTGAGAAGCTTCAGACTCCATTTTCAAGTCAAAAAGTTTCTTTGCAGTCCTTTCTCGTTGCTCCAAATTACCAAATTGTAAATCCCGTTTGTTCGATGATTATACTCGATGGTTAAGATCGTAAACTACACAGAGAAGCGAATGTTTCCAGTGCAAAAAAGATCCGCTGGAATGTCCGGATCGTCGAACGAGAATATTCGGAACACGACGTCAGTCGGAGTGAAGATCGAGTTTTTATAGCCGAAAAATCTGGACCACACGTCTTAAGCGTCCACGCGTGCTGACCACATTCGAGTCCATATCCTTATTCGTCATGCTCGCGTTCTTCGTTCGTGTGCAATGTCTCCTTCGCGGCTAATAAGAATTCGCGTGTTTCTTTCGCCGCTACAGCTTCTTCCCTTGGGGAACTCCCAAAACAGCCAAAGACAGCGAGCACTTGATTATGAATCGGTTCTTTTTTATAGTGAATAAAAAATGGAGCAGGTATAAAAGCGAACATGAAATTCTCCACGAGCTTTTCAATACAGAATAACTTCATGAATCGTATCCAATCACTTCCGATAAATGAGAGCGACCCTCACGAGTTGTTGATTCCCAGTGGCCGTGATATAATATTTTTTTTATTGACCAATATACCCGTGCGTACGCTTGAACGTACGAGGGAGAGAACGAGGTCGATCGAAAAATGTTGTTTTAGGATTCCATTGGTCGTGATCCCTTCCAAAAACGCGCGATGAGAACTAACAGGACATTTACTTTTTCCGCAAATATCGGACCAGTTTGGTGTAGCGTCTACAAATGATTCAAAAGTCTTCTCGGCTGGTCTCGATGCATTTCAAATTACATTGTTAGACTTGAAACTAATAGAAAAAAACTAGAAGTAGAAGTGTTAAATAAGAAATTACGATGGTGGGTCAAACTACTTGAAATGTCGAAAGATTATTGGGATGAGATGAGAAACTAATGAGGTTAACCGCATCAACTAATCCTAAAGATGAACCAAATTGGCTCGCAAAGCTTAAAAATGACCTGAAGCGCTAAATTGCAAACACGTTTACGATAGCCATGTCATTGTTCGAAGTGAACACGAAAATGTAATAAAAATACTCATGTTAAAAATTTAAAAAAACGAAGACGTTGATTATACTGTAAAATCGTTTTACACGCATAACTACGCGTCTATTAAAGATAGTCACGATTATCTATCAGCGGAAGTTTACTTAAGTAAATTAGGACTAGTGTTTCAAATGAGAGAATAGTACCAACTAAAAGTAACATTATTTTCGACAAAATTTTCGACTCGGAATGTATATCCCAGAGTTGTAATAACAGACAAAAAACTCGATCGAACATTTTTTCACAAACTGCTCAACATTCAAATGACATATAAAAAACACTACTTACTAAAACAAATCCATGTTGGACACATTAAATCTACATTCCAGAGTTGAACTCAACAACCTTTTTTTTATCTGCCAAATTTCCTTAAATTGCGCACATTCATCTTACTACTCGACTAATTAAAGCGAATATTTTTATTATTTTTCATAGATAAGGACATTTTTTACTTAGATAATCTTTTCATTCCCTCATATTTTACTTAGATAAGAAAATAATAATAATTATTTGACGTATAAATTAAAAGGGAACAAACGTAAGCGAAATGAAAATGTATCAGCGAATGATTTCCACAATATATACAATAAACTATTATCTATCTATCTAGTGTAGCGTATAAAAGTCTTGGTGGCGCGGTTTTCCGGGCTAGTCTCCCGTCCGGACGTCACTTACCGCTGTCAGCATGCTCGGAAGCGAAGGTAAAATCTCGGGGGGGTCTTCGTCGTCGTTCTTCTTCGCGTCGTCCACATCTTTCCTTCTCACCCCTTAGCAAACGTTAAGAGAGACTCCGGGTTGAACGTGATGTTCAGCGTGACCGCTACCTTCAACTTGCCAGGCAACCACTTACCCTCAGCCCTAAAGCTCTCTGCACACTCACCCTCCTCACGGCGTCACTCATATATTTTTCTCTCTTTCTTCGGCTTCACGTCCACGTCTTCGCGAGAAGGACAAAGATAGCTCAATGAACTCTCACCCGCGAACCTGTCGCTCAGTTCGCTTTGGAAGAGGAAGGCGGAGTTGAGAGATTGCCAAGTTTTGGTACACCAAGTCGAAACTCCTTGGCAGATCGTGTCTCAAACCCCCTAACCTAGCTCTCAAACTTTCTGATTTTCCAGCTTTGATAATTTTGTTTTTAAGCAGGCGGTAGAGTATGGAACAATTCTAAAACGTCTAGACTCGATATGGCGTAAGGTTGAGAAGTTTGCCTTAACCTTGTGGACTAACTTGCCACGAGCAGAATAGGTACTCGCACCGTTTGCTTCTCCAAAGTTTCTCGCGGTCCTGAGTTTAACTAAACGTTATGAGAGGTTTTATTTTCTATTTTTTACCTTTGCTCTGGTTGTTAGTTAAATTGTAACAGAGGGTGGAGCTGAAAAAGAAGGGAACAGTGAAGGTAGTGAAAATGATTTGAGACTGCGGTTACGCTGCAAACACGTATAGGTGGCGGAGTTGTTCAGTAGTTCATGTAGAGCCTAATCTGCGAAATGGGGAATATTCACCATTATTATCCGTCTGAGCTGGAGCGAGGTGCTGCTGCTGTTGTTACACGTACACATACACACGTGTTTATACTTGGTCTATGAGTGGTATAGGCAATATATACGCTCGCATAAGCTGCAAGAAAAGCGGAGCTGTGTGCCCGCCGTTAACGCGCGTTATCAGCTCGCATGCCGCGTGCAATTTACAGTGCAGTCGAGCTCTGGTAGCGAGCGAGAGGAAGAGAAGTGTATACGTGGGAACCGGTGTCTCCGCACGCGCTACATTGGGATGTAGTATGTACAGCCCGAAGCACAAATACATAGTCAAATACATTAGATGATTCTGGTACAGCTTCTCTTGAAGAGCTTGTCATTTTTCTTGGAATCATTAGACAGGCCTTTAGGGATCAAGGTGGAAGGTAATTTGTAGACTCCTTTTACCATATTAGGTACATTTTAAGAGTGTTAGTAATCTGGAAAGAGTACACTTTTTTTAACAATAAAAATAGTTGAACGGGAGAACATGAAAATTCCGGTAATCACTTTTAGAACTACCACAATCAATATTTCGGAATTGATACACTTTTATAGGTCCGCTCGAAAAGTATCTTTCCGATCTACTTAATGATAAAGTAAGAATCTGAGAAAATCAATTGGGCAATCGCTAATATTCACAACACTCAGAAACAGGGTCTTAAATATGAATATGTCAGTCACTGTAATGCTTACTAGTTAGAAATACGAATACTTTTAAGTATATTCAGTGTTAACCTAAAAATAAATATAGTTAAATGGGCCAAAAAGGTAATTGCAGTACATTGGAAAAAGGCTTGATTGAGCCCATTAAGATATCAGTTAAAAATTTTACCATGAAGAATTGGCTACAAAGTTACTGCTTAGGCATACTACATTTTTCAGTCTAATCACTTTTAGAACTACCAGAATTTCTCTTATTGTCATTTGTAGGAACATAACCAATAAATTTGTTATAGATATTTGTTATAGACACCTAACTACTGTTTAACCTGACCTTAATTTCTTCCTGTCCAGCGCCATCTGCGAACCATTTGGAATTAACAGAATTGTCAAACAGTGCAGCAAGCAGGGCTAATTTAATAAAGCGGTTTGGTATTCCGATCCAGAGGGTATGATAACCTCGGATCTCGAAGTATCAGGATCTGGTTCTCTCATTTGCGTTCGCGGTGTGTCCGATATTTGCATTAATCGAACGTAGCCCGGTATGTATCTACGCGTATCTACGCTGTTTCACCTACACACGAAGATAGTCTGGATTCTCGGTGCGTTGGCGCTGGAGAAACGCCCGTTTAACTGGGAATAGCTTGGACGGAATTCATGACGCTACGGAACGGTTGCTCGTAATGTAACTTAACGTGTAACTGCGGTGTAAACAACGAGCGCACGCAGGTCCGGAATACGCGTACGTAGAGAGAGAGAGAGCAATAGAACGTAGTCGGGACTGGCTCGGCTCAGTAACGAGCAGGTACGATAATCGTCGGTACTGGTGGTGGTGATGCTGCGGGAAATTAACTATCAAACGGTAGGGAACGCGATTTCTATGGCTATCACGAGCCGGAATTACGCCACTCTACGCTCCCGATTCCTATACACCTCCTATTTCCTACCTATCTCATCGTGTAGTACGATATAAACAATGTACGCGCCGAGAAACTGTAGGATAAGCAGTGTAGTTAGGAGATTTGGTTGTACCTCTGTTCTACTCCGGACCAAACGATCAGATATAAAGGGGAAGGCCGCAAGTGTATTATACATTACAGACATTATGCCGCACTGTATTCCCGTGCATTGCAGTTTGTGAAATCCCCGAGGAAGTATTAAACCCCCGCGCGAAGGATTTATATATCTAATTATGAATTATTGAGCACCTTGTACATAACGAATCGTAGCCATATTCAAGCGGAAGAGAGATTTCTACCTTTCCTCTCTCCCTTGCGCAGTTTATTTATTATCGATATTATAAATTATGCTTTGAGCCAGTCTATATAGCAACAATGGGTGCAAAAGTTTCACGTTTTGCTTGTGGGTTTGCTCTCTTCTTCCACCGATGAAATCGGTATATCGAACGATCGATCGCTCTGTGGCGCACATATAACCGCTTACTTATGCCATATACCTTCCAGTTCAGCTAAATAACTGCACCGAGGGTATTTATCGCCGTGACTGAAATTTATGCGTGCAACTCGGGGATTGCCATGGCCGCGCGAGTCGCCGCCGCTGATGCCATGTGCTGCTACTCTTGTGGCACTTGGCAAACGAATTGCGATCCGATAAAAATATAACGCCCGACTGTAATTCATCGGCGGGACTCGGGCGGTTATTCCAATCGAGGAATATCACTGAAACTAGTTGCGGCACTGAGACTCAAGTTCCTCTTTCCCTTACCGAGCGAACGATTCGCCGTATGAGGATAAAAAATTTCCTCGTCGTCTCGACTCGACTCGCGATCGGGATACCTACGCGTTTTGCCGTGCGGTCTATATAGCACTCTGCATCCCACAGTAGTAACTGACTCGTCGCGCGTATATAGAAGTAGTAGAGGCCGACAGCTCGGCCGAGAACCCGCGAGAGTAGATATATTTATGACTCTCGCGAAATAACGATCGGCGTGGACGTTGCCGGCGCCGAAATTTATCGCTACGTAATGCGGCCTAAATGATGCGCGAGTCATGAATCAAAATCAGGGTTCGGTATGATAAACAAAATAAGAAGAGAACAAGGAATAAAAAATCGTTGGGCTTAGGAGCTCGAGGGTTTTTTGTCGATCGTGAACGAGAATTCATTGGGGCTTCGAGATATTCGCGAGCTATTCGTTTAATAGCGCGCAATTTGGAAATATCTATGTATGATTTTTTAAATATCTACAAATCTCGTTATAATTTTTGTAATAATATACAATAAGTGTGCTTCAACATCACAATTTGTACAACAACACTAGAATTTTAAAAGATTGTCATTAAAATAACAAGATAATTTATCGCTACGTAATGCGGCCTAAATGATGCGTGAGTCATGAATCAAAATCAGGGTCCGGGTACGATAAAGAAAATAAGGAAAAAAATGTTGGGCTTGGGTGCTCGAGGGTTTTTTGTGGATCGTAAGCGAGAATTCAGTGCGGCCTGGATATATTCTCGAGCTATCCGTTTAATATCGCGCAATTTGAAAATCTGGACCAATTTAGCTGTCGTTTTTTCGGGGGCTTGAAGAATGGCAGCCCTCCCATGCTGATAATCTGTTGTATGCAACGTAATTCGACACTGATTCAAGCCGAAATTGTCTATTACTTCGATGAACGATGTTTCGCAGCAACAACTTTTTCTCTTGTTCATTATTTTCAGCACGATTTATCGAAATTGATATGCATACAATTCTCGTGGTTTTTTTTTAAATTTCCTTTTATTTTATTTTATTCGCGAGCGCATATCTCGCGAAATTGTTCGTGGAAACGGTTTGGTCCGTGTTGGAAAGTCTGGGTCGATCGTTGGGTGAATCAAACCCACTCCACTTGCTGTCCTCTACAACTGCTATAGCTCTTCTCTTATGCTATCTCTTTCTAGGCAGTTGTAAGCGCGAAAGAGACTGCCGGGATTTCGGACGCTCGTCCAGCCGCTGGTTCAACGCAGGGCTTAAACTCGGTTCGCCCTGTACTTTACTGTTCGTACCGAACAAATTTATGGACTCGAGTTAGAACGTTTTTGGTGGCTCGCCCGTAGATCGCATCCTCGTTAACTCAGGATCGTGCCTTTCGCGTATAATTCGTCGATAAATGTCTGTAGGATTACAACTAGAAAATCCAAATTCTAATCGACTCACGAGAATAAATTTAAACTAGTCGAAAATCGCTTTTAAGTAAAAAGAGAGAGACCAAAATAATTGGCTATAGTTTTAATTCATTATGGTGAATAAATAATTTCTACAATCTATTCCAGTATTTCTTATGATAATTGAAGCGTATTTTATAATGCTAATTATTTTCTATTGCTTATAAATTAAATTATAATAATTCTGAGGGTTCTTATCAAATTGTTATTATGGTTTTATTTATTTATCGTTGGGCCTTAAAATATCCTCGTGAATCGTGCTTTTCGCGTATAATTCGTCGACAAATGTCTGTAGGATTACAACTAGAAAATCCAAATTCTAATCGACTCACGAGAATAAATTTTAACCAGTCGAAAATTGCTTTTAAGTAAAAAGAGAGAGATAAAAATAATTGGCTATAATTTTAATTCATTATGGTGAATAAATAATTTCTACAATCTATTCCAGTATTTCTTATGATAATTGGTGTATATTTTATAATGCTAGTTATTCTCTATTGCTTACAAATTAATTTATAATAATGCTAAGGTGTCTTATCAAATTGTTATCATGGTTTTATTTATTTATCGTTGGGCCTTAAAATGTCCTCGCGTTTTCATGCAACCTCGTTATCGCATTCTGGGTTTGAAACTGTTGAGTCCGAATCGCTGGAACTGTGAGGAGGACCGAAGGGAACGTGAGAGGGAGGAATGGAAGAACTGGCAAGGGCAATCAACGAGAATCGAAGTTGCCTCGAGGCATTCGCTATATTTTATGCCCGCAATGATAATATCCGGTTGCCGTGGAGCTCTGTATAGGATACCAACATCGAAACACGATCGCGTTGCCTGGCGCCGTCGCCTCGTATATACAACGACCAAGCAGATGTTCTCCAATTCATATCTCGGGCCGGTTATCTGCTGTTCGGGCTGCGGCGCTGTAAGTTTCAACCCGTGAAGATGGAACCCGCGGGGCAACCGAGAAAACTGTAGCCCATCTGTCGATCATCCGTCCACTTTGGGAAGAAGATGAAACGAGTAGGGAAGAGAAATCGGGAGGGGCGGGGGGGGGGGGGGAGAAAAAAGCGTGGATAATTGTGCGCTTCGAATTTCCAAACTGCTTAGCCTCGAGCAAGGTTCGTAATAATAATGAGAGAGTTATTCGATAGCCTGGGACCATCCGACTGAAAAGTCAAGAGTCATTGACTTCTCAATGCGTAAGAAATTCAAAGACAATATATTACTGCTTCAAACTGCAGCGCAAAGTTTCATTTGATACCAATTTGATGAATTTATCATTTACCCAAAATCAAAATCCTTCAAAATCTTATCTTGTATGCCTTGTTGTTGGTCTCAATCCGAAAATTTAGTAGTTTAAATATCTACAAATGTTGTTACAATTTTTGTAAAAATATATAAAATTAAGCAATTAGTGTGTTTCAAAATCGATTCTCTTGACATGAAACAATTTTTACCTCAACACTACAGATTAATAAAAAAGAATGCAAAGTAGAACCTTGCACATTGCTTCCTCATTAATTGTTATTTCTTACAAAGCCACCGCTATAAGTAAAGCTTATTTATTAATTATGGGTTCCTTATAGAGGAAGCTTTGTAAAAAAATGAAAATTAATTAGTAAACAATCTGCAAAGTTCTACTTTGCAACTTTTATCGTTATTTATATGGTTCTTGAAAAATTCAAAATCACATAAAATCCAAACCGCTTTACCGATCACGATCAAATTTGGTAGGTAATAGCTTTGAATGTTATTTTTCATCTGTAGAAAATTTCAGTTGATTTGGTGAGATTTTACGTGAGTTAGATCAAAACGAAATTTTGTTGAAAAATTGAAAAACCCATAAAAACCGAACCATTTTACAAATTCATTCCAAATTCAATACCGATCTTTCTTTAACATAGCTTTATTCGTAAAAAAATCATTTCGCTCAATAGCTGAAAAATTTCGGATGCTAGAGAGCGTACAGACATTTTTCGAAAATTGCGTAGACAAATAAAATCTGAACATATTTTTGAATTTGTTTGAAAATGACCACAAACAAATGCGTTAACCTGCTTCACATATTTGCTAAATTTCAGCCAGATTGTTAAAGCAGACGACCACACACATACACACAAACGCAAATCCACCCATACATTTTTTCTAAACCACTTTTCTCCACATTTCAGATCATTTTTAGTGTAAGAAAAAAAATATTTGCACTAAAGCAAAGTTTCATCGATGAGGAAGCAAAGAAAAATGAGTTCAGTAGAATTTTGACAGATTGTCATAAAAATAAAAAGCTAATTATTCCATATTCCCAAAATTGAAATTTAAAGTACCTACTTTAATCTAGTCTCGGATATAGGAATGCATCAATATTAGAGTGCATCGTCAGTCTCGGTATCCTATTAATTTCCTTTTATCGAGTTATATTACCGAATGACTGGGTCCATGAAGCATGGGGTAGCTTTGCGTGATCCCCTCTCCCGGGCGTGTCACAAGGGCACGCACACACCTAATGACACCGTTACCGCAGGTAATGCGAGTCACCGCGAGACAGCCGCATGTAGACTCTCACCGGTACAGAGCCGATGCACTCACGATACTTCACAGAGAGAGAGCGAGATGGAAAGAGGGAAAATGACACCGTCGCTCTATCGTACGCAAGCCGCGTACGCGAATACACGTACGCGTAAAGCTCGCGAGCATGGATGGGCTTATACTCGCTGACTGGATAGATATAGAGGCGCCAGGAAGCTATCGAATTATATACCTCCGCGTATGTGCCCACATATCCTCTTCCAACCAATAATTCATTCGTAATTCAGTTATCTATAATAGAACACTCGATACATTTTCCGTCGAGTATATTATACGCCGTCGCCTGTAAATTTGTATGCGAAACGTAAATTTTTTCCGTCCAACCGCGGATCTAAAATCATCCATCATTTTAACCCAGGAATTTTCAATAAAATTCTGTCCAGACGTTTAGAGCTGCAGAGCCTGTTGCTAGTCCGTTCTACATGGACTCATCTCTCACAGATCTCTCTGGACCGAATATCTCCCGAAATACCAATACAGTACCTATATTTCCAATAAATTCACTGGTTCACCGCGATGCATGGCTTACATGTATCGCACCGATCGGTGAGCACATATTCGGCAACGAAATTTTTCGGTGTGTCACCGGTCGTTATTCATTGGACCATCGGAGCTGCCCCGATCGGCAAGGAACGCGAGGATACATCACCAGTGATCGATATATCGATTTCGCATACACGGTTTATATACTATGCACTATATATCGATTACATTCAGGGATAACTGCACCACTCTGTAACACAATCTTCAATTCCATACCGCGGATAAAAAAAAACATCTCGTGCATCGAAAAGACAGATATATATAGAGGCAGGCTGTATTTTATGTTACAGTTTTCTGCATCCTCGTGGGCGTAAACACGAGTTTTGCAGTCGGTAAACCTGTGTAAAGGTATCATATGTGTTTGTGTGTTCGTTGCAAGACGACGCCAGCGAAAATTCTTCAATCAATATGCTAATACGAGGGTTTTCAAATTTGACTTTACAAAGTTCTGGGTGTAATATATACGCGGAATTGGTAATACACGTCGATCGACCGGATCGTCGAGATAGATTCGTCACGCGAAGCCGAGGATGAAGGTGGAGACGATGCGAAGGAAGGAAGCAACCAAGGCTAAAATAGTATATAATAATCGCAAAATAATCGAGTCGATGCCGCAGGACAGAGCTTGGCCTGGTCCGGTTAGCCGCTGTATAATCGTCCAACGAGAACATAAATAATTTATGTAAGCCACCAACAGCAGCAGGATGCCTGGTGTGCATATGAATTTTTATGAAGGATCGGCAGGGCTTGGCATCGATGTCTCCCTCCCGTGTAAACTTTTCGCGATTCGCGGCATCAACCTCCAACACATGATGACGACACGAGTCAAACTCACTGCACCGAAGTAACGAAAATGAGACATTAAGGTTTCGCGACCAACCAACCGGTAATTACTCGATTAACTCACTTTTCCCAAGAATTTTCGAGTTAACCGCAAAATAAAAAAAATACATCCATGTAATACCAAATTACTTCAAAATATAATGAATCAAATTCACATGTTGAAGATTGCGCAATGTAAAAAAACATTTGTAGATGTAGATTTTAACCGCTGTTGATTAATTGTTGTAAGGGTTTCGGCAATGGAGCGCTCCATTGCCGAAACCCTTACAACAAGTAAAAAAACATTGACTAGATTATTCATGAATCGTGATGGACGTTTTTATGCATCAATTTTTTTTATCAATATTGAACACATACACATTTTTTTTGTGTTCGCTAAATATTCTTTACATGTCCAACAGACTGACAAAATACCAAAATATGCACAAAAAGAATCTGCAATATGAAAGTGAAGTCATCATAGGAAATTTGTTATGATCTAAAAAAAATCAGATGTTTTATTACGGATATGAGTGAAACTAAAGTGTCTAGTCAAATTGAATGAATTGCGATTTGCTAACGCGTCAAAGAATTTTCACGTTTAATATGATCACTAATATTTAAGCTGTTGTAGAAAACATATAATGCAGTGCGTGTTGAATGATCGAGTTCCGACTGTAATCCGCTAGCACCAATGAAGTTCCCAATGAATCATGACTGTAATGCCGACCAAAGCCCAACCACAATATAGATATATCGTTAGTTGAGGGAACAGTCGAATTCTGCCGTGAGTCACGCACTGACTACCGCATCGGAGTAGAAAACCCGTCAGTCCAATTCCGATGAGAGTTTGAGATAAGGAGTTACGCACTCAGATCCACGAGGATAGTGCTATGGTGTTACTATCATGGGGAATAGCCTACAGGGGCCAGGACTCTTGTTGCACTTCACATATGTGGACTATTGATTTTCTTCATAGTCAATTTTTATTTAATGTAAACTTTTTTTTATAAACAATTTACTGCTTATTGTTTGGCAAAAAGTCGATTCACTTTTTCAAAAGTGCAACATTTCTACTAAATTTGATTGTAAAAAATAAACCCTACGTAGTTCCATAGTCAATAGTACATAGCCCGTGTAGAAATATAGTTGGAGCTCCAACTTGGCCCTTTCTAGATTGCCCTAATTGTAGTAGGGGCCCTACTAGGCTAGTCACGCTTGAAAGTACTACCCTTTAGAGGCTCAGTATGGGCGACCCTAGTGAGAGTTCCGCATTTAAACCTGATTAGGCTCAGAAGTTTGTCGTGGCCGCCTCTGTTGAGCCTAGTAGGGTTCTAGAGTAGATTCCCTATTGTGGATGCCACGTTTATACCTAAAAAGGCCCCTTATTTAATCGCGGCTGCCCGAACTAATTTCTGCACGGGAGATTATAAATTATTTTGGTGTTTTCTTCCAGATCTTATACTTTACGAGAAAACCGACAGTACGTGAAGGTATTTTGAAATAAGACGGCTTTTAAGTTAGGCTCTATCGCAGCCATTTTGTGTAAAAATGAAAAGATTTTTTTTTTTCGTACTCCAATATGTGTTAAATAAACCCTCTGAAAAGAAATCCTATTCCTTTTTTCATACTCTCAAAATAAATAGTCAAAGTTAGACCTTTTTTTCTGCCGCTAAAAAAGCTTCTGTTACCCCGTAAGGGAACAGTCCAATTTTGCCGTGAGTCAGGGTTTGACTACCGCATCGGAACAAAAAAACTCATCAGTTCAATCCCGATGAGAGTTTGAGATAAGGAGTTACTTTTATCTTTGTTATTTAAATAAATAAATAAAAACAAAAATAAGGAGTTACGCACTAAGTTTTACGAGGATAATTCTCATGTGTTACTATCATGGGGAATAGCCGTAAGCACATGACCTGCATGGACCAGGACTCTTGTTGCACTCCGCATTCGTGGACTATTGATTTTCTTCATATTCAGTTGTAAACCGTAGCCAAATACATTCCTCTCGATGCAGTTACGAACAGCAAAGCAAAACAGAAAAAAAATGTTACCTTAACGATAAACAAACGAGTGGAAATGTAATTCATACCAGTGGACGTGGTTACATTGGAAAATCCAGCGAGTGAGTATCGACAGAAAAATTGGATTATCCTGAGGGGTGGTTGGGCCTTCTCGTGTCAACGGAACCAAAGAGAGTCAGAGCGCTCTGGATTGTCCGATAATCGATCGATAGTCCAGCAGTCTAGTCCAGAGGCTACTCCAGTCGCCGTATAGTTTGATTATCGCCTCGACGAGACCCATCGAATTTACCGATGAATCTGAATAGAAAAAAAAAAGAATGATTGAGGGTGAGGAGGGAAAGAGGTGGATATTGTATATATATATATATAGGATGTATCGACCAGCCACAATGAAAATTACGAGGCGGCGGCGGTTTTTGGCAGACACGAATGCTGCCAGTCGACGAGAGTATATATCCGGCGTTCTCTCATTGCGTCGCGATCGGGGTGAATAAATTACTGCTTCGTTAACGGCAAACTCACGAACATCGTTGATGCAACCGCCGAATGGTCTAGGTATATATTTCCCAGCGTTTATATGTTTCGCGTTCCCCGTGCGAGTCGTTGAAATCTCGGCTCAACTTTCCACGTCTGATATAGAACCTCATCTCACGAGAATATTACATATCGTTAAACGCACATACCTTCGGCCCGAGTTATTTTCAAAACAAGCTCATTTACAAAGGCGCACGATAATTAGCACGTCGTTTGCATGTTGTAAAATCTACGACTCACTAATAATGCCTGCGTTGGCAATTAGAGAGACCTTCACATTTCTCTTTCTCACTCTCTTGTATATCCATATAAAGTAACAGCACTGATAAAAAAATCTTGTTTGTAAAATGAATGAAAAACTGTAATTAGCGAGCAACATCGGAATGTATTTATCGGTTATGATAAAATTAAAGCAGACGTAAATACACTTCGCTTCCTCTTTTTTATGTGTTTAATGTCGGTACTTTTAATTTCTTACACAACATTTTTTGGAGCTTGTTAAACACTATCAATGAGAATATAAATAGTGCTAATTGGATTTTGAACACGAATGAATATTGCTGTTCCATAGTTGAGACTATTCTGTCCACTGCATCCCTAAAATTTGCAAGCAGCTCCGAATAGTATTTATCATTTATAATAAAATAAAAACAAATATAAAATTCAATTAAATTTAGTATGCATATCTATTTGATATCAAACCAATATAGAGCATATAGAAAAATAGAAAATACTCTACACTTAATGATTTACACAAATTTACATTAAAATCGTACATTTTGGCATTTTATTATTATTATATTATTGGCATATTTTTAATATACCAATTTATGCATAAAATTCTCCAATCGGATAAATTAAGTTAACAAATTTATTCAACAGTATTATACTTTATACTTCGCTCCCATTTTGTACGTGTTTAATGCCAAGACTCTTAATTTCTCGAACAATATTTTTCGTATCTTGTTACACACACACTATCAATGAGAATATAAATTGCGCTAATTAGAACGTGAATAAGAAAAAATATTGTCGTTGTATGGTTGGTTCTTCGTGTATACCCAGTGTAATCGGCGTAGTACTTTCAAAAGAGACTGGGATAAAGAAAATTCCTTGCTACTTGAAAGGAGGTAGAGGTAGGCTAACGATAATTTCGCCACTGTCGTCTCGCGGCGGTTGTACTCACGTCAACGAGTACACTCTTCTTTACCATCGTATCTGCGGATACGCCGAGCGCTTAATTGCGTCAATTAATACTCTCCTCTCTTCCTCGTTTCTTCCTTCACTCTCTAACGTACCTTTATTCGCTCCTTACACGCCCATCCAAGTCTCTCTCGTGCTATTTTACTTTTCCTCATGAAGACGGCTCGTCTACCCTCGTCTAAGGTTCGAACCAGAACCAGAATCGCTGAAACGTCGTGATTCCTCGTGTAGTTCGTCTCGTGTCACGATCAAGGCAAAGCAACGTAGAGAACATCGGAAAGGAGACTTACAATCCCTTTTGGACTGGTGCACACATACACGTAAGCACATCAGTCGCATTATATGTTACATATATAGATAAAAGTGTATATATATATATATATATATATATATATATGTATATACATAAATACATGATTCCACCGCGCTGGTCACGTCTTACCGTTAAAGTCTTATTAATTAGCGACAGGGTACAGAGCGGCGGTGGGTCTGCGGCAGTTACACGCGCGAGCGAACGAGCGTGTGCCTTCCTCTTCGATGCTGCTCCTGCTGCTGAGCTCTCTTTCCTCCTAGTCGAGCTCATGTGCTGCCGTTGCTCAGTCGGCTCGAATATCAAGACCGCGAGCGATGCTATATCGTTGCTGCTACGTGTATCTATGTATGTATGTATGTATATGTATATGTATATGGGATATTCCTGGCGAGCTCAGTAAGCGTCCAACAGTTCCAATTCGCTCCATAATTTTTTATACCATTCTAAATGCTCGAAAAACACTATTAATTTTTTAAAGATTTTTTATACTCAAACTGTTTTTTAATGAATTTTTTAAATAAAAAAAATGCGGCGCAATTAATAAATTTGAAATTATTCTCAAAAATCCAGTATTAGGTTACAAAATTTTTGAATTACGGCCCAGAGTCTGCTAACATCGGCGCCGGTTTTTTAAGTCATTTAAAAAAAAAGTTAAAAAAGGAAGGAAACAAAATGGCAGTTCATGATCGGTTGTTGCGTTAACATTTTATACATAACGCAAGATTATTTTAGAATTTTGCTGAAGCTATTTTTATCGATTTTAAAAAAACCGTGTATTAAATAATTAATATATGAATAAGACAAAATATTTAGGATGTATAAGGATTGTTGAGAAAAATGTGAAATTTTTTAATTGGTGCGCAACATTTTTTTTTACTTAAAAAATTCATGAAAAAAAAGTTTTAGCAAGAAAAATCTCTAAAAAATTAGAAGCGTTTTTTCGAGCATTTAGAATGGTGCAAAAAATTATGGAGCCAATTGGAAGGAGTCAAACGCTTACTGAGTTGGCCAGGAATACCCCATATGTATGTATGTAACAGGAACGTTAAAGCGTCTTGCTCGATGCCAGTCGAGATATTTAATTAAGCTATCCCTGCCTACTCACGATAGACGTGCTCACTGCACGGAACTCACCGACGTAACGTCCACTCCTCCTCCTCTTCTTCCTTAAGAGTGTACCAAGCGCCTGGGTACTAAGAGCTGTACGGATTTTCCGTAATGCAGAACATAGTCGTTCATAAAATGTTTATAGCCTAGCGTGGGACTTGGATATCTCTTTTCTCGCTTAATCCAGCGAGCTACACTATCACTGAAGAAAAATTAGTTTGAAAATTAATTAAACGCACAGAAAGTTTATTGCGCAGTAAGGTTTTTTTTCCTTTCAAATTTGCGTTGCAATTTCAATAAAGTTGAATTGAATGCAAATGGATATTGATTTTACGAAAGGTTTCTAAATTTACCGTTCAGGAAACATTTAATTTCGTCCAATGTTTGCAGTTAGTAAATTACATATTCCTGAGTATATTATATTTTTTTTATTAATTACTGTGTAGTGCTATTTTTTTCTACGTATAGCTGCGAATATCTCGCATTATGAGGACGTAATACGGATATAAAATTTTAATACATTTTTTAATGCCATATTTTTTTTCGTTATGTATGTTTGTTTTTTTTCACGAACCATTTTTAGTGGATTTGTAGGACAGAATTAAATTTATACATTTTTTAATCATTTTTATAACAGACATGAAGTTATGAATACGAAATAACATGAAGATTGAAATATAATTGGTAATGGAAGGTGTAATTTAATATAAAAACTAATTAATTACTCTGCTGTATATTCACATCTAGCTTCAAGTCTTTACTCAGTGGCTTCTTTATCGATCGTCTTCAGTAGGTATTCACTTCTTTTACCTTCTAGATTTTCTCATCCAGTTTCATTTAATCATTCCTCTGTTAAATCCACACGTCTACATTCATCTTGAATCGTTAATACTGTGCAAAGTCTGGCTGCCTCGATTCCTTTGCCAATACGATGCTTATAGATTTATACTCACATAGCAATCAAGAAAGAATATTCGCCTGTACAAAAAAGAATCCAATTGTTGCTTTGCATATAAATTTCGCTAAATGTATGACTTTATAGGTACAACACAAGCTAACAAAAGAGCAAAAAGAAGAACGAAAGGAGACGAGAATATATAAGGAAACGAACAGGGATAGAGATTAATACGACTCGGATTAGCAACTGCACTCCATAAATCGATTAAGCTCACCGCGAGAATGAGAAATAAGATAGAAAAGAATTCAAGCATGTGTAGTGAGACATTTTTAACTCCCGATTTGTGAATTTCTCAAATCGAACCATCAACCAACTATTCTTGCCCATGATAAAATATTGGTTTACGGTTGGGTAAGACAAAATAATCATAATTCCAATCAGAGTTGCAAATACCTAATACTTATAGAAATAATGATGATGATGATACGAGCAGCTCTATAATTATGATTTTATAATATTAACATGTAGTGATTGTAATACGATGATTACACTTTGGAGTGGCTGTAAAAATTATTATTTTTCAATAAAAGTTCACGGTAATCCTTTTGAAAAAATGGAAAAAAATAAGTAATGCATTACTTATTTTTTCCACTATTTCTTGCAATATTAAAACGAAAATTAGTATT
Organism: Ephialtes manifestator; assembly: GCA_963970395.1. Lineage (NCBI taxonomy): Eukaryota > Metazoa > Arthropoda > Insecta > Hymenoptera > Ichneumonidae > Ephialtes > Ephialtes manifestator. Next base: position 631,213 of record OZ019975.1, on the reverse strand, counting down.
TTTTTCAGCAATTCAAATGTTTACACTCTATTTTATAATCACTACATATTATTATTATGAAATCATAATTACAAAACAAATTGTACTGTAAACTATATCTCATGAATTAATGGGGATTTACAACTCTGATTCTAATCCTGAGCTAAATACAACAATGATTTGTTTTTAGTTTATACAAACACTCACATAGCAATCGGGAAAAGAATATTCGCCTGTTGCAAAAAAAAAAAAATCCAATTGTTGCTTTGCATATAAATTTCGCTAAATCTATGAGTTTATAGGTACAACACAAGCTAACAAAAGAGGAAAAAGAAGAACGAAGGGAGACGAGAATATATAAGGAAACGAATAGGGGTAAAGATTAATACGACTTGGAGTAGCAGCGCAGTCCATGAATCGATTAAGCTCACCGCAAGAATGAGAAAAAGATAGAAAAGAATTCTAACTCTTGAGCATGCATAGAATATACGAGCTCTTGGCGAAAGCAAGTGGCGATGTAACGAGGGCAAAAATAATTATACGACCATCTCCATGTGGACTAGTGATGTGCATCCCTCTCCTTTTACTTCTCTCCTCTCTTCTTTCACTGCACTGACCCCCGCGGCTTGCTCTTCTCTCTCTTGTCACTGCTATCTCGGTTTTCTCTCATTAATTTCACTTCTCTCTGAGGATAAGCATAGCGAGGGAGCGAGACAAGATACACACTCGTCGCGATGATGTCCTCGACGCTCTCGGGCCATTATTATGCCGCTCCCAGAGTCTCTCTCTGCCAACAGAGTCTCTACCTTGCAATGCACTGCACATTTACGGCTGCATTAGCCTTTAACTCTCCTCGCGTCTTTATCTCTCGCCGTTAATCCTCCTGCGGGCCCAACGAGTGCCACCAGCTCGTTTCTCTCGCTCGTCCAACCAACTGGCAAACTTCACGGTTCTCCGAACTAATTAAATTGATTATCGTTCTCGATCCCGACTCGTCACACACGAGCATATTTTATTTTGACGGATTTTATTATTCCAAAAGTCACGAGACTGACTTGGTCGCTTAAGGAGGCCATGGGAAAATATTTTTCTTGCTGATACTATCGCACTGAGAAAAAAAATTGTTTGAAAATTTGATTAAACATTTTAGCAAGAAAAATTTGGTAGGCGCTATCAAGTTATTGGTTAGGCGTACTAAATACTTGGTTGTCTTATTCCTGGTTATTTTTCTTGGTAATACTTTTAAACAAATTTTTGGTAGTTCCTACCAAGCCTTTTTCTGAGTGTGCTTCAAAAAAATGTACATTATGAAATGGCTATGAAGCATTCTGTAAATCTTCAATTGTGTGGAGGTTATATAGTGCACAAAAATGATGAGGGAAGAAGTACAAGGAAAGAAGTTTTCCAGTCGAACGTGGAACAGGTTTACCTTTTGAAGACACAATTCGTTTGAGATAAAGTGCCTTCTGGCTGGGAAGAATACTGTTACCCTTTGTGGAATCACATATTGGATTTGAAATTTATTTTCGTATTTTACAATCAAACAACGAAATCCTAGATTTTTCGTATGGTACAATCAAAATACAAAATCCCATAATAGTATTGTAAAACTGTCAATTGATGCAATATTTCAGAAAATGCCAGTTTAAATATTAATTCAATAGTTCAAAATGTTACCAAGAAAACTTAATAGGCACAACAAAGTTATTGGTTAACATATCCAAGAATTTGGTAAAACAACCAAGTATTTAGTACGACTAGCCAATAACTTGGTTGCACCTACCATTTTTTTCTCGGTAAAATTTTTAACCAAGTTCAACCCAGCCTTTTTACTTTCTCATCACATACAAAGTATGTAAGAGAGAAAGTATTGCAATCCAAAAAAAATTCGACCCTCAGATTTTGATGGAAATACATGTTTTAAGTGTCCTAGATTCGAAAAAACACATTTTCTCATTTCTGTCTGTCTGGCGACTGTATGTAACGTCCGAAACCACATAAACTTTTGAAAAAATCTATGGACTGGAATAAAATTTTTTGTGTGCCTTTTGCATTCAAAACCTGGTTTTGGTATTGAAATCCAATCCAAAATCTTCACTGCTTCTGATGCTTTACCTTAAATACAAAAAAAAAATTTGATTTGTTTTTGTACCACTAGCTAATATAAAAGATATTATGCTTGAATGTGATACATACAAATATCATTATCAGCAAATAAGCAATGAACAACAAGAGATTTAGTATATAGAAGATTTTGTCTTTTCAATCACTCACAGAATACATCTGAAACTGTTGTAAAAAATTTATATTGCCTGAAATATGTTACTTTCTTGTGTTATTGTGTTACACATTCACTAAAGAAAAGAACTGCAATGATCTTGAGCAGTTTTCAATGAGAAAATACTATGAATATTCACACCATATGTTAGATTAAAATTTTTAAAAAGAATGTAAAAATACAAGACAAACACATTTGAGGTTATCATCACTCTTGATGTTAGAATACAAACACTCATGCACTCATCGCATCATAGTTCTTTACATTTATTTTATCACTCGTATAGCATTTTATACCGATTCCAAATGCTGCTCATACACACCATAATATTCGAAACTTTTGAAATATGAAATAAAATATAAATCCGACTGTCAAACTTTCGCAATGCCGACAATAATACCATCGAAACGAAAGAGAGATGTGAAGGCGCGAGCAGGCGCGCGATGTCACGCTCGCTTTCTCGCGCGCGCGAAATTCGAATTTACAAACGCGTTCTTCACAAATTATAGCGAAAAATGTAGATTACAATTAATGTGCGAAATTCACACATTATTAGTCACTATAACCCAGTAAATTCACGATAAAAATTTCACACCAGTATCAATATTTACTTTTTCATCGTATACAAAGTATGTAAAATAATATAATAACTTCACAAACTAACTTCATGACAGTAACGTGACGCCAGTAGCCATCGTGATGAGAAAGTCACGTCTTGCGATCACGCCAGTAGCAAGTTTTTTCTCCGTGTATTCGATATATTTGAGACAATCAATTTTGAGACTTTATAATGTAAATCTCAGCATCAAACATTTATTTTCATGTGGATATCAGAGATTCTCGAAACTTTCCACAGATTTGTTGATTTATAATTCGAAATTGATGACTATCGTGAGGGTAGAATTATCCGCGTTGGAAGAAACACAATTCTGACTCAATGCATGGGGCGTGTGTGGATTTAAGATTTTTAAAGAAGATATCCCTTAGAGAAGGAGAAGGAAGACGTGAAGAGAAAGAGAGACAGACTCCCACGGATCGTCTAGATCGCCCCTCGTAAACACCTCCCACGTGTGTATAGGTCCTGCATGAGGATCACGCGTAGGTATATGGTCACAAGAAGTTGGTACTGGCGTGACCGAGTTGGGCAGCTCGCTCGTGCGCGCTCTCTTCCGTCCAGGACGTAAATCTTAAGATTTCTGACCGCGAGAATGATGTCTTGATGTGTCGCCGTACTTGACGTACGTGTTATAACCGCAAGGCGCGAGCCCGTGATTAACCCGTTCTGCCAGTCACTCCTTTTCTTCGTCTTCTTCTGTTTCCTGTTCTACACAGACATCCACGACTATATTATATACTTCGCCCCAACTACAAGTTCTAATAATTTCATCACCTTATTCGGTGTTGAAAGAATGAACGATTAATTCGATTCAATTGTACCGCGGGCTGCTCAAGTTCAAACAGGAAAAAATCGGTTTTCTTAAGGGAAACCATTCTAGCGGCAGAAAAATAGAGCCTAACTTTGACGATTTATTTTGGGAGTATGAAAAAAGGAATCGGATTTCTTTTCAGAGAGTTTATTTAACACATATTGAAGTACGAATATTTAATTTTTTAATATAATTTCGATACAAAATGGCGGCGACAGAGCCCATCTTGAAATCGTCTGTTTTTAAAACACCTTCAGGAAAGAACGATTTTCTCGTAAAGTGTAAGACCTGGAACAAAAAACCGGAAAATGTTATAATCTATATACTATTGGCTATAGAACTGCGTAGGGATTTTTTTTAAATCAAATTTTGTAGAAATGGTGCGCTTCTAAAAAATGTATTGATTTTTTGCCAAAAAATAAGCAGTAAATTGTTTATAAAAAAAAGTTTACATTAAATAAAAAAACGGCTACGTACTTCGATAGAACATGTAATCGTGAAGCTACTATAAAAATTCCAAATCGATCCATGCAACGGTGATCAAGCAATTCATCCTCCCAGTTTGAAAAAGTGCCCCAGTTACGATTTCTAATAATTTCATCGCCATATTCGGTGTTGAAAGAATAAGCGATTAATTCGATCTTATTGTATCGCGGGCTACGTATTTCTTTTCGTAATTTCAAATAAGAAAAAAATTAGTCTCTTTAAGAGAGAACAATAAGAAGGAGATGTAAAAAAGCATTGAGCACTAAGAGTGAAAGAGAGAAAGCTGGAGGGAAATAGCGACTTTGATTTATTCGACGTGAGTAACAAGTTCGATTATCCCGGACAGCCGGGGGACGTAAGTCGCTGTGTGTGAGACGTAAGCCGCATATAAACTTGGTACTCGGCTTCTGCACGACTGCCGGACGAACAAACGAGCCGAGCAAGCGAAAAAAAAGCAAAGAAACATTTTGCCGTACTGCGACGGTGACATGCGTAAACTGTCCACCCGCGTCACATTTTTATTATTATCTTGACGCCTTTTATATACCAACCTACGCGGCTTAAACTGTTTCCTTTACTTCGACTTTTTTTCTCAACAACTTCCGGCTTTTGGCGCCCTAAACTTACTTAGCTTCATGATCTTCTTATTTTTAATGAGAAATCATATGAGCAACTGCGGAAGCCTTATTGAATTTCAGCAGTACAAGAAAACCTTCAAGTATATATGCCGTTATTATTTCAATAAGCTTGACACAGTTGCAAAGTGTTTGTAAAGCAACATACGTATTTATGTTAAATGAGAATATTTATGTGAATTGAAATAAGTTGAGATAAACATTTGTAGAACCGAATTATTTGCAAAACCATAATTAATTTTATTTAAGGAGACCTAATCACCTAAAAATCATTAGAATTAGATGGTCCTACAATTGCACATATTGAATATTTTACCTTGATAAAAAATACGATTTGGCAAACGCAAAAAATGGTCCATTTTCACAAGTGGATTTTTTTTTGTAGCCAAGTTCACCGGTGCATATATTTTTTTAAAGTGCAGGTTTCACCTTTGGGTCAAATTGGTTCCACAAAGTTCAATTCTCTTTGTTCGGTCTGAGTATAAAAATTTACAGCTCAAAATCTTTCAAAAAAGTTACATTGAAGTGCAATAAAAAAATTTACTACGCAATAAAAAATTTACTGTCAAAGTGAGTATATCCCCTGTAAAAGAGCTTCAAATGGAAACTTCTATATTTAGCCGGGAAACAGAATTTTCTTGCAGAAAGAATCGAACCTTGCGAAACCAATTTGATTATTCAGAGGTGCAACTCGAACCACGGCAAGTGCAGAATTAAAAAAATATATATTTACATGAAATCATTTAAATTATATTTTTTAATTGAGTAAAAAAGTGTCATATGTTCAATTGCAGTAGTATTTAATTTTATAAATTTCAGGTGACTCGATGTCCTTAAGTGTCCAAACTCGATAATCATTTGAAGCCATTATTATACATATCTGTGTAATAAATCATAATGGGTAAAAAAAATAAATTGAATTACCGTTATAATGACAAGAATATAGTTTTTTTTTAAAACTAGAAGTTGTTAAGTTATTCAATCATTTCCAAACGTGCAAGAAATTTGAAGAGTGTTCCCACGTACTTGAGTACATGTTAGTAGGTAGTATTACGTGTCTCGTGCGAGTAACGTGAGTTAAAGCCATCGGGTATATGAAAGAACGTGGACCGCCGAGGTACTTACGTGTCGGCACGCGGAGCACGCGGGTCCTTCTACATATCCCTTTCTTTCCTCGTCGTTCTACTCTGTCGAGAATTTTTCTTTTCCTTTTTTTTATTATCGACTCCTCCGTCTATATATTACCAGTACCAATCCCAAGGTATGCCAGTTCTTTGCACTCGAATCACGGTGTGCACTAACAGCACAACTTCAACGTTCCACACATGTGAACACACATGCACCACGTATGACATCGTAGCATTGTAAATTCCGTTACTTTTTTTTATTATATTCCTCGTCATAGCGTCTGCTAACGAACTTTAAAATTTGTATAATTTTTTTATCAAGTCATTTCGTGCATTGTATATAAAATGAAGTTTTCTCTGTAAATCCAGTCTGAGCGTTTCTTCCTTCCTAAAGCTTCTATCCCTCAACGAATTCATGTTTCTTCCTCCGAGTCACTGGAAACCATCTTCTATCGTCTTTTCCTTCATCTCCATCCATCGATTCGAGTAAATACCGCTAATTTGCCGAAGGGGATGAGGATTGCCAATCGGGAAGAAAACTATATGAATATATATTTATATACATAGGAGATCGAAGATTTTATCTACTCGTTGAAGATTTGACTGGGAGTATTCCGATTCTTCCTTCGGGACGCTGCGCGTGGCGTGCTCTTCTCCTTCTCGACGCCGTTGACGTCGTCTCGCCAGGCGGAAATATAAAATCTTCACTGCGTTGCGCGTGCGGAGAAAAGCAAAGACGAATGAAGTCCCTTAGTCCCTCCTTTCCCCTCTCCTTTACTCCTTTATTTCCTACGGTCGTTTCCTCATCCTCCACTCGTTTCTCCCTTTACGCATATCTTTTCTGCTTTCTTCTTTCTCTCTCACGGCTTTGTGACTCTTTCGACTTCTTTCCGTCCATCCAGGCAGACGTTATACTGCGTGTGCGAGTGAATTCTCGTTGCCTTGGAATCCATAGGGTATGGAATGGAGTTCAGTGATTGGCCCTTTAGGAGCAGTTCATTGGTTCGTCAAAATTTTCACTGACTTTATCAGACATTGGTCTGCCAATTCGTGAGCTCTTCAGCAACCATTTTGTGCGGGTCAAGAATATATAATGGAATTCAGTGCTTGGCCCTTTAAGAGCAGTTTACTAATTCTTCAAAATTTTCACTGACTTTATTGGTCTACCAATTCGAGAGCTCTTCATCAGCCATTTTGTACGGGTCAAGAATATATAATGGAGTGCAGTGATTGGCCCTTTAGGAGCAGTTCATTGGTTCGTCAAAATTTTCACTGACTTTATCAGACATTGATCTGCCAATTCGTGAGCTCTTCATCAGGCATTTTGTGCGGGTCAAGAATATGTAATGGATTCAGTGCTCGGCTCTTTAGGAGCAGTTTATTGATTCGTCAAAATTTTCACTGACTTTATCAGACATTGGTCTGCAAATTATTAATATACATTCCACACGGAAAGAAAAGATTAGTTGCCATAACCAGATATGAGTTGACACAACCAATCGATTATTCTATTTATCTTACAACTCAAATGGTAATACCAATGATTCGAATGGTAATACCGACGATTTGAATGTTAGTCCCAACTATTCGAGTGGTAGTCCCAACGATTGGATTAGTTAACCTAACTAATCTCGCGAGAATTAATCGTGAATAGTTGAGGTTACTATTCGATATGGTTGAGGCAACTAATTTTTAAAACATCGTGTACAGCAATTCGAAAACGTAGTTGCCACAACCAAATATTTCTTTCCGTGCAATATCCTTCTTTAAAATCGAATAACTTTAAAACTAGATCCATTTCGTTTCTTAACGATGAAAATGAGTTTTTATAAGTTATGAAATTCAAAGTACAAAGTACATAAAACCTTCTTACCATTTATTTATAACCCATATGAACTCATTTAATACCCCGAACTTAACTTCACCTATAAAACAAACGCTAATATAAAAACAAATATATGCATATCGTTAATAAACTGCAAACCGTGAATTTTTACGATTATATTCATCCGAGCCTAAGGCGACCAATCACTGTGCTGAAAAGTGCGTTATGCCGGGCGTTTTACGCTCAGCAATATGCCAAGATGTCGAGACAGACATCAGGGAGGTAAAGCAAGGAAAGCAGCCGTAACGTACGCTTCCAAAGTGCCGCGAGTACTCTGCATTGGTCTCGTAAAGAAACACTATAATACACCCCACGGGATTCTACGACTCTCCGCGAATGTTCAAACGTAAATATACCTTAAGCACAAGTTATATATCTGTATCTCTGTGTATTTTATCCGCATGACAAATTTTTATAGATTCTCTTACTCCTTCTTCGTACTTTATTCCTTCTTATCTTGCATTATTCCATCACGCCGTTAGCTTCGCCTGACTATAATAATACCACAACTGCTATGCGTACACGCAGCGTTCATGCGAATTTCATTATAAAAAAAATTTCTTGAGAAATTCAAAATACAAAATGAAGAGAACGGAGGGTGAGAAGGGACAAAGTGGTTCGTTCTAGAATTTCAGGACTTTCCGCATATATAGTTAGCGGTTATGCCAAGGACGAGGGTCGCAGGATGAACATACTGTAGCTTCTCCACCATTCTTCGCAAAACGTCTCTGTCGATTTAACCCGTAGATTTTACCGAGTGCGTAATCGCTTGCATTCCAGAGCAGGGAGAAAGCTTCACGAGATCAGCCTTACCTCCTTCGGCTAGCTCCTTTACCTTCAACCTACCCGATATCGAACGATTGTATAGATTCCTCGAATATTTCAATAACCCTGTAGGACACGAACACTGGCAAGATAGTTGGAATAGCTCAGCCGTGAGCTTGGCAGACGTTCCTGTACGATCTACAGGAACCTTATGTCCTGATAGGGATGCGCGAGACTTGAGATACTGCGGTGCAACTTCTCCAACGAACTGTGTGTCGAATAACTCGATAACTCCGGGTTATTCTAATCGGGTTATCCTCGTGAACTCGTGTAACATACTAAATTAGGAGTTAGGAGAGAGACCCCTTCATTTTGAAACATAAAATACGTGATTTCCACAGAATGAAAAAAAAATCGTTGGAATAACCAAGAACTTGGTTGTAAAAACTATCACGAAATACTTGATAACCCCAAATTTTTGTTATTAGCAGTTTCAACCAAGTTCTTCATTGTCCCGAAACTGAACTTTTTCTACTTGAATATCTTGCATGGGTCACAGAAAGAAAAAGCCTGTGCAAAATACTTGTTTCATCAGATTTTGATTAATTTAAGATCATTTTATTATATTCTTTACTAAGATTTTTTGAAAAAAAAATAATGCTTTGAACTTATGCATAATTATATGAAAAGCATGACATTTTTTATTTCTCATACTAATTTGATCTGATTCTGATCATAATTATTCATATAAAATACTATTAAAAATACCCATAGAGACTCATTTGACCCTCGACGATGTTTTTATATTTTTCATTAAGATTCCTAAAAAAAAAAATACTAATGACTTGAACTTATTCATAATTATATACAATCATAATTATTAATATAAAATAATATAAAAAATACCCATAGAGACCCATTTGGCAATTGACGATGCTCTGGCAAGTCCAGATTTGTACCGGATGTAACGAAGAATTTTTTTTTTACTCCGCTGGATGAACTGCGAATATTACAGTTAAAAGACTATTACTTCACTGGGATGAAGCGTTAAATATTATTGCTCGTCGGGATGAGAGGGAAAGATAGAGAATTATCTCTGGATAGTGGAGAAGAATAAAGCCAGATGGCCGGTCGCATCTCCGCTCGGCTAATCATTTTCTCATCAACGCTCGCGCCCCTGTAGGTATAATGCTTATACAGCATCGGCAGAAGCAGCAGCAACAGCAGCCGGCCAGCAACTTGGTGCGTTTCGCACGCAGGTTTACGCCTCCTCCGTTTCCAACAGAGTTGCTGCTCATCCCCTGGCATCCATCGCCACTGATGCCTCTTTCACTTTCGCCTCCAAAGCCGAGAGCGTTATTCTCTCACTCTGCGTTCGCTAATGTCTTTATCACGAGACAACGTCGGCGAAACGCTCTCGCCGCGTTCAACAACAGCTACAAATTGTTCACTCTAATGATCCCCGAGGCCTGGGATTCCACACATCCAGCGCAAACCCCCTTTCGTCCCTATTATTATACCCCCTCGACTCCCGATAATTTTTCTTTTGCTCTATATGTACGTCTCGTCAATCTTGCCAATACTCGAGACTTTGTTGGCTAACAACTATGCTAAAAATACTGATTGAAAAATTCTGCATTCCGGACGATATTAGGGCAGAAACACCAAACTGATAACTATATTTCAAAAATCAAATTCAAATAAAAAAATTGTAAAGAAAGGAAAGTAAAAAAATTTATAAGTAAAGTAGAGTAAAATACTTTATATAAATATATATTTGGCAGGTTTGCGTCAGTCCTCGAAAAATTCTTGTATGTTTGGCCACTTTCAATGATCTTCTTCATAAACCTATTTTTACTAAGTTCTTTCTGTTTTTTTAGTTCAAGTCTTTATGAGTTTTTAGAATTATTATTGCAAATTGTAATTTGACTTAGAAAAAAATTATAAACAAGGGTTTATTTTAATGAATATTTTGTTCATCGACCAAATTATAAATAGACTTGAGTATTTCTGTATTGACTATATCACGATTTTTTTCGTCGACCAATTTTTAATTTTTGGATCCGCCACCGCTTATTAATTTGATGTAAATAATTTTTAGCTTGAATGCATTTTTCATTCAGCGATATGTTACGTATGTTCGTCCAGTCCTTGTTACATTGGTATCGAAATAGTATAACGACTCGATGTTGTTTCATCCATTCATTTTTCTTTCTTTTTTTTTTCGCAATACCCATATTGCATTTTTTATCGCGTGGCTGCTGCTCTTTTCAGCGTTCGCGGATTTTCATATTTCTGAACGAGCGAGCATAGCGACATAGGCAAGCTCGACCAAGCTGCATATCATTCACTCGACGTTTTTTTTACTTTTTTTTTAATCTCTTGCCCAACGAACGTATATCTATCGTTTTCATTTTCGTGCTTTTAACGAGTGCTCGACTCTCGTTTTGATACGCTGCACTGGCCGCAGGGGACTTTAAACTCTCGCTTCAACGGGCTTACACGGACAGTTCTCTCTATTCACCCCAGGGAATCCGTATGAAGTACAGGCTTCATTAGAACAAAAACATCGTACCCTTTGATAACCGATGACAAATTATTTCAGATTAAATATAAAAAATAGTGCATTCATGGTATTCCCTATGATTTTCGCGCAATGAAGAGCCAAAAGCCCGAAAATCCAACGTCACACATTTGAATTCATAACATATTTTTAATTCGCGAAAAAAAAATCTCCTCCATCCCCCAAATAAATTGCATGTCACGAAAGAGATTTAAAAGAAAAAAAAACGATAGATGGTGATACATATGGTGGCACATAGGTATTAATCAGCCGTTTGCTGACAGCGTTGAGGCTTCGCATCCACGAGAATGGTCATATGAATTCATCGGTCTGGCGCGTCTCGATTACCTTCAGCGATGTCGCGGTAAAAGCTGAAGAGCAGTTTCAATGTACGTACCAAACGCAAGGATATATCCACGTTACAATATATACATATATATATGTATTTCCGCGCCCTTTCAAATAAAAGTGGTCGCGAACGAACGAACCTTCGAACGTACGTAGATCCACGTGTGTAAATACATATAAATATAAATATATATATGCGGCACATAAAAACGGTAGATATGCGATTCCATAGTCGTGTACGTGTATCTGCAAACGCGACGACGACGACGACGACGACGATGTGTGTAGCGAGACGTGGAGAGTACGCGAACGCGCCCGTTCAATGTTTTATGCATATCCCTGAATAAAATATGATTACAAAGTCCTTTTGATTCAAGGGATGTGTAGCGCAGCTTTCCGCGAGCCAGTAGAGCACAGGGAGTAGATATAAAGGCTGGGCTGTGCGATTCGCACAGCCTAGTTCTACACTGAACGTCACAGCGACGCGAAATTCAGTCGAGCTTGTGGTGAGTGAGAAAGACGAAATTGAAAAAAAAGAAAGGAAAGGGGAAAAAAGTGGGAACGAAAAGTACGCGGTGTTTGTCTATGCTCTGTGGTCTCGGTCGCGTCGTATATGCTCACAAAACCAATCCCTCTGCATAACACGCAGCGCAGTATATTCGAGCACGCAACGACGCGACGAAATGCCATCCCTCGCACGAAACCTCCACGTATCACCCTTTAATATAACCGCCTGACTCGTTTCAATCGTTTCGCGCAAAACGCAACGCACACTCTGCCTGAATTGCGTTGCAATTCAATTGCATTTCAACGTCTGCGATCACTCACATGATGTAGGTTCGCAGGTATGCGTTTTTGTGTCTATATTCACTATCTTTATCGGTTTTCTTTTTTTTGTTGTTTTTTTTTGTCGCAAACGCTTTTCTCATGGTAAGGGATGCTGTAAGTGGAAAGAGAAGAGACAATGAAGTCTAGCGGTGAAGGGATCGAGAATGTTAAACACTTTTCACGTGTCTCGCGACGCTCTTCCTTTTTTTTCTATTTTAAGATCGAAAACTTGTAGTTGGTGATATGCTCTATAAATTCAAATTCCTTTTCATTGCCAATTTTTATCATTTACTTTAATTCGCTCTATTTCTTTATTTATGCTGTAAATAGTTGAAAATTCATATATTTCAAAGATCTTTTACCGTATGGATAAATAAATTGTGCCTTCAGTTTCAAATTTTTTGGACTTTATTACATAAATATTTGAAAAAAGCCTTTTATCGGTTTTTAGTCAAATGCTTCTTGACAATATAATACAATGCCATAAAACAAAATCATGAGGGTCAAATTACTTATCGAATAAATAAGCAAAATACTGTAAACTTGTATGTAATAAGAATATTCACAACACTGTAGATAACGAAATAATATGTAAAAAAAATGCACTGAATCCAAAGTGCGAAAATCCCATAACATAATTGTCAGGAATTAAGACTTGAAACAAATGACAGGAAACTTTTGATGAAAGCATGTGATGCACAATCTAGTCGAACTAGTCGAACGACAGAATCTAAACATTCCAGTACACGAATCCATGATGCAGCAGTGCATCAGGTCGACTCGGTGGTAACGACGAATGTTTCCCGTTTCGTGTCTGCCAAGTTTTGATTGGGCTGTATGAGGAGCATGAGGGAAACGAGAAAAGGGAATGAGAGAGAGAGAGAGAGAGAGAGAGAGAGAGAGAGAGAGAGAGAGATGTGTATATGGACTTGCAATAGTGATGTATATTGCGAGAAACGAGGAGGACTCGTGCAATGTAGTTCACAGTATGTACTGTGTGTACTTCACCGCAGATACAGGTATAGAGTCTACAGGGCCATAAGGGCGCACGGGACGTCGGCGCGCATCGCATGAACGACGAACATTAGGGCAGCCCGTGCGTGAAACGCCGTAAGGGATCGATCGACGCCCCGACAACGCTACAGCGGAGGAGGAACGCGGCCTCCCGAGCTTTCTATCTCACTCTCGACGCTGTGCGAAAGCCCTCATATCGACCTGCCGCGGGCCTAGCTGGGGCTCCGGTTGCTCCTGCTGCAGCAGCAGCAGCAGCAGCAACAGCAGCAGCAGTAACATACTATGAAAATAAAAAATTACCACCGGTAGGATACCTGTCGATGAGAAATGTCGCAAATTAATTGATTCTCGAGTGGGTTGCAGTCGATTGGACCCGGAAGCTTCAATAGGATATGATGTAGAACGTAGTTTTAGCTTTAGTTTGACCTATTATTACAAATCGGTTAGACCTGTTGGATTCAGAATATCAAGTTTATTCAGTCCATTACATCGCTTATTAAGCTTTAGACTTTGAATTCTGAGTGTAAATATCGTAATAACTATTTGTATCTTGAAATATGGTGCAAATTTGCATACCAATAATAATTGTATTACTACTATAATTAACGGATTTTATGGATATGTTTTTTGCATTCCTGTATTATTCATTGTTTGTATTCACTGCATTCAATAATAATTTTATTACTGCTACAATTAAGGGATTTTATGGATATGTTTTTTACATTCCTGGATTCTAATTCCGAGCTATTTATTTCCCAATATTTATTATGCTTTTATCAAAACTTCGTATTTATAGGGAATTTGTGGAATATTAAATAAAATACTTATTGAAAAAGCATAATTTTCAAAATATCGTATGAAATAGGTAGAATGAATATTCTGTAGTGAATAATAAATATCGATAGGTATAAAATTGATGCAGTGAAATTCCAATGTGTACGAGTACCTACACGTCCTATTTCTATTGGTACGATGTATATACGAGAGTGTTTCGGACCATTATACGACTAGCTCTGAAGAGCATTAAACGGTCTCGGTTCTGTCACTGACCCCTGAACGAACGGAGCGCGCATACGACGTGCGTAACAAATTGCAGACGAGCGAATCTCACTGGCCGTGTGCGAGATGTGCCCGATGACCTTAAGGTATGCACGTCGAGCTGCAGTTGCGGTACTTACTGACAATGAGCCCTGTGAATATTCCTAGATCTCATGAACTCAGACCTACCTCTACTTCCGGACAACAGCTCTTTATAATAAAATCCACAATACTCAGTAATTACCAATTACATAATTAACCCTTTCACTACCAACGTGGAATATTTGTTACATAGGAAAATTTCAATTAAAAAATTCCGGACATATTGTGAAATTCTATTAGAAACGTATTCTACGTTTTTATTTCTTTACGAATATAAAAAAAATTCAAAAGTGCATTTTTTTCACTATTTTAATGTTAAAAAAGTTGCAAAGTAGAACTTTGCACATTGCTCCTTCATTAATTTTCATTCCAAATTCAATACCGATCCTCTTTAACATAGTTTTATTCACAAAAAATTATTTACCTCAGTAGGTAAAAATTTGCGTATGCTAGAGAGCGTACAAACATTTTGCGAAAATTGCAAAATCAAATAAAATTTCAACATTTTTTTGAATTTTTGGGAAAATTGTCACGAACAAAGGCGTCGACCTGCTTCACATGTTTGCTAAATTTCAGCTCGATAGTTAAAGCAGGTCTTGAGATATGTTCACACACACACACACGTCTATCCATTTATTCAAAACTATTTTTCTCGACGTTTAAACCATTTTGAGTATA
Source organism: Ephialtes manifestator (assembly GCA_963970395.1). Taxonomy (NCBI): domain Eukaryota; kingdom Metazoa; phylum Arthropoda; class Insecta; order Hymenoptera; family Ichneumonidae; genus Ephialtes; species Ephialtes manifestator. The sequence continues at coordinate 616,060 of OZ019975.1, read as the reverse complement.
CTGACATAAAAAAACCTTAAAAAATTCAAAAGTGTATTTTTTTCAGTATATTAATTTTTTAAAAATAATAGGGTCATCAACTTAGCGACTTTATTTTTTTTCTACATGCCAATTTGTTACGATTATTGTAAATAAATATAAATATTTTTTGATTTTTTGCTTACAGGTCAATTCAGAGCTCCGAGGATAACGGAACATCCATCGGACATAATAGTGGCAAAGAACGAGCCAGTGACGTTGAATTGCAAAGCTGAGGGTAAGCCAGAGCCATCGATAGAGTGGTACAAGGACGGCGAGCCGGTGCAGACGTCACCAGGTGACGCAAAGTCCCACAGGGTGTTACTGCCCACAGGCTCGCTATTTTTCCTCCGAGTTATGCACGGCAAGAAGGAACAGGACGGCGGAGTTTATTGGTGCATCGCTAAGAATCAAGCCGGCAGTGTAAGCAGCAGAAATGCCACCCTCACCGTAGCAGGTAAGAGAATTCTTCGTCATTCGATAAATCATTGTGTGCCGCTCGAAAAGTAACAAATTATTTTATGTAGTCGGAAGTCTTATGGTCGGTGTGTTGTATCGAGTAGAAAACACAAGCTCTCGGTTAGCCCTTGCAAGATCAACCGCGAGCGTATTCTCAATGTACCGGTCATTGCGCGAGAGTCCTCGTCGACGAAAGGAGAGAAGAGATACGGATGCGAATCGATTATGCATGCCCGCGAGTCGTGAACCCGATAAATCATTGAAATTCGAAATGCCGGAGCGTCCGAGCGAAGAGTCGTTCTCTTGGTCTGCTCGATACCGCATGAATTGCAGTGCCAGCATGTCGAATGTCTTCGAGAATATATATGTATAAATATTATATACAGGTGTGTATAATATCTGTATATAATATACATATAAATATAAATACTTGTGTATATGTATAATATACAGGTGTGTGTAATATCTGTATGTGTTTGTATATATATATATATGTACTAGTTCAATGCGTAGATGAGATATGTATAGTATGGACCATGCCGGTTCATCTCCTCGATCGTAGTTGGATCGAGACCTACGATTACGTTCCCTTGGCGTGCGATATGAGATATGTGGCTGCGATATCAGCGCAGTCGCCTCTGGGTCGAGGCGAGAGGTCGAGACCCGCCAGCGATCGTACGCTTCCCCGCGTCAGCCAATCGAGCAGTAAACCGCGAGGATTGATCGGGCTTATGGCATAGCTACTATATTCGATGTACTCGATTAAGAAATCATCATTAGTTAAAGTGGTACAATTTTCAAATGACATATGGACTTGTAGTAATAACGACTTTGGAATAGCTTTAATTCGTAAATTGGCCAAGTGTATTGCAGAATTATTTTTTTATACAGTAATACCCATAAAAACTGATTTTTTGTTTATTTTTTTGGGTCGATATACAGAACAATAATCACAGAAATAAAATATCATGTCGCTCCGTTCAAAATATTATTAGCGATAAATTACAGTCCAATATTCAGCGCTATCATACAAAAAAGTCAATATTTACATTAACCAGAATTTATGTTTCCATTTGATTTAATAAATATGTCCAATATTATTTTTGAATCCCATTAAAAAAAAATTGAAATAAAGATTGCTGATTAAATTTGAATATTGGTAATTATAGCTGGGACCTGTGTAAATGTCACTTGTAGATCGTTTACTATATATTTGGCTACCCGACTGTCCTCATAAACTCTACCAACTCTGCTCTAATAAGCTTGTCAGATACGAAATTGGTATATCTAATGCAGTACCATAACTTTAGTGCACCCTGATGGTATATGTTTGTTCGATGTATAGGATTCATGGACGTAATTAACTGTGGAAAAGTATAATCGTTGTGGTCAGGACGAAATAGCGTTGGGACGATAATAAATAATCGAAATCTCGGAGCGTTTCGCGTTATATTATTCCCCGGCGCTCCGAAACCGTTCGGCTATCGCCTGAATTGCATAATTCCCACGTAAAAGCTCGCGAGTGCAATTAGCATTAATTACGATACCCGCTGTACCTGTCGGCTCGACGAGAGAGCGAGAGAGATAGATAGTGAGTGCTTGTTTACAATTTTGCGCGATATCTGGACGGCGTGCTGGCATATAATTTTGCGGTACACGTTACGGGCGCGCGGGGCCGCTGCTGCTATCTTATCCCCGCGGTTTTCTCGCACCACCTCGAGGCACGCCGACACGTACAACCCTCGTGTGCCTCTCGCACATACATCTTTGTATACACCCTTGCGAATCGCCGTTCTCTTTTACTCGTAATAGAACGCCTCGTGTTCTCTCACGAGCTCACGAGCGACGAGATAAAAACTTCTCGTTATAGCACAATCATTTGTGTTACCCGGAGAATGAAAATAAAAAATAAAAAAATTAAATCGCGTATACTTATCCATTAGTTTCGCTTGTTACGATTAAATTACAATGAATTGTAGCAGCATGCATCGTCGCGAGTATTCGAAAAAGCCAAATTTACTATTTACTATTATAATAAAATATTTAAGAATTATTATACACAGTACGAAATGTTTAAAATTTTAGGTACTGGTAGTGGACGTTTATCTTCAGAAACTGGAATATTGAATTACATTATACAATAATTGTTTTAATTTTTCATGTTTTAAAAATATAAATACGGTATTCTGCATTTTAATTTAATATACCTGTTTACGTATCAAAAACTTCCAGTATGGTACTGTAAATATCTGGTCAATTATTTTTACAGTTTATGTATGCTTAACGTATTTTTTTTTAAAATATGATTAATAATTTTTATATGTATCTTTTTCAACAACACCGCAAGAACAAAGTTTGAAATTTATTTCCCGTATGTGCTAGGCCGTATGCTAAAGCTAGGAAGGGGGTCAAACTACTTGGTAATGAGTGCCCTCGTTTCTGCACGGCACAGCGAAATGTCAATGGCGAAGATACACGTGAAAACGTTGAATAATAAAAAGAATGAGTGCACAGCACTTGGAATTATTGCAAGAGGAAACCGTGGAGAGACAGCACAGTATGCATAGCTATAATCTTCCGGCTCGTACGAGAGCTTTGAGGCTGATATGTCGAGGGAGTTGCAGTGGGAGATAAAACGTTCGGTTACGATCTGGTGCAGAAGTTCTCCCAGTTAAACACAGAAGCGACTATATGCATTCTGCTTTTTCGTCTCTCGCTCCAGTGCAGCATACGACCGTGACTACTAGCTAAGACCCAGATTCCACAGTCAAAGAGCGCTTAGTGCGATATAAATGGTTCTTGCAGTGATGAAAACTTCGTCTCACGTTTCTCTCTCTCTCTCTCTTTCTCTCTCTCTCGTTCTCTCCCAACTCCATAATACTTCGTTTTGCTATTCGGCGGACTGGAGCTTTTCATTGCCCAGCATTCTCGTCTCTCGACCTCTTGCGAATGCACACATAAAACACGCTTTTCAGAATACAGAGCATCTGCCCTCCCTTTGTTACTGTATACACAGAGGCGTCAAAGCGCACACACACTTTTTTTTTATCTTCCTTTTTTCTTTTTTTTCTCTCATTCGCGCGAATACTACAGAAAAATGGAACGGTCCACACGACACTCTCATTGGCTTTTTTGCTCGGAGTAATAAAAAGTACTAAAAGAAATTTCGGACATCTACGATTATGTGTTGAAAACACGATAAATATTCTCCAGAAAAATAAAAAAATAAGCATCAAATTTATGGTCACAATTTTTAATTCAAATTTTCACTTTAGATCGAATTTTGCATTGTATTTCCTAGTTAAGTTTGAACGTGGGTCTAGAAATTTGTCCATGAAAAAAAAACCAGTTGTTGTTCTTAGACATTCGAACGTGTGTAAAACAATTATCTATAAAATTGAGTGTACTATGAACTTGATTGTGTATCAGGCGTCAAAGCGCAAATATATTTTTTTGTCTTGTTTTATTTCTTTATCTCTCATTTGCACAAATACTAGAATGCACGAATATGCGAATATTAGAATAAAAAAAAATAATGATCCGCACAATACTTTTATTGGATTTTTTTATCAGCGAAAAAACACGTCGCAAGAAATTCTACCTACGATTATGTGCTGGAAAACAAGAAATATATTTCCAAAAAAAAAAAATAAAGAAATAAAAAGAAGATGAAAGGCGTGTTTTCACACTTTGGAACGTGTTCAGAACAATTATCTTCCAGGTTGATGCATACATAGCTCGGCTCTGTATATTCGAGATCGGAATACAGAGAAGGCACGAGATCGAAGCAATGGTTCACCGAGAGGGTAGTATTCGCTATGGTCGTGTATCAGTGGCGGTTCCGGGAGAGGGGCAAGCACGAGTTTGGCAATACGTTCTCGGCAATGGCTGCGGTAAATATGCCAATAGCACGAGTAGCAGTGGCAAGGACGGGTCGGGGGGTATATCGCGGTGCCTCGCCCAGTGAAACGAGAGATAGGAACCGCACCAACACCAGCAGCGCCACCAGTGAAATAATTCTGATTTATGTGGGACGCCGAGAACTCAGCTGGTCTCTACTCGGGAATACATGCATACTGTACGAGCCGCAGAGCGATAGGTAACGCTCTTCTCGTTCCATTCTATGGATAGGGGTTGAATTCTCCATTCCACCTCTTGTCAAGTAGAATCGATACTCTTGGGGTCACCGATACTCGTCCATCAAGCGTGTAACCGGAAGTTGACACGTTTTTTCCATTGCATGTTTTTACGATGATTTTTGTAAATATTTTTCCAATGGCTTTTGGAGAGATGATAGCAATTCCCAATCGGGATTCGATGAATTAGTAAGTACGTGCTTGACGTTTTACTACAACCCGTAAATGACATCGTGCAAATGGACGTCGACACTTTTAGCGTTGCATGTGGAATCGTTGCAATTGATCAATGAACCTTGATTCATCGACCGAAAGTTGTCTTACATAGAATACAGCTATATCTTTACGGAGAAAACGGTTTTGCTAGACCAGCAAACCATTTGTTAAAATAGTGACAATATTACGTTATCTGCTAACCTAGCAAAACGTTTTGTTGGACGAACAAAAAAATTTGTTAGTCTAGTCAAAAAAATTGATAGCCTAGCAAAAAACGCAATGTTGTCACTACTTTAACAAAAGATTTGCTGGCATAGCAAAACCGTTTTCTCCGTGTTCAGATCGTGAATAAACAACCGATTCATTTCTCAATTAAATCTCGTTCGAATTATTGGGAAGTTACCACGAAGTGCTTTCCTATAGTGTGAGCTAAAACTCCAATATTACAGACGCTATTCTTTTTATTCGCTCGAAAATGGATCGATAAGGAAGAAAAGCATGAACCCAAGCAAACCCCGAACACGTTACATTACATTATCGAGAGACGAAAGTTTGAAACTCCGATACTCGTCCATCAAGCGTGTAACCGGAAGTTGACACATTTTTAAAAAATTTCCATTGCATGTTTTCACGATGATTTTTGTAAATATTTTTCCAACGGCTTTTGGAGAGATGATAGCCATCCCCAATTGAGATTCGATGAATGAGTAAGCACGTACTTGACGTTTTACTACACCCGTAAATGAAATCGTGTATATGGACGTCGACACTTTTAGAGTTGCATGTGTTCATGAGAATTTTTTTTTTTTTTTTGTAAATGTTTCTGCAACTGCTTTTGGAGAGATGATAGCCACCCCGAATCCGGATTCGGTGAGTGAGTAAGTGCGTACTCGGCGTTTTACTAGCACCCGGTTTTGGTCTGCCTCTACTGGTGATGCTTCTGCTGCTGGCGCACACCGGCAAAACCGGAACACCGCAATTCCTGATGAGTCAGCATAGACACGCACAGTAGTAGTAATAGTAGTAGTAGCAGAATTCTCCAACTGCTGATAGCAGTGCCCGAGTGCCATATATAATGCTTCTACTCCCACTGGCTGAACAAGGTGAATGTAGGAGAAAGAGAATGTAATGAGAGAAAAGCATCATGGTAGTGGTGAGAAATAAAAATCTGATAAATCTGCAGCATCAGGACGTTTTATACCGGAGAGGTATTTCAATGAGACTTTATAATCTACAAAATGAAAAATCCATAGTGAGGATTAAAAGACAAAACAACGCCATTTGGAATCAGTAAAATTAGAGAACAGCGCAGTCATCAAAATAGATGCCTAATTGTTCAAATATTTTCTCTTAGCTGATGTCTTTTCCTACCCTTATCACACTAATGCTTGAAAGCATCGATAAAAGCAATGGAAACATCCATTTCAATTGCCTAATTAATTGCAAAGCACAATATAGTAATTCAAAAAGAAAAATATTACAAGACTCAATAGGAGATACAATGTTGTGCCACTTTGTAACAACATGTGAATTTGACATTTTTGTGACGAATTTAAAAGGGTTTCCAGTGTCCGGTTTGAAAAAAGGCCTTTAAAGAGTTAACTAAGCCAGTACCATGACACCTCGATCCAAAATACACTATTATGCCATAGACAAAGCTTTGCCCCGCGTTGAATAAAGGTGAAAAGAGAACAGGTTGCGGTTGTAGTACAACGTCCCCACTGCCAAGGGGACGCTGCATGTGCCACACCAATCCTCGCCTTCTCGTATACATAAACACCAACACAGATGGAAAATTCAGCCCTATCCCGTGGCTTTCATGAATCTCGCGAATGCACACACGCAGGCCTCTCGCCTCGCCACAGGCATTATAATGCGTGCAGCTCGCTGCTTTAATGGGAACGTATGTAGAGTAGCCGGGATGGCATTGTCTCGTGGTGTAAAAGTCCCTTGGACTCACCTGACCAGGCAACTCTCTGCACGTTTACTATACGCTATATGCCATGCGTTTTCGCATACACGCTATGGGCACACACCATAGGAGGATATATGCTGGTTGAGAAGGTAGAGAATGGGTGGAAAGGGACGGTGCTGCTCCACCGGGCGCCAAGCCATTGTTTCCAGATCGGACCTCCCGCGAGATCTAACGAGCCTGAAGCTGCGCCGTTCCACCTCTGTCACTGGGAGGCATAGTTCGCTTCCCCCTGCTGTTATATTTCGCGTACGATTATTTTTTTCGTTGCCATTGGACCCAACATCGTCGTTCCAACTCGTCGTTGTCTCGTTCACTGGAAAAAATCATGGCGTTCGCTTCCCTGCGTGTATTTAATGACACGTTTCTAAATGTCCTCGTAAAATATTCTCACTCGTCGCGTACTCCCTGTAATAATCCGGAGCTCGTGTCACTGTCTCGACTCGACTGCGGATTAGCAGATTATATACATACGCATATATGCGGTTCGGAACGAGACTGGAGGTATCATAAATTTACATGTACGAGGTCAAAAGAAAAGGAGAAAAAATGGTGTATAATGATTATCGTGAGGGTGGGAGCAAGTCTGGGAATATGATTTTCAACGAGAGACGTGATTATTTCACCAATCCTTCGGGCGACGACGACCCAACTCTTTTAAGACCTCTCACCGACATCTCACGATGCGCCTCCAACTCGTATCGCTTGGATAGTGTCAGAGGCAGGGAGAGGAACTTGTACCTTCTTGCGGGCTGCAGATATCGCGTGTCTCGCGAGACAAGTGCCGGGCATAATACTCGAATTATACGCCCTGGTGTAAGACGCCGGAGCTCAAGAGCGTGCGGGATCAACGAGTGAGAGATACACGAGAGAGGAAGCGAGACAAACTGAGAAGAAGCACACGCCGCGAACGGTAACCCAAGATACCTTCGCCGAGGGCGAAGGAGGTATGAGCTGCTCTGCTATACTCCGCTGTACGATATGCTGGTAACACGAGCGGATTTGGCAGCTCGCTTTCGCCTCCACCGGTGCCGACGACGGGCTCGCTTCCTTGAGGTACCCCGAGGTCGCCAACCTTCCAGCCTTGTACCTCGCCGTCCGGGCTCTCTATTGCTTCTCACACAAAATACGATGTGGAGGAACTTACGTTTATAGTTTGGCATTGCTATTGCAATACAAGGTGAATTTTCTAGCTATTGACTACACGTCATAACCAATTTCAAAGTGGTCCGTACAATAATATCAATAATGGTAACACTAGTGATTTGTACGTTTCATTTTCCTTATGCATATTTTACCCGATGGTTGTGAATTACATTCCAAAGATACTACTTATTATCCCAACACATTGTAATCTAATGAAGTTGTAGTCAATATTTTTACCGAATCATCGTAACGTTTGACTACCGCACATGAAACACAACAAAAAAAGTTACTGTATAGTCATAGACATCTGCGCCAGGTTTAGAGCCAAATATATCCATACAAGCGATCTGAACGTATAAGGAACGGAAAAAAAAGTGACAAGGCATCTTTATCGAGTCGGTCTCCGCACGAAACAGTGTGCCGCTTTGATGTAGCTACTCCTACAGTCTCGCGCCGATCGTAAATACTATACCGATGATTTTGCGTTTTCGTTGGGATAGGTCGTGCCGACAATAAAGACCAACGAGACAGCAGTTAGAGAGAACATATTGAAGGAGTTACCTTATACACCCTTGTAAAGATGACCTATTTAGATTATAGAGAGAGAAAAACAGACTTGTGAGTGTCGATTGAGTCGTTTGACAGACTTGATCAATGAACCTTGATTCATCAACCGAAAGTTCCCTTACACAGCTATATCTTCAGATCGTGCATGAACAACCGCTTGATTTCTCAATTAAATCTCGTCCAAATTATCGGAAAATTTCCTCGAAGTGCTTTCGTAGAGTGTGAGCTAAAACTCCAATGTAGCAACCGCTATTCTTTTTATTCGCTGGAAAGCGAATCGATAAAGAAGCAAAGCATGAATCTAAGCAAGCCCGCAACATGTTACATTACATTATTGAGAGGCCAAAGCTTGAAAGTCGAGGCGAGAATATCTATCCTTCACGACATGTTAGAGGGAAGAAGGCCGAAGTAACCTGGCGAAAAGCATCAGAGGATTTCACAAATCGTGCATAGACGACCCATTGATTTCTCACTTAAATCTCGTTCAAATTATCGAGAAGTTACCTCGAAGTGCTTTCCTACATTGTGAGCTAAAACTCCAATGTAGCAAATGCGATGCTTTTTATTTGCTCGAAAGAGGATCGATAAGGAAGAAAAGCATGAACCCCGAACATGTTACATTACATTATCGAGAGGCGAAAGCTTGAAAGTCGAGGCGAGAATATCCAGGGTCTACTATCGTTCACGAAACGTTAGAGTGAAGAAGGCCGGTATAACCTGGCGAAAAGCAACAGTGAACAGAATCGCCGAGAGAGCTTGGTCGCCCTCATAATTTCACAATTTCGTTGAAACCGCTTCGTTCGCGCCTCGCTCCATCACGCGTATTGGATTTTCCCTCCATTAGCTAATAACGTGCTGTTGGGCGTCTACGCGTGGTGAAGTATGCCGAGTGTATAGCGAACGGGGCCCGCTGAAGCAGAAAGCCAGCCAGGCAGCAGCAGCAAAAGCTGCAAACTGGGCTTGGCCAAGCTCTGGCTTTTGCCGGCTCCGATCTCTCTGTTCGCCGTTTCGCACCGAGGTGAGATAACCCGCTTCGCTCTGGCTGCAGGGGGTCCATCAACTAATGAGTTACTGCTGTACAACGGCTAGGCGCTGTGAAGAAAAGCCCTGGACCGATGGGAAAACCTCGTCAGTTGTTGCAGTCTGTTCCAGTACCTGGAACGTCCATCGTGTTGAAGTACTCCAACAGAATCAGCTCGCCAAAAAGGGGCTTCTGGACCAGCTTGACTGGACTTTGTCCCACTAATGCTGCCCCGCACTATCTGCTTTACATTGGTGCACCCTAGCGTGTGTTGACTAATTAAATCTACGCGCCCTGGACTGTAGAAAATTGGACTTGGCTGCAGAACGGAAAACAGAAGCACCCCCGTCGTCATCGTGTGCCCACCATAAGGTCGAGTCCTCGCCGTTCTTAAATTCTGGTAGGATATCTCTTTCGACAGATCTACCGAGCGATATCTCACTCGATCTCTCCATGCGTCATCCCCAATCGAAAAATAATTCCACAGAGTCATTCTTGCTAACACGAAATGTCGATGAAGAATCATTGAAGAATTTTATTATCTCTCATCTGTCTTTCATTGGCTTCTCCAGCGGTTTTTTGTTGTCCTCTTTGCAATGAAATAATAATTTTCTATCACTTGGTTTGATCGTGAAGAATTAATTTCATTTTTGTATTCACTACATCCTGCGATACTTGATTGACGGATCGATATTATCGATAATCGATTTTGTAAATGGCTTCTTGTTCACTAGTTGTTGAATAAGGAACATCTTATTTGTGTTTTCGGTAAGCCCTGAGGCATTTATCTTTCCATTCGTTTACTCTAGTGTTTTGTGTCTCTACTCGGTATATGCTCGGTGATTTGGTCCTCCTGAACTTGGTATATCCCGAGGGTGCGTGGGAAACTAACCATGCGTCAGGAAGCCGTACGTGATCGCTTTTTCAAATGCGTGCGGGAGATGCTAAGAGAGAGAGAGAGAAAGTAAAGAAAAAAAAGTAGCAATGTGAAGGAGAATGTAGGTTCGGAAAAAGGAAGCGAGTGAGAGAGATAAAAAGGTCGGCGTTGTCGGGAACGGGTATAATCAAAAGTACAGAGCGTGTCACCAGACTTTGTGAGTGAGCAGCCGTTCACAAAAGTCGACGTATCGTTTGACTACTGACTCCTTCGCTACTTTCAGCCTTTCGTGGGATAAATGAGTCGCTCGACTCACGAATTCAAAGTAGCCTTCTGACAATCGTACACGCAGCAGTGATTGTCAACCTTTGAGATGTTTATTTTCAATAAATCACTGTGAGACAAGAAATTAGAAGACAAAGGGTGTTCACATCTGTGACCACATCTCTATACCAAATTGTACGCAATCGGATTATGAAAGAAGATTTATACTGTGAGAAACATATTTTACATTTAGGAGTGACGGACAACGTGTGAAAAACACTGGAACTTTACGTCATCTGCATTCAGAAAAAGGCTTCGTTAGAACTACCAAAAACTTTGTTAAAAATGGTACCAAAAAAACTTGGTAGACACAGCCAAGTTATTAGTTAACATAACCAACCAGTTAGTAAGGCAATCAAGTGTTTAGAACGTCTAACCAATAACTTAATTGTGCCGACCAAATTTTTCTTGCCAAAATTTTTAGCCAAGATTTTGGTAAGGCCAACCAATACTTTTCCTCAGCGTGTCGACAGCCAGTGAACTCTTATTTCGGTTGCACCAACGTTTTCTGCACTAACAGCCCATAAACTTTTATTTCCGCAAGGTATTAGATCAAACGGTACAAAACCAGGCTGTTATGAAATTGAACAGTAGCGAAAGCAGGTCATACAGTATTAAAGCAGCCTTTATCCTCCGACTGTGAACTTTTCAAGATGAAAGAAATAAAAATCATAACTGAGAGCCGTACTTCGGAGAATGACGACAAAGCTGTTCAGGTGTCGAGAAAGAAGAGAGCCTCTATATACATTCCCCATACACACAGCAAGAAAGATCGCCCGACAGGGTATCACGATCTCGGAAAACCCTTCGGGTCGTTTTTATCGAAAGCCAATAGTTTCTCGGGGTCGGGACGTCGATGTAAAAAAAAAAAAATTACAAGCCCCTTTTTCCTCCGCTACACTTCCGGACTTGGGATCTATCCAGACACTACTTCGGAGTTTGTGTCCAATAAAAGTATCATGTGCCTCTCTCGGTCGCGCAACGCTCTCCTCGGGCAGATATCTGCTGGTACAAAACTCTTGCTTCTACTGTCGCTACTGTTCAAACCGCGCCTGAGGGTTTTGAACCAACTTTTCTCACTCGGTGTCTCGCCTTGGCCAACAAGAATCACAGTTCTTCTACTCACTTTGTTCTCTCCCAACAAATCACAATCATCGTCCGGTTGTCTTTCAGCGTCACAATCTTTCGTCGGAAAGAAACATCGCTTGTTACCTGTACTTTAAAAATACGTTGATAATAAAAAAAAAGAAATAAATACACGAAGACGTTTAAATTGTTGATTTAACGTTAGATGTAGAACACGCCAGGAAATTTTTACGAGAAACGAACGCGTCGTTCTGGTGTATTGAGTTGTACACGAGAATTCGCGGCTTAGCTTTTACACAACGTAGGAGAGGCAACCGAGCCGACAGTTGTGCGAAGGAGCGATTTTTTACGAGCCCTCGAGAATAAAGAGAGACCCTTCGCGTGGCCTGAGCCTCAGTCTATCTTTCTTTCGCCTCTGCGATGGCGCTCGTAAACCGCACGCGGCACGGTACCAAAGCGGAAGAGAGTGTAGAACCGGAAGACAACGCCACTGGATAAGAGACCGGGTCTTCGGTCGAGTGGGCCAATCTAGACCGGATGAGCTGCTCCTTCTACGTTGACTTTTATATAGCTAGGTGGAAAACCGATCGCGGAAAAAAATACAATATCTTCAGCAACATCTAAGGTACTCATATACTTTGTTTTATATGTGGAATATACTGAAGATAAAGGAGAAAAGCTCCATGAATAAAGAAGGTGGGGTATATTATTATTGTCGACATATTGCTTTTTAAATGGTTAAATAAGATTTTTAATGCTGAGTATCCTGTCCAATTTTTAGCCTATGTTTAAAACAGATTAGAGGTATTTTGCCAGTCTTATGCTCTGCCATCGTTGATACTTTACTATTTCATCCATCATCTCTTTTGTTTGTGTATCGCCTCATTTATTCTTAATCTCTCTTCGTACTCTTTCTTTCTATTGCTAACATTGTTTCTGTTTTTGTAATTCTTGTGCTCTGATTCCTAGGGGATTTACCGCAGAACCAAATAAACTCTACATACATGCATAAGAATTCAAAGTCAAGGCATTTTCAGGATCTCCTTTGCGGCTACTTTGGCATTTACCGAGTCAAGTATGATTATGTTGAAATGAGATCGAGAGGTACAAAGTTGCCATTGACGCCACAAGAGATTTCACGATAGGACAACACTAGCTCGGTTATTCCACCGCTACGCGAAACTCGTTGCTATGAGGAAGAAGAAAATGAATCTCTTGAGGATCCTCGAAATGATTGAACCTTCCATTACATCGAACTTTGCACAGTGTGCGGGAAATCGACAAAGATCTCTCGGAGCTTCTTCTTCATCGTGCTGGTCTTACCTTCATTAGCCGGAGTACGAAAGAGAAAGACGAAGAAGAAGAGGCAGAGGCGCCTGGGCGAGGTTCCTTTGTGCAGAAGCATTGCCGGCCTCTTCTCCATCTCGTTCCTCCTCAGTCGGCTTCTCCATCAGCGTCGAAAACTCCTTATCTACGCATCTGAAGAGGGCCCCCGCGCTTAATAGAGATGCCGCGATAATTGATGCTCCTTCCCTTACAATACTTCGGCCAGTCGAAGAAGGAGAATGCTCCGGAACTCTTTACCTACCTGTGCTTCACCTTTACTTCATCAAAGCTTTTCCATGGCCCACGGCTTGTCGGCATCGCTGGTTTGTAATCGATAGCTACCCGATATCGACTACGTTTGACGATCCGGAAGAAACAACCGCTTCAACTGACCACCGATCGCATTTAGGCTCCGAGGCTCAAAGATCCGATATGCATCTACGGTGTAGCGATCAGACGATGCAGATCGCTGTAACGACTAAAAGGCTGATATGACTATCACACGTCAAATTTCTTACCTCTCTATAATTACCGCTCGATGAATGATTATTATAATAATAATATAAATTTACAACGTTGATGAAATTGAAAATGGTAAGGTCTCAACAATCAACTGTGGCTACCAGAATAAGTCAGGATGCCTTCGGGGCAAGGACCTTCGACCTTCCTACCTTGTGAACATGACTCGTCAATAAACGAAAAAAAAGAGAGTCAAGGCTGAATTACAAAAGGCCCTCGCGATTCCATTTACTCTCGGGGTATTTGGGAAGCGATAAACAACCGATGCCAGAACTTTTGAATACAAATTGTCCACCAACGAAGAATTGAAAAAAAAGAAAGTTGCCACACCTTCGTTATACCAAAAGAAACTGGAGAATACGAAATCAAACTTTATGCTTACCATTATTTCCTCAAAATCCAAATATCACATTGTAATCGAAAGAATGCTGCGGTGGAGCACCACATCGCGCATGAATAATAATGAACAATGGACTGTATCCGGAGGTTGAATATCGCCGTTCAGATGGGAATCATAAATCGTCTTGGTGGAATATATATCGCTTTGAAAATCGAATACACGTACAGTTGTATACATACTATTCCTCATAGCGGTGGAGTCACCCAGTATACGATGTCCAAGCAGGTTTGGCGCGCTAGGCAACGGCGATCGTCGCACCTGGACATTGCAACTACTAGTTCGAAAAGTCGAGCCCTCCGGCTCAGGGAGAACTTTCCAATTTTTGTCGTTGGAGATTCTCCTTGGCAAAAAGGGATACAAGGAAGGAATATCGCCTTGTATACCTTGCGAGGCGGGCCTTGGTCACATTCCTGCCGGATCGAGGAGTCATCTGGATGAGACGATACACAATGGCCACCTCGGTTCACTCGTTGGCTCCAGGGGCCCCATGTGCTACATAGCCTTCGTCCATAGCACACGCTGTTGTATTACCGTCTAGCCGCAACAGCAAAAGAGCACCATCCAAGCAGACCAAGACTCGGAACGATATAGGCGTAGTCCCCGCGAGTGTGTAGATAGGACATGAAATATGGCGCCGAGATGAGCGATACCGGTAGCTCGGCCAGTCTCTTTTCTCACTCTATTCTCTCTCCAGCCTTTGACTCTTCTGTCTTGCAACAGTGTATTGCACTCTGCGGACTCATAGCCTGGAACGGAAACTTGACTCTGAGATTTTTCCCATCTCCATACACCGTAGCACACCCACAATCGTACTTTATGCTAAATTCACGTAACAAAGTGATCTGCTATGATTTTGTTTCCGGTAGAGATATGAACGAATTGATATTACTGTAATTTTTTTTTAAATGCGATGTAGGTTCTATCGGGGCTGTACGCTTTCTGATCACAGAGAGATCGGAGGATGATTTAAAGCACTGTATGTACGCGCGCGGTGGAAATCAAGGCGCGAAGGGGGCCGAGGGAACCGGGAAGCCTCGGGGGCTGCAGAATCACAGTGAGATCGAGGGTGGAGTATGTAATAAATCGGCGGTAGCGGGGAATCTCGAGCGACAATCGATCTTGGGTTGGAACGCTTTATCGAGATCTCTCGCACTCTTGCCAACGAGAAAAAAAGACAGAGAGATGGAGAGTTGGCAGCCGAATGGTTTGCGCAAGAGAAAAAGAGACGATTCTGATACCAGAGAGCCGAAGATCCTGGCCCGTGGCGAAGTGATACGTTTTTTTTTCTTTTTTTTTATGCAACCGGGCGACGGAGGCGCAAGGAGAGGTCATTGTCCTAGCAGCTTCTCATGCCAGGCCATAAATTCCTTAATCGTGATGCACTTACTGTTTTGTTACTATAACTATAAGGTAACGAAACGCATCGTGATAAAGTTCCATGAAATATTATTTATCTCACGGGTCATCCCTAGTTCGTTATTGGCCGGCGTACGTAATACAGTGTGTATTATATATTGTGATGCGGGGAGTGGATGAATGCTTCCATCCCCGATTTTTCGACAGGCGGAAAAGTGAGGGGTACCGATTTCTGGCAACTTTCCATTTCGAAAGCTCGATTCACCGTGTAAGCCCGCGGCTGAGCAAGTCCCCGAGGGTAGTACGGGGAAAATAACAAACTGTCCCGCTCGCCACAAATGGATTTTTAATAATAACCTTTTGAAAAATCAATACGCTTCGTGCGAGGCAGAAAACGAGAGACCGGTAGTGGTGAGCGAACCCGGTGTGTCACTCTCGTCCTCTCCATTGCTTCGTCATTAGACCGACGACACGTAAACGAGAGCACGCCGTTCAGTCACTCGATCGTGTAAATATTTCCGCATGTACCCACCTAGAATTTATACAGTATATATATATATATAC
This sequence comes from Ephialtes manifestator, assembly GCA_963970395.1. NCBI lineage: Eukaryota > Metazoa > Arthropoda > Insecta > Hymenoptera > Ichneumonidae > Ephialtes > Ephialtes manifestator. Next base: position 600,073 of record OZ019975.1, on the reverse strand, counting down.
CGTGGCTCGTTTTATCGTTCAATTTGTTCGTAACCAGCGAGAATGACGTTTATAACGTTATTCGGATATTTTTAGAGTGGATAGGCAAATGAGGTCAGGAGTCACGTGCTCTGCTCGTTCAGCTGGATACTTCGTGTCGTCGAAAGTCAACCCTTGAAAATCAATTTGCACTTTCCGCATTCATCTGTAAATCTCGTTACAATATGATGACTGGTGACCTCATTGAATGTTGGGTTAAAGTTTTTATTTGTGAATTCATCGAGAAGGGTTCACGAGCAATTAAATACTCGAGCAAAGAGCTCGAATGGTTTCGCATCATTATATGTTGCAGGAAATTTTTTTTTTAACGTCAGTGCCAATTACGTCGTTAATAATGAACTAGCCAAGTAATTGAATACCCTTGACGCTACCACAGAGACGGATGTATAAGTACTCTGTAGATGCTACTTGGCGTGGCATCAGGCCATATCGGATAGCGACTAATTATATGTATCCCGCGGGTCCCGCAACGCAAGCCTCTCATGACGACACTGGGGAAATATCAGCTTTGTCGTGTATTACGCAAGTGCGTTCACTGGGCTGGCGCTTCGGCTTCGTAATTAGGAATGGTATTAGATACCGCGCCTTAGACTGCGTGCTACTTTGCGTGATGTACGAAGAGCTACCGAGAGTCACTCTATTGGAATACAATTCTCGTGCACCATCGTCTAAGCTTACCATTACGTCCTAGCTATTTTTCTCGTCCTATTTCCAATTATTATTAACTACGCAAATTATTCTAATTAATTATTGTTTCTAATTCTAAGATGTGACATATTCGGTATTTCTCTTTCTATTAGCGTCTTTTATACAAAAACCAAATGGAAGTTGTCCAGATGCCGATCTTGCAATTGTACCGGACATTAATATTTGATTTCCGTAAATTCATGTCAGCTATATTATGACGCTTTCCTGCTATTCTGTACACTAAAAATTCACCCACTATGTATGCCAATCATGCTTTCTTCTTTTCCTTCATAACTACTAATCTTTAGTCTTTGATCATACTGAGACTGAGTGGCAAATACTACACGCTCAATTAGTCTGTCAATCTATATTTTATGCTAATAATTTTCTATAATGTTATAATAATATCCAACAAAAGTAATGTTGAATTAATTGAATAAACTATGTTCCGGGCGCGATAATTCGAAATATTAGTTTCAACTATCAATCCAAATTCTCTTTCATCAAGGATGTAACACTTACGTTCCGGTGAAGATTGATAGCACGCACATCGATAGACAGGTACTTGGATAAATTTATGTTATTATTGTGTTATATCCATTGAGACGTGAATTGGAAGTTTCAAACGTGACGAACTACGGGATGTTTTAATTCCATGTCCCAATTAATGCTTATCGTGGAAAACGTGACACCCACGGCAACTTTGTAAAGGGTAAGGGAGAGGTTCCTCGCAAACTCTCGAGTTTGCGAGGAAAGCATAGCATACTCGCGAGTTACATGGATGAGACGCTTAGCGTCTTCACTCGCGGGGTTCAGGAACCCATATAAAGTGGCATCAGCCTCTAGCACCCACAGACTATACTACCTTGCACAGTATTCTGGCGCTCTACCCGTCATTAGAATAATTTCGGTAGGGTCGTGAAGGGTCGAGCGACCCGCAGCTGGGGCGCAGGGCCATTGTGCCCTCAGGCCCCTTATCCAACCCAGAGAACCCTCCATATTCTCTTGCTCTCCATATTCTCCATCCCTTTCGCTCTTTCGCCTTCGCAATAGCATACACACACGAATATCCTAACGTAGTAGACGAAACGTCAGACCGCGAATCGCGACCGTGACGAGTAGACGTGATTACTTCGAGTGCGATATTTGAATTTAGGATTTTGATTTTGACAATTGGGATCGTCCCTTCTGCAGTCTCGCGCTTTCCAAGCCCGCCCAACAATCCGGATGCTTTCATCCGATTACGGAAGATTGATTCGCCCTCTTCCCTTGTGTCTCGCGGATGTGCCCGAGTCTCTTCACCCCACCGTGACTATTCATCGTTTCGCCATTCTATACTACGCATTATTATGGAATGGCAGAGTGTATATAGCATAGCCCCGATGCTTGGCCATTATCGCCTCGGTACGAATCATTGGCACACCCCTTTTTCACTCGCCTATAAGCAAGGGAGTCGTTGGTTGCGACCCCTATTATTCTGATGTGTTTTTACAGATAATCGAAAAAATTCTCTGAGGTAGTCATAAAATCAAGACCATGTTATAAATAAAAAATAAAAAATGATGTACTTTGTTTTTGGAAAAGACCCGTTGAATTTTACGAAGCTCGAGAAGCCTGCGGGAATTAAGACACTTAACTTGACTTTCGGCACGATGGGCTAAACGCGAGCGTCTGATGGATACAAAGATAAATTACAGTAAATAAGGCTTAAATTAGTGTAATAGAGGGCGGCAGCGGCTTAATCTTCGTTAACGTCGAGATGTTGGATGTATCTTTCGAGGCTGAGTTTCTCGAACGCGCTCGTGGCTATTGAATTCTTAGTTACTTCATAGAATTCATCAGCAATTGCTTCAAATAGACTTTCAATTTTCGCAATGCTATCAATATATAAATGGCTTTCGTACAATGTAAATTTGAAATCTAAACCACTTGTAGGGTCAATGCACCAGTAATTGAAAAGTCACCAGTTAATGAACAACAGCTTTTTTAGAGAGAAATTTTGACGACTATTTTTTCGACCAAAACTGTAGGTTAGATTGTAGTATTTATTTTTATATACTTTGCGATGAAAACACGATATTTTTTTTTGTTTTCATCAGATAATTCGACATTGTGGTCGTCCGTTGAAATTTTCAACGATAGTCAATATTACATTTTATAGAAACCCATGATAAACAAATCGTTCTCGCTGGTGACTTTACTCTACTAAATTTTACTCGGTCCAGTATCATCGAATGGCCCCGAAATGAAATATACGAACGCACCTTTTGGTCTCGCCCAACACTAGTGACTACTCAATTAGAGAACGTTTCGTATTTTCCACGCTCTTTGGCGCACATTGTGCATGCGGTACGAATCGCGGGCACGTGGTGCCTACATCTGTCGCACCAGCAGCAGCGAAATCATGCACCCGAGTACTTTCGCCCCACCCACTCCTCTTTCATTTTTTTTTCACTCGCCCCCTTCTCTCTGTGTTCCCCGTCAGCGCCACCCGCGCCCCGGGTGCACCGATCTCTATTGTCGGCACTCTTTCCATCAGAATATACTCTATACTCTTTGCAACCCTAGAACTTCTTTCATGCCGCACGTACACTGCAGTCTAGTATTCGTCGAGCACGTAATGGGTAGTGTTATACATATTAGAAGGGAACGAGGACTACGTGATTCGCCACGATTGACAGACGGACTCAAACGAGGCTCGAGTTCCACAAGAAATAAATACATCGAGAAGAAGTGAGTTCTAAAAAAAAGGAGCGAATGATGCTTTTTTATGAGAAAAATTGTGGCAAGGAAAACAAAAAAAAAGGAGATATATGTATTTTATTATTTGTGCACTTAGCCAACAAGAACGACACGTGCGAGAATCTGTGAGACCCTCTGCTGCCATTCACCAGGATTTCAACGATTTGTTTCTCGTTCCATTGCCTAATTGACACGTGTGTTCTGGCGGTCACGATTGCTTCTGCCAATCGTCGATTCTCGGCATCGTCAATCCTACTCGCATTCGCTCAAGCTTGTGTAGTTCCAGCGCTGAGAATGGATACCAGGCTTTTCGTTTCGTCGAATCAATCCTCGTGATTTAATCAGAGTCGCAACGGCGGAAAATTGACTGCTGAAGCCGGTCAGTGTCAATATACGATTGTCCAAAAAGACGATTTTTAAGACAAAGCAGACCGTCACAAGATTTTCACGAGCGATCAATATTTCTTAACTGCTCTCTGTGAGAGCTCAGACGGAAATTGGAAAACTCGGTCAATTTATGATAGCCTCGTAGCTCGAGGGAAAAAGAGACTATGGCCTCCTTCTTATTGGGTTCAGAGGCACTCGAGCTTTCACCTCGACCTGTTCGTCCTCTTGCGCTGGCGCTGCAAGACAAAAGACAAACGGGAAGAAGGGCCTGCTCCGCGTATTACGTATACCCAACGTAGCCTAGACGTTCCAGCCGGAGAAGCAGCACAACTGAAATACCCGAGACATGTACCTACCCTTCTGCGATCTTCGTCACCCTCCGAAGCACCCTTGTCTTTCTTCCCTTCTCTTGAAATATGGCGCGCCCTATATTAAACTGTTTCATACCCACGTTCTTCGCCTTACTCCCTTATTTTTATATACATTTAGACACTCTCACTCTTTTAGTTTGTCTTCGCACCCTTTATGCAACAAGGACTTGCGTGATTCAAGGGTTCAACGCAGGAGCTAATCGATCAGAAAATCGAGGGATTATTAAATCACCATATCGAAAGACTCACACTTTTTGCCTGTCACTTTGTTTCGTTCTTCTTTATCAATTGACACTATAAGTTTCAAATAAACGCAACAGCTGTGACATTTGGTTTTCAGATTTGTCATTACTGTCATCCAAACATTATTTGAGAGTTACTGAAGTATTCAATTTTATCAAACAAAAAAGGATACAAGATTTCAGTAACTACCATTGTTTATTGTCCCATAGATCACAGCGTGGCTGGTTGTCAGATCAGTGAATTTAAAGTGACAACAGTAAATTGAATGAAACGAGTCTCAAAGGGCGCCCAGACCACTGCTGCTGCTGCTACTGCGGATGATACGAGAGCGAATGAGATCATCCTTGGGGAAAACGCGGTGGGCGCTCAGTTGCTGGCTCGTGTCAGGCCCTTTTAAATCGAAGGTCCCGAGAGACACGGCTACAGAGAACGCGAGCCCGTCGGAGCGAGAAGACCGCAGACGAGCCGCACGTACACGCAATTTGCCTGCGGCTCTGTTTTCCACAACGTTTACATACACATTGGACCAATTCCAAGCGGGCTCGATAAACAACATATATTCCTGCATAACAACACTCTAATTACGATTGCGTAAGCACTTTCGATGAAATTCTATATTATTGAATACTGCCCAGTCGCAAATATATTTATCTCGAAAATACATCCCAAACAATCCGGAAATACTGACAGATTTCTCGGTGAATGAGAATTTACGTAAAATCCTTCTATTCTGTATTTCTGAGTGACAGCGTAGCTTTGGGATTTTCCTAAGCGATGAAAACCGTAAACTCGATTCTGTTCATCAGCTTTGTATTTTTGAAGCAAAGACAGTCAAAGCTGACATTGGTTTTCCAACAGTCATTGGCAATTATGAGATACATTTTCTATTAAACATTTCAATGGAGAAAGACAAGCGTATGCCAATAACTGTTGCGCCCTCGTCTCTTAAAGTACCATTTACTGTATATTCTTTGATGTAATGCCAGTCAAGAATATCGGTTCTCCTTCTTCCGTTTCTCAGTCACTCTGTGCATCACCAGTTTGCGTGATAGAGAGACGAGAAGTGGAAAGACAGCGTTAGTCAAGACGCACAAGCGGGATGATCCTTTGACGCGGCTGAGTGACAGCCGTGGCTGCTCACATCTGTCCTCTGGTCTCAGAGTGGAGGCCACTTTTATTTTTTCGAGACTCGCCGGCTCCGAAGACGAATACGAACTCGACTCCTAGCTTCGCTCTTCCTCTGTTCCTTCTTTTGCTCCTTCCGCGGAATATGCCAAGCTGTACCGAAGACTTGAGACGTTGAGGGTGCGGTTACGCGAGAGACTCTCCTATGAATGGACCTTTGTAAGTTCCTACGTCTTACGCGCGCTTTACTATACAAACCCACCGAGGGAAGTCACGCATCCTCTCAATCCGGGCACTCGCTTCCCTCAGAAGATTCCGCGACACCAAAATAAACTTCTCACGGACGGACACCGTGACCAAGTGGTAGAGAAGAGTGGCGAGAGTGAAGAGATTGAATTCACCCCGCTGAGATTCACATATACCTTTCCCCTACCCAACGTCCCGTTCCAGAAGAGATCCGTGCGGAAAGCCGTTAACGAAGACGCACTAATTACCCGTTTCTTCAAGCCCAAGAATTCCCACTGATGGTGAGTTTACAGATTTAACTCGAACGTCATGCCTAAAGCCAACCGGATTGCAAACACTTTCGTGAACGGATTTGTGGCGATTCATAATTCTCCGGTTGAAAAAAGAAAGAGTCGCAACAGGAGATTGCGACTCACAACTTGGTATATCCGTATGAATCTCCTAAAGTACTCGGAGAAATGTTGCACAGCGACAGAAACGGCACTTGGAACTCTGAAAGAGCGAAGACACTAATTATCCGTTTTGCGCCGTGTGGAATTCTGTAATGGAGAGATCTCGAGCTGATCTCGACGGTCCAATATATTTCGGGGCTTGGGTGCGCCATGGCCAGATGCCATACCTCCTATAAGCAAGAGATGTCCGATCTGACTCTCTTCTCCAACCTCCCATTGCTTCCTACACGATTGCCAGCATCTTCCACACTGGAAATTTGCGAGATACTCGATTTAAAAGTGTACACGCGTGAAAACTGCCTCGAACGTTCCTTCAGAAGTTCCGAGATTATCTCGTCTCGCATCTCCCGATGCCTCCAGCATGTTTTTGTCGGTTTCTTCGGAATAACGTTGCCAGAAAGGAAAACGACGATATGGAGACTGACTTCAATAACGATCTATATTGCTGTTACAAATATAGGCAGTCGTCTGGGGAAAGAGCACATGCGCTGAACTCAATGGTTATGAGGAGGATTCGACATGGTTAGTTGCATGTATAACCCAAGCTCAGCTCGGTTCTTCAACCTCCTCTCTTCCTACTTTGTTTTTGTAACAAGATCATCTCATTCTGACTCAATGTATTCTGTCTATCTTTGGAAACGCATTTCATAGAAATATATACACCCTGAAGCGGCGTACGGCAATACCCAAGTTACCGATAAGCGTTCAGAACTACTAGACTAGACACGATACGATTTCGACCCACTAGTATTATTGTAGGATTCTCGAGGTTGATTGTATACTGTTATTACAGTATACCAAGTTACCCTTGGAGTCCGGAACATCGTTTTTAGTTGAAAAAATATTTACCTTTTGAGATAAAATACATTAAACTACGAACACAGGTTTATAAAATATATGGCAAACATATCGAAATATACTGATTGATAAAGACAATGGTCGGACAGTTTTGAAACTTCTGTGAAGTGTCTGAATTGATGCAGTCTCTGCAAAAGCTGAAACTCGATGAGCTGACGACCAGACGATACAAAATTAATTCTCGTTGATCCTGCACGACAATAAAAGGTAATTCATATATAAAGTAGGAAACAAGTCTGCGTTTGGTATTATGTATTAAGTGTGATTGTTGTATGCTTGATGTACCAAAAATTATATGTAGGATTCGGTGGAGGGTCACGTTGTTGGCTCGGATTTTAATTTTCCCAATATTCGAAGGCAACTCAATCCATAAAACATTTTCTTGTTTACTTACCGAGGCCACCCACAAGTAATCTTCCATCACCTGCATATTTTAAAAAAATATATAGAAATATTATCACAGTAATCTATGTTAACTTGTTGAAGAGGAATGTAATGTATAAGAGAGCAATTGTTATCGAGTCTTTTGTTGCTCAAGATGAAAAAAAGGTCTTATCTCTTTCTTTCGTCTGCTCCAAAGTCTGGCTCACTTTTTCCTCTATTCCTCACTGGAAGTGCTGGAATTTTATGCAAAGAAGCGGAGCCCTTTCTATCTGCAGAATCGATCTTGTAATGGGATCCTTTTAATCCGTATTAGGAGCATTGTCCGGTAGAATGGAACTGAAGATGCTCTTTTACCAGCTGATTTTTTCGTCGTCTGCTTTGTGTCTAGATACAAGGTTCCGATTTTCGGAGGTATAAGTGGCTGCTCCGGGTAAATTCTATCCTTTTCTTCCTCGATGCACGCAGTTTAGTCTAGAAACGCTCGAACGATTGTTTTGAAAGGGTTTCCTCAGCTGTGTACATATACCTTACGATTATATACTATACGGTTAGGTATACCTTTTTCGTGGGGTTCGTGGTCGCGCGCCCTTTGAAAAAAGGGCTTGTATATTTTTGGCTGGCAGAAGTCAAATTTCGAGAGCTTGGCAAACACACTAACCCGCATTCTGACTGTGCACAGTGTTGAATCGCTGGTGACCGAAATTTGTATAACGTCACCAAACCAAAAATAATGACTCACACCCTATCCGAATTACCCTGGTTTTGAGCAAACAACAAAAGCGTGAAAGAAATTTCATATGTCACCACAAAAAAACATTTGTCTCTTTCCTACAATTTTATTTTTCATTCGACATCGGCAAACGAAACAAGATTTCCTGGAATTAAGCGACAATATAGTTGAAACATTAGTTGCTTCTGCCTCTAACTTTGAATATCGCAACCCTTGTACCTCTCATATCCCAATACACCTTTTTGAACGTTTTTTAAACTGTCAAATTGATGAAAAATATGAATGATTGAAATTTCATATTTTGTTTTTATGTCGATTAAAATAAAAATTGGGAAATTACCTTTTATGGAACGCATGAAAAATTGGGCGAGGGATGAGTCGAAAACAACGAATATGTTCAAGCAAACAACAAACTCGTGAAAGAAATTTCATTTGTCACCACAAAAAAACATTTGTCTCTTTCCAACAATTTTATTTTTCATTCGACATCGGCAAACGAAACAAGATTTCCTGGAATTAAGCGACAATATAGTTGGAAGATTAGTTGGCTCTGCCTGGGATGACTCTAGCTATTAAAGCGAGAGTGGAGTCAGTACTTACCGCCAAGGGAACTTCTGTCGCGGCACGTGAAGTGACATTCTTCGCTAAAAGCTCCCGTCTACTCGCCATCTCCGTCTCTCACTTTGCCACATTCGGCTAGGCGAGAAAATAAAAGTATATTCATCGCGCTCAGTCGGAGCCAGGAAGCGCCGACATGTCGGCGACGTTTAAAATCTTAATGCCAGAGCAACGGCAGCTCGACTGAAACAAACGACAGTCACTCTTAATCCACCCTTTCTCCGTTACCTTCTCTAGCTCACGATAAATTATTTTTAAACGACACAGTGTCCAAATCCTCGCGGAGCTTCGCTCGACCGTGGCATACGTATATCCACCTCTTTCCTTGCCGCTGTGGTTATTTTTGCTACAACAAAGGCCATTGTTCAGAACCAAAGATACCAAACCTTTACCGAACCTTAAGATGCAAGGCGAAGACGTTTACCGATATCGTTTATTTCCGTTTATCTTCTTCGTCGTGAGAGCCATAAAATTTTATTCATGCCTTTAAGTTAATTGAATATTCAATCATCTCCAACCCTCCTTAGGAATCCATCGCTAATATCTTCAATTTATCTTTGTTACAGGTAAGAACAGATTTAATGTCTACCATGGGTTTGAAGAATTTCCGACGCTTCTAACGTAAGTACCGAAGCGATAAATATTCGTGAATTTTCGTCGTCGCTTGGAGTTATCAGAGTTGAAGGGGCGAAGCGAAATCGCGGACCTGAAAAACGACTTACACGAAAGCTTGAAGCTCCGGACGAATCTACTGGAAGCTCCAGAGCGTAGAGTTGAGGGATAGAGAGCCCGGTGCCGGCTGTTCCTAAAATAACAGGTTCGTTAGGAATGCGAGGGTTTGTCGGGCATTTTAACCCAACCCGTTGGGCCGGTTTGTTTCCACAGTGTCAGACTTCGCGGAGGGGTCGTTTCCGATTACTTCATGACGTCACCCGTCTTTAGCTTCCGTTGGCCCTTTTTATATTGAAACGTAAAATAAAAGAGCTGTAAAAAAAAGCTTAGAAAAATAGTTGGTCGAACCGTCGATAACTAAGGAGCTTTTATTCCCATGGATTTTCGCACACGCTCGTATTGCGGATCAACGGAAAAAATACCTTGGTCGTTGCGGCGATGCGTAAAGGGACGACGTGATTTTCCGTAAAACCGCGGGGCTCGCAGAAAAGTCTATACCCGGCCATTGTATATCATCATGCTATAGATATACAGGCATAAAAGCGAGGCATTCGTGCGAGATAACGCGAAGACAACGCCCAGGCATACCTAAGGGATGAATTCACCCTTCTTTGGAGGCTGATCCTCCACCTTGTTCTCGGAACGCTCGTTTTTTGGACCCTATCGGGCTGCGAAAAAGAAAAACGTACGCACTGGTCGTGACAACGCAGGATATTAAAATATTATGTGCTTTTTAGGATTTTTCACCCGGTCGCGTTTTACGGGCCGATAATCTGTCTCTGTGTGCGTGAAAAAAAAAAAAATCGCCTCCCTTTTTTATTCGGAAAAAATTTCTTCAAAAGGGTTTGATGACAAGGCATTATCGAATCTACGTCGTTCGGCTACAATACCCGCGCCTGTCGCTCCCGTCAACCATCAAAACGGCTAACTAATGGCTCGTCGTCGATTCAACTCTCCCCCTATGCCACCCAGTACAATTATTAAATGAATGAACGAACGAACGAGAGAGAGAGAGAAAAAAAAATAAAAATAAATGCCCTCACAAAAGCCTCGATCGCAAACTCGTTTGTAATACGAGAATCGTAATTTTCACCCTCATCTCCGATTCCAGTAGGTATTCATTCCCGTTGAATTGCTGCCTCGCACAACTGGATGAGCGTCAGCATTTTTTCTTTTTTTTTCGAAATCACTCCGCGTTTTATTATTATCATGCTTGGTTTCGTTGTGAGGGAGTCGCTAAAAAGTTTTGATAGCTCCAAAACTATCTAAAAATCGCTGGGGGTAATTTTACTTTCCCGGCTTTTCTACGCTTCGTCAACTATATTGCCATCGTTCCACCGTCATCCACTCGCTATGTAACGCAGGCCACATCGACGTGATGCCACCATCGAGGACCTGAATTTCAGCGACGAGGGTTTTGGAGAGAAATGGAACGAGGAAGGGACGTCCAAACGAGCACATCCTCGTTCCTGGTCCTGCGTTTATATATACGGAAAATTGTCCGGGGGTTTACGAGTCGCCGAGGAAATCTCGACAGCAGTCACGAGACAATTTCAAGCGGAACGTAAAAAAAAGAGCCTCGTCCGTGCGAGACACTCGTTATTTTCTACACTTTTTTATTTATATTTCACGCTCGCCAATATGCGATAAACAATAGCCATATACCTGGTCTGCATATTTAAGGGGGATCTCGGATCCTTTTTTTTTAAACCTGAAAAAAAAGTTCTAATTTCGTAATAGTATCAACTTTTTCTTATTTCACCCAGAAGAAAAATATATGATAATTGGAAATTCACTTGGTTTTATCGATTCAAACAAGAATTACGAACTGCATCTTTACCGCCAATTGGAAACTACAATTTATGATTTGATCTACTTAAAAAAAATTATTCTTACACTTTAAATATATAAGAAAAAATACCGCCAAGTTTGCTAAGTTATTTTTTTCTCTTGCAAAGAAATTTTCGAAAAAAACTTTTTTTTGGTTTTCTAAAGCAGAATTCCCTTTAAGACCACCTCAATTCCTTTTTACTCTCACCAACAACGTACCATATGAGCAAAATATGTAAAAAAATATTCTCAAGCCCATAAAAATGAAGAAATGATCATTCGAAATATCTCTCGTCCTTTCACTCCATTCATATCAATTCTTCGCCAATCTCTCGTTGCTTAATTGAATTCCCAGTGGTAAGAGTCGTTCTGGCATTCACATTAGATCGGCACAAAAGATACGATTCTTTTTTCGCCACGATGAACATCGGACTCCGTAACGTCGCTCTCGATTCGAAGGTCATCTGGCACGTAGCTGCTGTCGCGCTCTTTAATCTGTTTTCGTCTTTTTAACGGTAGTTGTGGTAGGAATCGTTTAAGATGTAGCGATCTGTCATGTCGCGTGTGGATGAGAGCGACGCCTGTGTCGCTCGTGGTAACTGGAGCTTTTTATCCCTAACCCAAGCACAAAGAGTATCATCCTTGTCTCTTGCATAAAAGATACGAGTAGCGTGTCGAAAAAAATAAAATAAAAAAATGACAACGAGTGTCGAGAAATGCATTCTCAATTCACCGCTATTCCTCAGCTCATGTGTGTGCGTCTGTGTGTGAGCATTTGTGTCTCGCTCGCTCAACAGAGAAATTGTCCGAGTCTCTCGTTTGCGGTCAACGACAAAAAGACGCTTGGACATCGAGCAACGAGTCAGAGTCTCAAGTCATTCAGGCTATTCAATGGTGCCTCGACGTTTTACACTAGACGGTATCTCTTGGCTTCGACCAAGCGCGCACACGACATATAAGTTGCAGCTTCTTCGTCTCATTTCTGTATATCTCGGCAGGAGTGATCGGCGACCAAAGAATCACGACGACCAATGGCATCTCACTCGTAACCATCAGACGCTCGTTATTCCCTGTCATTCTATACGATCCCTTGAACGCGTATCATCGACCAAAAAGAAATCATATGAGCACAGAGAGAGAGAAAGCTATCGGCACAATCGAATGTATTTGATGTGGCACAATGCATACTGGCTCTGCTCTCGACAGTACATGTACCAAATTCAACAGTAAAAAATAATAAAAGTGTTCAGCCATTTTGATGAATAAATACATCAAGGGTAGAGCGTTTTTCCAACTGTCAAATTGATGAAAAATATAAATGATTGGAAATGGCATGTTTTACTTTTATGCCGTTTAAAATAAAAGTTGGAAAATTAACTTTTGTGGAATGCATGGAAAATGCACATTCTTCTTTTCACATCCCGAAAAAGGTGTATAGTTTTTGTCGGAAGCAATGAACACGTTTGGATTCAACATAACCATCAAACCCAGAGTCGAACGCAACATCCGACCAGTAAAAATACTAAAAGTGTGCAATCATTTTGATGAATAAATACATGAAAGTTAGAACGTTCTTTGAACGTCGATGAAAAATGTAAATGTTTGAAATTTCATGTTTTTCGTTTTTATGTCATTTTAAACGAAAGTTGGAAAATTAACTTTTGTGGAATGCATGGAAAATGCACATTCTTCTCTTTACACCCTGAAAATGGTGTGTAGTTTCTGATTAGGGATGAGTCGGAAGCAACGAATACGTTTGCTTTCACCACGTCATTCAACGTGACTTTCAACGTCGCAGCCCTTGTATCTCTCATCCCCCAATGCAACTTGCATTGTGATAGCTGCGAGTAGTATGTTCACATAGCGTATCGGAACGTAACCATGAAACCCGGAGTCGAACACAAAATCCGACCCCTAACCGCGAGTCGGATTCGATGAACGCATCCTGGGTCTCCGAGAATGCGCGAGGGACAGCGAGTCGTCGACCCTCTCGTTGAAAATCTGGGAACGAAGCACCTGAAAGCGGGGTGCGCAACCCCTGTTCACCGATGTTCTCGCGTCTCCCGCGCGCAATGAACAGTCACGGTATCTCTCCATTTTTTTTCAACCCCTTTTCTCTTGCCCTCTATTCAATCAATTTTAATAGCGTACTTCGTTATTTTCATTTCATTTTTATGGCATCTTCACTGCCCTACGGTTAAAGTCGGTTGAAACATTACACCACTTTAGATAAAAAAAATCTCAAAACTGAAAGTCTTAAAAAAAAATATATGTATTGGGAAGTGAAAATTTCCAACGAGTGACAAAATTCGACGTAGAAAATAACTCGTTTTAATTTCAGTATTCCGGTCCTACTTCTCTTCTCCTCGTTCATTCGCTATTCATTCGATTTAAAAAATCTCGAAGACTTTTACAAAAAAATACGTTTTGGAAAGTGAAAATCTGCGACGAGCGACAAAATTCGTCGTAGAAAATGACTCGTTTAATACGGTCACGTTCAACGCGAGTAACATGGAGCCAATTCAAAGACGCAATTTTAGCAGGCCGGTCCTACTTCTCTTCTCCTCTTTCATTCGCTATTCGTTCGGGAGACCTTTACAATGGGATGAATAGGTGCCGGGTTCTACGCTCGTAAGAAGATCGGCCACGGGACAGGCGCACCGAGTGAACGTTAAGGAGAGAAGGGAAGAAAACGCGGCCTTCGGTAAGACGGCCAACGGTGCCCAGGGGGTTTTCTCTTTTCTACCCTCTATGTATCCACCACATGCGTATCTAACGCAAGCTTCACCAACATACATACATAGACGACGAGATAAGGAGTTTCTAAGGTTCTCGTGTGTTGACTACGTGCGTGAGAAGCTTCAGTGAAAGATGAAGAACGCAAACACTCGCAAACTCCTGAACGCACACGAAGACTTACCTGCATCAAGACATTCTCCTTATTGCTATGGCACAATACACGAGCAACCCCTTTGACCCTCCGCAGAAGCTTGCACTACCGATCCACTTTTTTTATTCTCAACTTCTCTCTTACTCGCCCATTTTTCTACCTTTTCCAATATTTTCTCTCCTTCGTTCTTTCTTGCACTTTCGTTACCTCTCATTCTCGTAGCTACCAATGTGCCAACGAGGATATGCGAGCACGTACGAAGAACTACGGAACGCCAAGCGTTATGTACCTATAACCTATCTACTTTCGTTTTTTTTTTTTTTTTTCTTCTTTTTCTCTCTCGGCACCGTTTTCTCTGGTGGTACGCACGTACAGGGGGTTAAAGAGGTCCTTAACGGAGGATGGACAGTCCCTATGGGTCTTCATCGTACGTGTGTTTTCTCTGCAGTGGATATAATCGACGAAATGGTCGGTAACGTAGAAAACGTAGGAATTGGAAAAATAAAATAACTCGTGTTTATTTATATACGAAACTCGGTACTTGTCGTTTGGAGTTCCAGACTGTCAAGACCAATTCAGATCACAAAGAGGCGTCGATGGAAAAAAAAAATCTGTTACAACCTATGTATATTTTTTTATACTCGTCTCGTCGATCAAACCCGACGAGGCTCGCAGCCGAGATTGCAAAAATTAATCCAATTGCGCCCCGTTGATTGACAAAGCCGCGTCGTTGACTCAATCCGCGTGTCGTGCCGGCGAAACCCGGATACGGCACACGGTGCTCGGTGAAAAAATCCGCATGAAAGCCGACACCTCGGTGTTACAGAATACCACACGCCGTCAGGTTCAGTCAGGGATGTGAAGGGGCACCGGATATTGCGTAGAGCTTTTTATACGGAGTGCTGGAGTGCAAAATCAACGCGACTCTACACCCCCGATGCAACCCCTTCACTCAACCCCACGTGACCTTGACGGAAAATGTCTGCTTTGAGCTTTCAAAATAATACATGTAGAGTTAACATGTCAATTCAGCATTTAGCGTCTGATCCGTGACAAGTCATCCAATAAAGAAAAAAGTAAAAAGTGCACATCAATAAATTTTTCATTGGGTTGAAATTTAATTAATTAATTAAAAAGTAGTAAATAGAAACAGATGAGTGATTAAAATTAATAGTATGAGGAGTATGTCGTAATGGACTGAATTATACTCAACTTATACTCATCCAATGTTTTGGAATAAAATATTAAGTATAAAAGTACTTAAAAATTGAGTATAATTTAAGTATAATATCAGTATAATTTGGTCCAATACGACGTACTCCTCATACTTTCTATTTTATACTGTTTTGATACTTTTTTTTGCGCGAGTACTTACTCATTTATTTAAGATTGGCTGCAAAAAATAAATGTATGGCATTCTGGTTTGGAAAATCATTGATCAGCTGGGTTACCCGCGATTACTGAATGAATCGACTTCAATAGAAGACACTACCAACGTTGAATCCCAAAATCATATTTCACATAATACACAACGAAGCATTAAGTAGACGATTATGTAAGCACAATAAGCTTTTGCAAATCAGTCAATTACGAAGGGATGATAATTCCAAAAGTTAAATTTGGCAATTAGCCGGATGTACGAACAGGCGTATGCAAAGCGTAGTATATATATATAGAGAGCTGTTGCTCTGTCCCAGCAGCAGACACGTTGCTGTGAGCTTTGGATGAAGAGCTGCACGAACAACCCCCCAATTCCCTGACGATGGGGAGTCGCGCCGCACGGTAAGATAACACCAACCTTCCTTCTTTCCATCTCTCTCTCACTCTCTCAATCCTACAGCATACTTGACTGTAGCGCCTACCAGCACGCGCAGAGTCGTGCTGTGCGTGTATTGATTAGCGGGGGTGCAGAGTGCCGCGCCGTGCCAGGGTTAGGGTGGTCCGCGCGTCGACGGGGGTGAAAGAGGAGCAGGAGGATGAAAATGGTATGGGTAGAGGTTGTAGCTTTTAATCCGCTAGTCCCGCGATGTGCCTTCTCGCTCTTCCTCATTGCCTTCTTCTTCTTCTTCTCTCGCTCGCTCGGCTTGCCGGGCACGCCGATATCGTGTATCTATTCCCCGCCATTCGCCCACCCTGTTCTCTTGCTTTTATCCCATTTTCCGACTACCGCGAGAAGCTACACCAGTCAACTGTCCTCGTTGCTCGCGTGCTCTGTCCAACTCGACGTTAAAACTAAAACCAGATTTCATTTTGTCTGTAAAGTATCTGACAGACTCTGGTTTATTACGATGTAACCTTACCTGACATGTAATTCAGTTGTGGTATGTCAGGTTCAATAAAGCTGATGGTACACTCGTGAAATTAGAAGGATTCGAACTTTAACGCATGAAGCTCGATGGTTATTGTAACTAAAACGTACATGTGGATGAAATAGTCGAGTCATTTCGATTTCGGCGAACGAGATTGTTTTTATTGCTAGTGTATGATTTTGTTTAAAATTGGAGAGTAAGCGAACAGGTCGAATATTTGAGCAGCATCAGAAAATAACAACGAATAAAATTATTGATCTGGTGTTTGAAATCATAAACGTACTTATTTTAAAATTTGCTTATTACTAACTGCTCTTTTTTTCGTAAATTAGGATTGTCGGGATGGAATCGTTAATTCCGAAAATTTTCGAGGGTCGAGAATTAAGATACAAGGGTATTACATTCCAACAGCTTCACCGTGATATTGCAGCTAGTGGGATTCCCCAAGGAGCCTTCTGCAAAGTCTTGCCAGCTTAGCTTGTACCATCGGGAGATAAAGGAGGGAAAGAGAATGGAGAGCCATTAATAATTCGACGTGGAATACTCCGATAAATTAGACTAACAAAGTTATTCTCGGTGAACGAAGCTTTGAGGGCTGACGCGGAAAACCCTGTGCTATCTTGCGTTCTGCATTCTCAGACTCGAGTGAGAGTTACACCAAACCTTCAGGTTGAAGTTCAATGTTTTGAGGTACTTTAACCCTCACGAGTAAGATGTAGCTTGAGGTGGAGAAGGGACTCAAATGAGGAAACATGCAAAACTCTAGGGTCTGCTATGTTGGTGTCTCATATTAAAAGTAGTAAAAGTCTGTACCATATTTTCGACGCTTCGATGAAGTAATAAACTGTGAGTATCAAAATATATCTCTGCGAGTTTAATTATTTTGCATGCTGGTCAACCTGCTCGGAGAGATTCAGTTCAGTTCAGTTCAACAAGTCTCTTTATTTAATAAGTATCACATTTTTTTTTTACAGTTTTTGCCATATACGTATTATTCCTACCCTTCTTTGGGGCTTAACTAAACTAGATTTTAATTGTTCTTACGTCTTAGTTTATTTTATATTTTATTTTTATTTTCTTTATCGGGAATAAAAACTTGAAAAAAAATCCGTTTAGCTTCTGCTCGGAGAGATTGTCTCCAAGTCTCCAGTTATCCCAAGGAAAAAGATACAAGAGGGTCCAGGATGGAAGCCAGGGCAGAATCCACCATGGAGTGCCATCCTGGATAGAGTCTAGGTAGTCCAGGATGAAAAATGGGATTTGATCCGATCCCATTGTCCATCTTAGACTCCATCCTGGATTGCCCAGATTCCATCCTGGATTTTGTCCTGGTTTCCATCCTGGACTCCTCATCTTTTCTACGCGGTTATACAGAACAGAAGAGCAGTGAAGGTGGAGAAAACAAGTACGGCAGTCTATAACTAAAAGGGAAAGAAGTCCCGTGGAAAACCCTGTGCTACATTGCACCCTGCTCGAAAAGCCCTTTCCTATCTTGCGCCCTGCATTCTCAGACTGGCACGAGTGAGAGTTACACCAAACAGGCAATATCAAACCGGCAGGTTGAATTTCAATGTTTTGAGGAACTTTAACCCTCACGAGTAAAACGGAGCTTGAGACAGAGAAGGTCGTAAATGAAGAAACATGCGAAACTCTAGGTTCTGCTATGTTGGTACCTCATGAACGATGATACTCCGGAGAGAAACGAAGGATAAAGAAAACGAGCCAAACTCGTGCCAAAGAGTGAGAAAGTATACGCGGAAAAACCTTGCACACAGAACGGAAGAGAAGTGAAGGTAGAGAAAACGAGTACGGCAGACTGATAGCCAGTCTACAACGAAAAGGGGAAGAAAATTCTTCTCGAATCCCCGGAACGAAATCGCTCCCTGCGGTTTACCTCGAGCTTTCAGGGCACTCCGGTGTCCGAACTTGGGAGTTGGCGATATGACGGGAACGAAGAAGAAGCAGTAAGAACAGGGGAAAGAGGAACAGACGGGAGGGGAACATGAGCCGCAGGTTGGAAACTTTCTAAAGTCGATGTAGCGAAAGCTGGGCAGTAACCGTCGAGGATTAAGGATAAAAGAAAAATTATGTACTCTTAGCTATCGCATGAATATTCACTCGACTTAATTCTCATAATCATTTTCTCTCCCATCTTGACTCACTATTTTGTATCTTTATTTTTATTTTTTCACTCACACGTAGTCGCGCGAGCACGAAGCTAGTAAAAATAATGTCGCGAGATTTCGCTGTCGTTGAATCACTCATCTATTTTGCAGGCACGCTGCCCATGGAGAACCGGAGAGTGAAAGAGAGATTGCTGGTGGGAGCAGAAATCGCAGTGGCCTTTTTGCGTTGGTTCCGTCGTCAGTGCCAACACATCTACTGCTGCTCGCTGCTGTAGACAGCTCGTAAAATATTCATGAACACTGTTTACCACCTATTATATTTTACTAAACCGGGAGTTGCTCCGGGGCGCTCGCTCGTGCCCGGAGCTCGACATTCGTCAGGGCAAATGGCGCGAGAATTGTCGGGGAGTACGGGATTAATCCAACGACAGCAGCGAAGTAAAAGAGTGCAGTGACTCGGCTAGCGCAATTCACTGTACACACTTTGGGACTATTTATCTCGCTCACTTTCAATTTTTCTTCCTCATTCCCTCATCCGCCCTCGTTCTTGCCGAGTACGTGTGAAAGCTTCATTTTGTTTTATTCTCTTAAGCTTTCGTCGCGTGCATGACAGCACGAAATGACGAAAAAGTGTCGTTCCTTTCTTTTCGCAACTCCGTCTGCAGAATTCGGAATCTTGCAAGGAAAATGTTGCTAAAAGTGATCCTATCTGTAGTGTCAAGTTATTCTACATCTTCTATATCGACAGACGAACGAGAGAGCTGTCAGGGAGTAAAAAAGCATCGTGTTTTTTTTTATTGCATTACGCTCTATCCGCGTTTATCCGACAACGAGGACATCGTCTCTGACATATCGTATTTATGAAAGGCACACGTCGTAAAGTTGGGGGGACCGTCGCACCGGAAGCCGATCTCTACACAGCACTGTGACACGGTTACTATATGCTGCACGTCTGCTTTGCCCCGCGGAATATAAGGGCTTGAAGAGAATGCTCCCGTGCTTGGACGATAGGTGTATCCTCTCCACATTTACGAGCGCGTAAAATAAAGTATAACTCGTTTATATACGTTTACACTTTCGGTACGGTCAGGTCGTTGCCGAGAGTCTCGCCTCTCGTTCGCGGTCCTCACTCTCTTTCTCTGTTTTTACTCCCCTTAAAATGTCAGCGATGTGCTTAACGACTCGTTATAATTTGTGATAAAAATATGAGTGTTTACCTTCCAATCTACTCAGTCAGTCTTCTGGAGGATTATACCACGTTCAAAAAAATTCACACGAGATTTACAGACTTATAGAATAGGATTATATACAGCAAAAATGTAGTAATTGATTTCTTAAATTACTTCCATATTTATTTCAACCCACTATTTTCAAGTGAAGCTAAACGACTAGCGTGCATTTGAATACTGTCTAGACAATTGGTCCAAATCGGGGATTACAGCATCCAAAGAACGTCGGGGAATATCAGGACGATCCGATTTATGGTGTTCATTCGTTATCTCTCCCTTGCGAAGAACAAGGGAAGGAGGACCGTGACGACTATCCGATTAAAATGATAATCAGTAGGCAGGGATGAGGACAGTCGGGGTATGAATTGAAAGCGTAGTGAGGTTTTGGATAAACCCTGAGAGCTTTCATGCTCGGATGAATGCCAAAGATATAGCTTTTCCATGATGCATAGAACGAAGTGTACGTAGCATATATCGCAGTCTACGGAAGCCAAATTCGTATTTTGCCTCGAAAGCGCTATAGAGTTCTGTGTACTTACGTATTACGACCATACACTCAAATAATATCCCTTAAACAATATAATGTCGGGACTTCCTTCGGGCAAAGTGGGAGGAAGTCGAATTTTTCATCGTAATTAAGCCGTCTGTGGGTGGGACAATACGGGATTTGGAGCATTGTTACCGACCTTATCGGCGCTCTAGCAGCAGTAGCAGCTGAAGCACCACGGGCAGCTTTCCGTCGGAAAAGCCCACCACTACCACAGCCGGCTCTAAATGCCGTTAAATGCTGCTTTGTTAGCTGTCCCGGTTAATTACTATTGCTCCAAGCGAGAGAATAATGCACCGAGTGTGACGGACAAATCGGGCAGAGGGTTTTCGGCGTACTTCGATAGGAAGTATTGTCTTTCCTCTTCGCGTGGCAAATGCGAGTGGCCTCAACCGTAGTAAGCGATGTGGGCTATCAATGAGGAAGACAATACATTGCGTTCATGAGCTTTCCTGGATTCGAATGATTCGGTTGTTGAGTGTCGAGAGGCTGGTTTAAAATCACCGAACTGTACAAGAGGGTATTCTGGTTCTCCACTCGACAAGAAAACGGTTGAATGCCTGTGATATAATAATATGAACGCACGATATTCCGACCCTGGGTAAGGGATTGGTTCTTGTTGAGAAGCTGGAATATGGAGAGGACAACGAACTCATCGAGGACACCCCATCTTTCTATGTGTCTACAACCTGGAGAACGGAAAGCCACCGAGAGGGGCCGCCCTTGTTCTCTGCCTCACTGTCCCAGCCGGCAAAATGGCGGAGGAATGCAATTTTGGGTGCGATATATCACTGGAGCTACGGCAGAACCGTGGACTGTAGCACGAGCAGGCTACATCGTCCTCTCCTTCTATTGTTCGACGGATATCCGGTCGGACACTCTCCAATGCCCGCCTCGTCGTCGCGTTGAGCGTCACTGGTTTATTAATCTATGGACACCCTCGGAAGCTCCTGGGCTTTACACTCCAGCGCACTTTACCTTCCACCTCTGTCACTCTCGCTCTCTCGCCGTTCTTCATCCTGCACTTTCGTCTGTTCGTCCGTCTGGCCCTGTGCTTTGCTTCTGCTGGTCCAGAACAGCGTCTCGTTGCAAGCTCTTCGCATCGACTTCAACGGTAACAGACCAGCTTTCGGAACAGTGGATATAATTCATGGATAGCATATAGTGCCTTGTACGTGTCACCCAACAAATAATAGATCCATTCGACAAAGCTTCCTCGCCGTCGAGATCAATAACATTTCTCCGCCATCTGCTATCTCTTCCTAGAATTTCATAAAGAGTGGAAAAGACAAAGCCTGGAAATAAAAAACGTTGACAGATTTATTTAAGCTTCGATAACCTATAATAAGTGGCTGGCGCTTCGAGTTCGAAGTTTTTTCTTCTGCTGGCTGTTCATCTCATCATGTCCGTTTTCACTTCTTCTCTCTCTCTCTCTCTCTCCATCAGTTCACCGAAGAACGATGTCGTGGTACCCGACCATACAGGTGTATTGAGACTAGAGTGGGGGCACCCGTTCTTCGTAGAAAATGGGTTTTCTTTAGAGAAAACAATGGCACTGTACCATTATCCCTGTTTCTCTGGAAGGAAAAGGACGAGCAGGAGTAAAAGTAGAGAGGAACTACATCCACTTCCTACGTGGTATTGTCTGCTCTGTAGCCGTGGCTAATAACGGTCCTCCCTCGTCTTATTCTTTTCCCAAACTTATATATACGTCGTGGCTCTTTCGCATCACCACTTATCTACTTCTTCGCCTCTCCACATCTCTCTGTCTTCTTTCTTTTTTTCTTTTTTTGTTACCGGCCTCCCTTGCACTTCACCCTCCCGCATTTCTCTCGACTCGTCGTCTCAAGAGCTCCTCGCAATTACAAGCAATCTGGCAATTATTGCTGTCGAAGCGAGTGCTCACCGTGTGGGCAAGAGACCAAACATTGTGACCGAGCGAACCGACAAGTTCCGACTTTCCCACGTGACGCATTTGAGCCTCTTGGCTACTCGATAGAAACGATCCTCCCAATACGTGTTCCATTCAATACGCTCGTACTGTATAACAAGGGAATGTGCAACAGAACGCGTTTCCGTATCCCTGCGATCGCCATACCGATACGATAAAGGCATCCAACCGTAGAAGTCGCCCCTTGGTGTGGGCGGTTTTCCCTGTCCACCTTAAGGCCACCCAATCGATATGCACGAACATTACTCGATACAATACATTGCTAACTGTTTCTCTCGATTCTCCCACAACTTCGTTACGTCCGATAAGACAAGTTCATGGACATTGAGGACAGTCTTCGCAATGACTCTGGACCAAGACATTTTTTTTTCAAGATTATATTTTTTTAACGATATATAGATGGAGGACAGGTTATCGTTAAAATCCCATGAACGAAAACTCTTCCTATTTACCACATATCCTTATCTTGCACTCACTGACGGAAATGCCATTTTCAAATGTGAACATTCTGTTTCCTGTATTTATCTTGTTACGACTCTATCTGAGATATCTAAATATCCAGGAAGTATCAATAAACGATAGTGCAAAATGAACGAGATTTTCAATATTTTATCTCAATACAGCCATCAATGTGGGAGTAGGTAGTAGAGGAACGTGGTGCATTGATAAAACCAGGATGAAGATATTCGGGGTTGTGGTGAAAGTAAGAAAGTGCCTTACGGGAAAAAATATCGAAGGTACAAGAGAAAAATGTAAAAATCTTTCAAACGATCGGAAAACCCCTTTTCGTACTGAGATAGAAGGGTGGTTTGGCTTGGTAAGAGTTCGAAAACGAGAGGCTCTTCTCCGTCCCGAAAACGCAGAGGCACACGGCTGACTTATCCACAATCTGGGAGGATTAGGCTGATACAATATTCATAAGCCACAAGGGCTACCTACCCCTGGTTCCCTGCTTTCTCTTCCTGTATCGCCTTCCCTCTTTCACCCCTCTTCCCTTTATTCGCCGGTGGTGCGTTGCTCTTCGTCATTTCCCTTTCCTCTCGAGACTTCTCCCCCGAGTGCCATACCCACTCTTTCTCTCCCGCTGTTTCCTCTCTCCGCACTCTCCCAGCACTTTTGCCTACTGGCATTCGGCGACTATGCAAATTCACCCTTCCCAAACGCGTTTACTACTCCCGGTTTGCCCGGAGGACTGCGACGCGGACGCAAAGAGCATTACGGATATACAACAGGGATAGTGCGTGAAGTTGCGTTACGCGACAGAGGGAAATCGAGACGGTATACGAAGAGGAAATGGTTTGAAAGCAAGAAAGAGATATCAAACGGTAAGCAGACCTGTCAGACTTTTCAAATATCGACAGTTTCTACTTATCCTATTTATATGTGTCGCTTATTCCATTTTGCCATTTATTACCGAGGCGTTGATATACAATATAAGTAGATATGCGAGGCAAATCTTTGCTCTTTGCTCTTAGGAAAATGGAACTAGAAAGTGAATTATAAAATTTCTGGTAGAAAAATATATTTTTAATGTGAATACGTTGTTTAAAGGGAGGCCTGAGCTTTTATCCTAGATATGACCAAAGTACACCATAAGTACTTGATAGTGTCTGTGTTTTGCGAGCGGTAAGAGCGAAATGTGAGATTACATGTCTCAATGAAATTTACTCGGAGACAATGCTTGTATACTCTAGTCTATATTATTAAGTGGGTAAATCCCTCGTTTCTCGAACAATTCAAGAGCTGGGGTACGAAAATGTTACTGATACCCGAGAATAGAAAAGCGAATTGATGCGGATAATACGAATAGCTTTAAGTTTGCGATAGCAGAGAAAGCGATGGAGAGGCCTCGTGTAAGCGCCTCGTAAAGTGTTGTATCTCGAAACACCCACGTCGCTGAAATTCCATATCGGAGATCGTGCGCTTTATACCCTCGGGCAAATACAACGGTATAAGTGCGCGCATTTGCGCTCCCAGCACTTTGCGTTATCCGAGAAGCGGGCACGCGCCTTCGACTCTCGTTATCGGCCGGACAATTCGAGATTCCTCATGAACTCTCTCTCATTTCGCATGGAATCTTCAAGATATAGAAATAGACGAAATAATACATCTGCATTCTTAACTCCCGTGATTATGATGACGTTTCTGTTGAATAAACAAACAAACCACAAGAGGAGGACAGTTCATCTGATGTAGATTAAAAATAATGAACCGCCCAAAAACAGCAATTAAGAAATTTGAGTGGAGGTATATACAATATTGAAAACAACGTTGAACATTCCGCAGTCTCAGAATACTAAACAGTCGGAAAGAGCTCAAGGTTATCTCTTCTCAAGACTAGTTATAAGAACTAAGGGTGCAAGAGAACGAGATATAAAGAGAGAGAGATCCTCCTAGCGTCGGTTCGCGCTTAATTAAGGTTCCTTCGCTAATCCCTTAACGACCCCGTGGACCGCCGCCGCTGCCGCGCGATGTGAATTGAAAGAAGTAGCGAATGGACCACCAGCGTGTCTCTCCCATAGCCACCAACGCCGCCGGCGGCGAGCTCGTGCGAAGCTTCTTATTCTCTTCGCTGCCGCGATGTTGCTGCTGCTGCTGCTCCGTCGGAATACGTTTTCACGCCTCCTTGCCAAAGTAAACGCGGGTATACCAGCGAACACACACACGGAACAAGAAATTTCCAAGAAGGATCTTTCCTCTTTCTCGCTGTCCCTTTTCTTCGTGCCTCCGCAGCGCATCATCCTCTTCGTCTTTTCCTCAGACTCGAGACAAGAGTCTCCGCTTCTTCGGGCAAAGGCCGGAGGAACGCTCCGAGAGAGAAAGTTTTCATTCGTCTACACGGCGAAGCTCTCGCCGGACCTCAGACGCGAAATTCGACACCGGGCGCGAGGGCCGCGTATAATTAAGGCCTTGTAATCCGTGCGGCCCGCGCCAGACTGCGATGACGATGGGGGCCAGGGTGTCGAGGATAAAAAGCATCGAGCCGAAGCGCGAGAGACTGGAAACATGAGCGGCGAAAATAGAGAATACGGAAAGTAAATACGCGCGTGCATATACACTTTCGTAACTAAGAAGAAGAGGAATTAAGAGCGACGAGACCGCGAAGGAAGAAGCAAAACCACTTGGAGATGAGTCGAAGAAGAACGTAGAGAAAAAAAATACACGTCCGAGTGGTTGGAGATCAGAGCCGGCAGTTCATTGCGCAGGAAGAGTGCAAATACCATGTCATTGACGTTTATCCACGGCGAGTGAGAAGGAAACGTGCTGTTTTCTCTTTTTGTCCTCCAACTAACGCCTTAAAACATACATAAATCACAATGGAGATCCCATCTCTCTTTCCCAATACCTAACTTGATCGCACACTGATTCTCAAATTCACTCTCGTGTTCTCCCTTTACCAATCTGAAATACATGAGGCACGGTGTATGGATAGATACCGAGCAATCTAATAATTCGTACTGCCGAGTGGTCGGACGTAGAGTTGGAACGGTAGATTCGCAAGCGTCGACACGCGATATCGTGAACTGTTTTCACAGTGAAGAGACGAAGTAGATGATCACCAGAAGCAGCAAAGCAATAGAAACATGAGAGAGTGCAATCAAGCGGTGCATGCAGTTATGCTATCGATATCGTTCTAACTTATTGCGTCTGTGTATATATGCACGCCACACGTCCTATCGCACTCAGACTTCGCACGTTTCGTGGCGTGCAGCTTAACCCAAGCCAATGAACCAACGAGCAAACGGCCCAATAATTTATAACTGTCAAAGTTGTTCAAACAGCCGTTTGAATTAGTAGTAGCTGGGTAATTGGTGTATATGGGATTGCATGCAAAACAGCGGAGGGCGCTGCTCTCAGATACAAGTCCGACGATGTAACCGATGGTACATCATGACGAGGTGAGCTGTGGGCCCCCTCTGGCTCATCTACTATTCTATATGGCTGTATAGAACGCAGATGGCGCAGTTGTACTGACTACTTTGCACCGGTGCGAGCTAGTGCTGCACGCATCGCTTACAAAGCGTCTATTTCGAGCCGAAATAAACATGGAGCTCTCGCGGGCGAGTTTCTTCGCTCCTTTCCTCTCTATCTTCTTATTCTTCTTTTTCATTTGGCGCTGCTTCTTCTTCTACTTCCTCGCTATCTCTCACGAACCCTCGGAGCACATCTCTTTTCTCGTTTTCCTTTCCCCTTTCTCTTTTCACCGTCGTTCCATCTCGTCCCATTCCGCTGCCACGAATGAACTCCTTGTAACAATAAACTTGGAGGGATCCACACAGCGAACTCTCGCGCTATAACGTCTTTCTCCTCGATCCTCTTTTCTCTCTTTCTCTCTTCATTACGACAAACGTTCGCTTTGTGAACTGCTGATGGTGGTGGTGGTGGTGGTGGTACTGCTGCTGCAGCACAGAGGATGAAACCGAGTCTCGTCTCGAGAAGCGAAACGTGGACTCTTTCCGTTTATTTAATGCCGACGAAAGAAAAGAAAAGTTTTGTGAAGCTCTGATGCTGATGCACCGTGCAACCAAGAAACTATTTTCGTCACCGCAAACGATACGTCGACGAGATGGAGACGTGCCGATTAGACCTCTTAATAAATTTCTCGGTTGAGAAATTTATTTACGCCCTCTCATCGGTCGTGTATATTTTATATGGGAAGTTTGTAGCGAGGAAGACGCGGTAATGGCGATTTAAGAAACCCCACGAGATCTCGCACTATCTTTATCTTCTCTAAGTGTTTCACTGTCACAGTAAATATTTTCGTAGCGTGAAAACACGAGGTTCGATATTCGTCGAAATGCGTGAGCGGTGTGAATGAATTTGTAACCCATGTAACAGACTGAAAAGCCGAGCGAAGATCCGAAACTCGAGAAACACGAGCAATGAAGGAGATTCGACGGGAGGCAGAGATCCCGGCGCACTATACAGAGGTGTCGATGGAATTACGTTCGAGAAACAAAACAAGAGAGAATTGGCGAACGCAAACGACTCTCCGAAACTTTCAACCTCATGCTTACGTTCTCGTGAGCTCCAAATACGTTATTACACGCTATTTTCGTCAAAGTTTCTCCTACTCCTTTGCTTCACTCACTTAACAATAACTACAGAACCAGCGGGTTCTCTCGTCGGAGTTTAGGATCGTCGCGAATTTCGAAAATAGAGTCGTGAATTTATTCGGTTAGGTGGAAAACAGCAGGATCCAAGAATCGATGTTAACGCCCTTGTAAAATCGCCTCGCTGTTAGAAGAATTCCCGGAGTATTCAACCTCTCCGTTCGTCGTCATAGTGAAGAAAAGGATGAAAGAAAGAAAGAACGAGAAGATGGGTTTTGGGACTCGTGTGTGTCGCACTATTCTCAGCGCATGTGGTCTGATGACTCGTTCGCCCGATCCGGGCAAAGCAAACTATGTGTATATACTGTAGCCAACGCAGATAGAAAAGGAATTAAGATAAGCCGAAACCCGTTTTCGGAATGCGAATCGGTAGATTATGTGGGCGCTGCAGGATAACGTTTTTTTTTTCTATGCAATGGCTGGAGGTAGTGAATACGAATAAAAACGAAGATAAAAATCGGAAAAGAAATAAAAATAACGTAGTTTCGATGAAGAAAGAAAAAAAACGTTTAAACGTTGTTTGAATCGTTCTCATCCTTCGAAGCTTATCGAAATTAAATTGTTTACAATGAAACGAACGTGCTCGAAATTTCGACTGGGATGTGAAATGTGGCTAGCTAAATTTAAAATCGATTCCTTCTCAGCTGGAAATGGAAATGGCAAAAGTGGTTCGATCTCAAGACCGTGTTCGCCTGTTGGTCGAGATATATCTTTCCTAGCGAACGATCTCTCAATGGTATCCTTTCGATTCGTTAATTGGGCGTACTGCTCTCAAACATGTGAATCGTGTTCGTTCGCTGGGATATACACATGCGCAAACTATGATGCGGCACAGTATAAGTAGTCTCTCTGAGAAACGTTCATTCGATTCGATTTTCCCGTTGGCAAAGTCGGTGATTCCGCGTGGACGGATCCCGGCGCGAACATTATTCACGCCATCCAGCTTCGTGCATAGCTCCTTCTGACAAAAACGAGACGCCGAAGAACGGAGGAGTCACGAAACGAAGTAAGATAGAGCCACTCTCGACACCTTAACTGCACTTCTCTCTTTCCGTCTTCGGATCGTATAGTAGCCCTTACGTTAGTACTCAAAGCCCTGGGCGCCCGCAGTGAACTACCTAATTTATCGCTGGCACGCACGAGCCTATTAATAAACTTCGAGATTCCCACGAACGTAGCCCCGAAAGATTCGCGCGACAGTGTAGCAGAGAAAGAACGAAAGAAGAGGAGAAAAGTATAAGGCGAATAAAAAGAACGAGCAAACGGCAAAGAAGCTTTTCGCTTCGACTCGTTCTTTTCCTTCTGGGCTGCTGAAAGATCGTCGACCCTTTCAGAAATCCCCGCGGACTCATATCTCATGCATCCAGACACATAGACAAACCCTCACTCTTCGTTTTTGTCTTTCTATCACCTCGCTTTTTTTAAATTTATTTTATTTTTCTCAACGCCTCGCGAATCGCACAGGAATTACGTGTCCGGAGATCCTTACGCTCAGGCTTATAAGGCATATAGTAGATGGGATATGAATCTCCTCGCATCGAGAAGCCTGAATGCGTATTCATCGCGGACCGGAGCCAGAACGACTGCAGTCAGATATGCGGCAGGATGAGTGTATGCAAGCGGTAGCTTTGACCTAACGTGGTCGGTGGTGCCATAATTCACGGCCCCCGCGGCGCGAAAGTCCCTCTATGTCGCCAAAGAGCACCCGTATCCAGAAGCACAGTGAAAGAAGCATGAAGAAGTGCGAGAAGTTGAGTTCTCCTCTTCTGTCCGGATCCATTCTGAACTCCCAGAGTAACCGAAGCAACGGCGAAGCAACATTGCGGATGAGAGTGACTCCTGCGGCGGTTTGAAAGTCGCGTGTTTTATATTCTCCAGCTCGTTCCACAGTCGCGTTTCGTGCGAGAAATCTCGTCTTGTTAAAAATATCTGGCGCGGCTTTGTGCAAGGCTACCCGGCGTTACCCCCTTGCACCGTATATGCGCTGCGACAATGTCCGTAAAGGGGGAGGCGAGTAAGAACGACGGGAAGAGGAGACGCAGCTGGAGACGACGAGGAAAATGCTTTGCCCCATCTTTTGCAACTCCTTCGGACGCTTCTACGTAAAGACCGGTGCATCCTGGCGCAAGGACATCAAAAGAATATAGACGAGTTCGATCTATAGTCCCATTTGACAATTCTAAGTGAAAGAATACTTGATTTTATCAAAATACGCGATGGCGTCTCGACGCAAAGTATTCAGGAATAACATTAAAGGGTTTGATTTTAAAAAAACTCTGTGTAGTT
Organism: Ephialtes manifestator; assembly: GCA_963970395.1. Classification (NCBI taxonomy): domain Eukaryota; kingdom Metazoa; phylum Arthropoda; class Insecta; order Hymenoptera; family Ichneumonidae; genus Ephialtes; species Ephialtes manifestator. The sequence goes on along the minus strand of OZ019975.1, from coordinate 570,237 downwards.
TCATAGCCAATAGTATATAGATTATACAATATTTTGGTTTTATGTCCAAATTTTTATTTAAAAAGGACGATTTTCAAGATGGGCTCGGTTGCCGCTATTATGTATCAAAATGACAATAAAAAAATTTCGTATTACAATATATGTTAAAGAAACTCTCCAAATATAAATCCTATTCCTTTTTTTTTGTACTCCTAAAATAAAACGTCAAAATTAGGCCTTTTTTCTGTCCTTAAAAGAAAATTATATCGAAGATATTTTATATTCTGTTAAACTAAGATAATAACAGTGCCATGTATATGAACTCAAAGTAAACTCGGATATTTTGAACTTATGAGTAGATAAATTTTGACCCAGATGTTCAATGCATCATCACGACAAAACAGACGGTCTGAAGCAGAACGAAGCCTTTATGCTTAATAGCATATAATGCACGTAATATGCAATTGCCCGGCACTGGCTTGGGCTTTAGGATCTCCCTGTGGAACGCTACCATCAGAGGAACTCTAGAAAGGGCCGTCTCGGGAGGACGATGGAGATTGCACACCAGCGGGTCGTTCAAAAGAAGGATATAGTACACCGTAGTGTACAGAGTGAAAGAGAAGTAAAAGAAGAACGATGCAACCAAAGAGCGGGAGGAGAGAAGAGCAGAGAGAAGTTTCTCTGCGCGCAGTGTCTGCCGGTGTAGAGAGCCCAGCCAGCCCTTCCTCCCTTCGTCGCTCTTCTCTTCCTCCACCATTTCGCTCTACGTCCCGTAGAAGATGAGATAGAGGTTGGCCTCGCGGCGGTGAAATAACGACACGACTAGAGTACCCTTTCCTCTCCCTTGTGGAAGAGTGGAGTGAGCGAAGAAGCACCTTACTTGGTTGGATTCTGTCTCGCCTTTACACGGACCTCTCATACCCTCTTGGTTTTCCTTCTCTATCGTGTACTGCTGGTCTCCGTGTACCTATACAACGAGAACAGACGAGAGACCTGGCTGGCATCAACGGCATGCACTCGATGCATCCACCAAGCTTATACCGAAGAGATAGAACGAGTCAGAGTTTCTCTTGTATTATATAGGAAAAGGTATCCCTCCTAGCCCTCGGCATTCTGTCTCCCTTGGTAGGATCGAAGGGAACGAGTGCTCCGTGAAACCGAAGCATATCCTGAACGTAGTAAATAGATGTGCTGCTCGTCGTCCACCGTGTAGCGCCGTAACCGTGTCCAGGTTAACCAGGACTCGCGAAAAGCAAAGTCACGGAGAGAGAGAGGAGTTGAGCGCGATTCTACCCCCTCGGGCTCTAGAAAATTACCTGCTCTTCTGTAGGGTACATTCTAATAGTCTTCTACGGTTGGGTTGATGTATCTTATCCTGTGAATGGAACTGCAGACGAGTCCCTTCTATTATTCCTGAAGGTACCAATTTCATCGCCTGGAAATGGACTCAATGGATGTAACAAAGCTTGTGATACCCCCTGATTAATTCCGAACGATTGGTAAAATGGAATCTTTTTCGGGAAAGGTGATCAGGATGGATGAAAGGCTTTTTTGTTTCGATACGTGTGTTAGCGATTCGGTATTAAATCGAGACACTGGTGACTATCACTGAAACTGCTCACGGACGATACTCAAGATACCTCAACCCCGGTAGGTTCTATTCACTATGGTCTTCTTTTCCTTCACGATCCTTTCGTCTTCCATTCTCTACTCAATGATCGCTGTTCATATACACGTTCTTGTCTCCGATACACAATGGCCTCCAATTCGCGACATACACCTTTTTCCAGGAGAACAAGGAAGATACTTTCTTTTTTTTTTGCTGTTCATCACTCTCACACATATAATCGAGGTCTCCGGAGAAAAGGAACTGAAAGGTTATGTGAGACAGAAACTTCTCTGTGAGGACAAACGATCTTTCCTCTTGGCAATGTCCCGGGGGATAGAATCAGAGAAACACATATATATATATATATATATATCTTTCTACCTCTGGTATAAAATTATTATTGCGAGAGGCGCGTATCTCCGCTTTATATCGGTAATCGAAACGACGCTATCGAATGGCCACTACGCGACGACGATAATGGGCTTCGATGTCGAAGAGAAATATATCTTCTCGGATGCCCAGACTGAGCTCTTCTCGGCCCTTCTCATTCCTTTTCATCCCTTTCTTTAGCTAACTTGACACTCCCACTTCTCCCTTTTCTCGTAATCGAAACTAAATCGATTCTCACCTTCGGTACTCTATTACCTCAGAACGTTTCAATGATTTTGTTTCTTCTTATTTTTCATTCTCGAATGGAAAATAATCCGCGGGAAATGTCTCGCACCGAGAGTTCGATCGAGATTGGTTGAAGGGATGAGTTCAGGTGACAGGGTTGAAATTTCAATAGAGATTGTCACTCTTCTAACACTTGGTTGATTCCAGTGAGAATTCTATATAGTGTGTTGTAATCAATTTTGCCAAAGTATTCGCGCGCTACAATGTATGTTTTCTAATCTTATGGACGAGCTATACCGTTGACGCGATGGAAGGCCTAAATAGATTCTCACCTTCGATATTTTATTATCTCAGAACGTTTCAATGATTTTGTTTCTTCTTATTTTCATTCTCGAATGGAAAATAATCCGCGGGAAATGTCTCGCACTGAGAGTTCGTTCAAGATTGGTTGAAGGGATGAGTTCAGGTGACAGGGTTGAAATTGCAATAGATATTGTCACTCTTCCAATACTTGGTTGACTCCAGTTGAAATTCAATATAATGTACTGAGAAAAAATTTAGTAGGCTCATCCAAATTATTGGTTAACATAATCAAGGATTTGACCATTTGATTGCATCTACCAAATTTTTTGTTGGTAAATTTTTTAACCAGGATCTTAGTACGCCCAACTAAGCCATTTTCTCAGTGTGCGTTGTAATCGATTTTGCCAAAGTGCTCGCACGCTACGATATGTGTTTTCTAATCTTATGGACGAGTAATACCATTGGCCTTCCATCTACTCGGTCTCCCCATTTTTCTTACCACCTTAATGCACCCTGGCAGGTGTAATTCCCGCGCGTTTGTCCTCAGGGCGAAACCCATCGCACACAGAGGCATACGTCCTTCATCCTCTCTGAAGGCTTTTACGCGTTATACGCGTACGCGACGTACGTCGTTCAATCATGGGATACCCCCGTCGGCATCGTTGTGCACGCGTTTATGTAACGCAGCATGTACGCCTACTCGACGACTCGAACTCAGGGCGGAGCTTGACTGCTTATGTGCACCGAATGCGTTGTGTGTCGCGTTCCACAAACAAATCATACAACCAGTGACGACGGTGAATAACATGCAAAATTATGGGCGAACGTGTGGTGTACGATATAAAATGTCGCGGTGAAAGAAAATCGTTCCCGACACTGTGCCACGAGAGAGAGAGAAGGTCTCAGTATATAATGTTATGCACTGTGGTCTTAATCTATCCGCATTAAGTTATCAGTGGAAAATGCTCACTTTTGCAAGCAATTTATCGCTTAATCGCAGGTTGTTTCGCACTACGCTATCCGCGTGTGTATATAAGGAATACATGCGGCGCCAGATAAGGCACGACAAGCTTAAAGTATGTGGTACTCGTCTGCCAGTCACAAAAAACGGCCCACCCAGTTATCTCTGCATTACCACTTCTGGATACGAGCATATAATTGCAAAGAAATGATTCTCTGCGGGGGATATTAAACTCGTGCTTTAGTTCTGATAAATCATTTCTCTTATCCATTTTACACGGTTGTTGTCGATATCGTTTGGACTGAATTTCTAACACCGCGGTCCAATGTTCCGAATGTGCTTTCAGGCGTCAGTACAAAAAGTCGATGACTCGATGAACTTCTGGCAAACCTCAGTTGTTGCTATGTTCTACGACTTAGTTGCTCGAAAAATAGACTTGTACTATATCCTAGCAAACCATATCGTCATAATAGATTGCCAACATGTTCGCTATCACCAAGATTGTTGTGAGATACGCTTGCAGACGAAGAACGAAGAGAGTGAGAAGCAATTGAGAAGCCCACTGGACGGTACATGCACACACATATTGCTCCGGTTGAAAAGCCCGGCGCGATATGATTTACATCCATTCGCGGGTAGACGCCGCACTTACACGAAAGTAGTCGTGAACACACATGTGTGATGCTATGCACATTCAAATACTGCAATATGTACTTGAAAAGGGCTACCAAGAAATCTGTAATCTGCTCTGATGATGATGATGATGATTATTATTATGATGATGATGATGATAATAGCATGAGCGATAATGATGATTATACGATGATGACGTCCACACTGCGGTTAGGTCCAAGGGTTTATAAATGCCTTTTCATTTCAAATAAATGATAGCTCATTGCACATATTGCATTGATGTGTTGCCATTGCATTTTTTCAGAAATAGCAACAAAGAAGTTGCAAAGTAGAATTAATTTTCATATTTTACAAAGCCACCTCTATGAGTAAGTTTAATTATTTATTTATTTTGGCTTCCTCATTAAAAAATCAAAATTAGTGAGGGTACCTTAATAGTTCTTGAAAAATACAAAATCACGTAAAATCCAAACCGGTTTACCGATGACGACCAAATTTCGTAGGTACCAGCGATAAATGTTATTTTTCATCTGTAGAAAACTTCAGTTGATTTGGTAAAACTGAACGTGAGTTAGAGCAAAATGAATATTTTTTTTTATTTCAAAATCACATAAGAACCAAACTTCTTTACAGATTCATTCCAAATTCGATACCGATTCTTCTTCAACATTGCTTTGTTCATAAAAAATTATTCAGCTCAACAACTAACAATTTGCAGATGCTAGAAAGCGTGCAAATATTTTACGAAAATTACAAAGTCAAATAAAATTTGAATATATTTTTGAATTTTTTTTTCAATTACCACAAACAAAGGCGTCGATCTGCTTCGCATGTTTGCTAAATTTCAGCCTCATTGTTAAAGCAGTTCTTGAGATATGTAAGTTTGAAATTTGAGTGACAGCCACAGACCCACACACACACACACACACACGTACCCACATCCATGCATTTTTTCTAAACCACTTTTCTCGGCATTTTACACCATTTTGAATGTACAGCCATAAAAAAAATCGGAAAAAATAAATTTCGCTCGAAAACAAAGCTTCCTCTATGAAAAAGCTAAAGACAAAATGAAGTGATAGCGAGAAGGATTGAATAGTGGATTAAAAAAATGAATGCGTCAGATACGGCTGATTCATTCCAGATGTCCCAGGCGAAAACTTACGAGAGTCGTTACGCCGATACGCGCCCAAGGTTGTCGGGCATCCTTTTTGCTCTTATTGCTTTATAGTCTCTGCTGGTGTCTCGAACGAAGCGTTGATGTCCATCGTCCGCCACCAGCCACGATTCTCGTGTCTGCCATGGCGAACGATACTGGACGCTAACCGCACCCACGCTCGAATCGTCCAGCTCATCCGATTTCGGGCAGAGTGAGAAAATCGGTTGGAACGAGATAGAGCTAAAAGACGTTAGGGCGAGTTTTGGATCCCGATTTCAACCGAGGACAAACCACCACCGAGACAACAACGAGACTTATACTGGGCGAGGCTAACATCCTCAACGACTGTGCGTTATAAGAAATAACTTGGTGCGGGGGATTTACGCGCACGCCTACGATCGCACCTCGTGTGCCACGCTTATATGCGCCAGAACGCTACGAGACTCGTTCTACTGGTCTCCTCTCTTTCTCTCTGTGTATGTATCTATCACACCCACGATATCCCAAATGTCTATTCCAAATGCCGCAGCGCGGAAGTCGTTTCTCTCACTGATGATCACACGGCTGCAATCGCCGCGCGTTCCAGTGAGAACGTATTATCTCGATTTGTGGGGAAGATCGTCATAGAGATTGAATTAAATTCATTGCCTTGAAGCAGGATTGCACTCAGTTTTGTACTTCCTTAAAGCCTTGTGTAATATATGATATACAAAAAATAATAAATATAAATTAATATAATTTAATAATGGAGGAATATCAATTTTTTATTTATTTCTAAAACTGTGTAAAATTGTTACGTCCGGGCTTATTTTTAATTATTAAAAAATTAACGCCCTAAAACGCAGGAAATAATGGAGTTTTCATTTGTTATGTCATATCTGAAATAAAATAAAATAAAATAAATAAAAGCCATAACGCCAAAATCGTGATAATAGACAAAGTACAAAATATATTAATTAAAAATTAAGAAGCCTCATTTTTTGTAAACTCTTAATTACTGAATTGGTCAAATAATTACGTTTTATTTCTTATTATTTGCACTTTCTTGTAATCCGGTTATTTACATTTTTAAAAATAAGTGTTTCATCGACCACAAAATCGGCTGTCGGTGAAATCGTTCATAGTCGCGGATTAAGGCTCGGGCCCCTAGCGATTGGTGGGGGGAGGGGGGGAAACCACCAAGCGCGACAAGAGGGTGTCCGAAGAGGGGGTGAGGCTTTACGAGCGTCGGCAACACGCCTTAACAAGCTCATTAGTCTATTCGCATGACAGCAGCCTTGGCGATACTTGCTACACTAAACCGGCACGTATATAGAGCTCCGGCGGTTTCGACCGTGCAAATAATAACGGGTTTCACCACCCCGTTGCCGCGCGCTGTCTTTGTCGTTGGCTATAGCTCTAGTTATACAGCAAATACAAGCAATGTACTGTATCTAATACCCGGCGTGATAGGAGTATTACCTGTATCTCCAGCCACTGGGGAGGCAGAGTGTGCCGCCCGTCGTAAAGCCGCGAGTGTAGTCGCGTGCTAACGCCATCGTGCTCTCGATCGTCAAGTCGAATACCGGCTCACTCTAATGATTCTTTGATTCACCAATTCGTTACCCTTCCAAACTTTTGAAATATTTCAACATCTAAAAAATCATTTAAGGGAAGCAAATTGAAATAAATAATATTTGACAATATCAATAATAATAGTAATATTAAAAATAATAATATTAATGATGGTGATAAAAACGAGCAGTCAACCGAGAATCTTATAAAATTTAAACTATTACCTTTCATTTAATTATACTATAATTTTTATAATATTTTATATAAATATAATTATTATAATTAAAGTAAAGGTAATAGTTTAAATTCTATTCAATTCAATTCTAAAAATCGGTCACGACCTTATCAACTTATAATGATTGTTGAAGTCTAAACTTCGTTTAAAATTTTGTGTTAATTCATCGAACGAACACAACTTCATTATCGTTCGCATCCAAGTCCATGCAAGCATCGAGAGTCTACGAGAAATGCGTGATCCAAGGCCAAAGCTTAAGCAAGCTGAGAGGCCGCCCTGTGACCGCGGTATGGACTCTTGATTACGGGCCATTCTCAAAGTTTCCAGGACCCCAAGCATAAACTTCGCGGATGGTGTATATATATATGCAAAGTATACATATAGTTAACATGCAGTACAGAAGCTGTATAGTACGTTACCTAGGAGAGCGTCTATGCTTTCCCTCGCCTTCACTACTATGGCCCTACGTTCTGAATCCGTGTCGACTTCCGCGGGCACGTCGATCAGACTTTCTCACTCGCTCGCGATTGAACAGCTTCGGCGAAGCTCGGTAAACGGAGTTTAGCTTCTCCAAACCCTGTCGGACTAAATCCCGTTGATGAGACATTATTAAGCTGTACTGACACGAGGATTAGGTTAAAATAGCATCGATTAATGGTTTTGCTATATACATTTTGTAAAAAGTTGCAAAGTAGATCTTTGCACATTGCTTCCTCATTAATTTTCATTTTTCACAAAACCTGTGAGTAAGCTTATTTATTCATTTTGGCTTCCTCATAGAGGAAGCTTTGTAAAAAAATGAAAATTAATGAGGAAGCAATGTGCAAAGATCTACTTTGCAACTTTTTCGTTGCAGCCTTGTTCTTGAAAAATTCAAAATCACGTAAAATCCAAACCACTTTACCGATCACGACCAAATCTGGTAGGCGCTGAAAGTTATTTTTCATCTGTAGAAAATTTCAGTTGATATGATGAGATTTGACGTGAGTTAGAGCAAAACGATTTTTTTTTTTTTTTTTTTTTTTTTGAAAAATTGAAAATCCTATAAAAACCGAACTTTTTTACAGATTCATTCCAAATTCAATACGGATCCTTATTTAATACAGCTTTATTCATAAAAAATTATTTAGCTCAATAGCTAAAAATTTGCAGATGATAGAGAGCGCACAGGCATTTTTCGAAAATTGCAAAGTCAAATAAAATTTGAACATATTTTTTAAATATCTCGAATATTTCTATAAACATAGGCGTCAACCTGCTTCACATGTTTGTTAAATTTCAGCCCGATTGTTAAGGCAGTTCTTGAGATATGTAAGTTTGAATTAAGGCAAACTTCTTTAAAAAAAAGTACTGACAAAAATAACTTGAAAAAAATGTCGTACTAAAACAAAGTATCCTCTGGAAGGAAGCAAAAATTGGCAGTAAACTTTAATACCTTCATTTTTTTAATTTAATAATTGTTCCTCTTTAATAAAACACACAATTCTATGCAGTTTTGATAATTATAGACATACAATATTACTTGCAAATATATTCATATTTTATTTCTAATAGCGCAATTTTTATTAGTTGACTATTACATTGTATCGCTTTTATTTTATTTTTTACAAAACGATCTAAATCATGATCACCGTTTTCTACATCAGTATAACTAAACTATGGCTGTCGGTAAAATACGAGCCACGAGGGATATATATTTGAATAGAGCCAGTGTTAAACCACACGGCAGATATGTATGCATGGGTAGAAAATCCAACACGTTATCAATCTCTTCCAGCAGACACGCAGATAATTAAGGTCTTTCTCGGGACCGCGCGCGTCGCTCCTAATACAGTATAGCATGCGCGGTATAACTCGCAGCAGTTTCGCGGGTAGGAGGCCGAACCCCCTCGTTTTATGTACGGATTGCATGTCGAGGCATCTTATCTTACGCGCGATCCTGCACTTTTTTGCCTCGATCACCGCCTCCACGTCGTATCCTCGAGTACCGAAAGCGAGAGGCAAGCCCGGAGAAGATCAAAACACTCTCGTTGGAGGCGTTGGAAGGACTAACTTCTTCGCTCATCAAGAAAAACTTAAGAGGCTTAATGATTGCCCTAATAACAATAATCAAGATACTCAAAATAACATTAACCAAAAGACATCTTACCGCCTCTTAATAACATTTAACTATATTTTTTAGCAAAAATATATATATTTTTCTGCTAAATATATTTGCCATTTAATTGTTAATATTTAAGGGGCTTTCTTATGTATTCGGTTGCTTGGAACTTCCATTGCGGTATTTTTTGTCCTTTCTCGCCTCTTCATAAAAAACTCCAGAGGCTTAATAATTGCACTAATAAAAATAATCGAGGTACTGAAAATAACATTAACCAACCGTTTTACTGCCTCTTAATAACATTTAATTATATTTTTTTAATCTCTGGAAAAGATATTTGCCATTTAATTATTAATATTTGATGGGCTTTCTTGTGTATTCATCCATTTGGAACTTCCAGTGCGGTATTTTTTTGTCCTTTCTCGCCTCTTCTTTCACGCTTTTTTTTTTCTTTACTTTCAACACCGCCCTAAGCAAAGAGAAAAGCAAAAAAGCGTGGCTGGAAGGCAAGAGATAAAGGATCTTTATTTCCATTTCTTAGACGTAACTGCAGGCTCTTTTCCGCGAACGAACGTTAGTCCCGGTAGCAAAAGTCTCGCGTTATACCAGATAAAGATTTCCTTTGATACCACGCTCCTGTTTACCCTCGGGCAAGCATTTTTCTTAATTGCCCGACAAACTTACGTTGACTGTCAACGCTAAAACTTACTGAAAAAATATTTCAATTTAATCTTGTAACTGCAAAGTATCTTTTTCGTTGAAAGAAATAATTTGCATATATTGGAAATTGTTCTGAATAAAAAGAAGCGAAAGAACGCAACTTTTGAAAAATCCACTATTCCAAAAAAAAATGTAGAATAGATTCTTAATGGAATTGCGCAAATTGAACAAAAAATCACCAAAAATATTCGATGAAAATAAATTTAAAAGCATATTTTCAAAAATTGTCTAATAAATTTTCTCGTACTAACATATTTTTTATTTTTCTGTTCCAGGTACGTCATTGTAAAGAGAAAACTTGAGGTCAATTGGTTTGCGATAAATCAGTAGGTGAAAAATCATTAAGAATGCAGTTGATGAACTTCATGCCCATAATTATTTATCTGATCGATTTAATCAACTAAAGTAATTCTAAAAATGTCGTATCTCTAAAGTGATCGAAGTCTCGCGAGAAAATAGAAAGTTTTGATAAATATAATGAGACATCAGAATCTTTTTATCGTTAAGTAACTTCACTAAAACGCGACAGCGAGGAGCGCGTGATCCGCGATAGCGCAAAGAAAGAAAAGTGACGAGCGCTGCATTAGTCGGATCAGATATCGATTCAAATGAGCTCATTATATTTCGGCTGCGCATCGCGACGACTTGCGAGAAGCATCGTCGAAGCGACGCGCGCGTGACTTTCTAATGATTAATGAAGTCGAACTAGCGACTACTCGCTCATTCTGTGCTTCGTGTTTGCTTCGAGAACTCGCGCACACTCTCGTCAACGACACGAGAGAAGTGTGATCAGTTAGATCGATATGCAGGGAGGTAGACATGCTATCACGATTTTTTTGCATCGAATAAAAAATCAACTCGACGCATGTCAACGTAAGCTAAAGTAACGATTGAAACTTAAGAAAATTTGACGCACGTCATAACAACGACAATTTCACATTTACTAATTAGTATATAAATCGGTTTGACGTGGATGTCCTTGTTCATAATTAAGTATTTTTTTATTCCGAATCACAGTCAGAGAGAAAGAGGGAGAGAGAAAGAGAATGGATACCATATGTTTGAAAAAATGTTCCATGATAATTACTATTATGGATAAAAATATATGCACTGTTAAAAATATTTAGTGGAAATTTACATTCTATAGAAATTGGTGTATTAAATTTGGTATGCAAGTGAGATGTAAAAGCCGCTTAAAATGCTGGTTATTGAAGAAAAAATTTCGATTTCGATTAAATGAAATTTATTTCATTAAAATAAATCGTATTAAATTCAAGTAACATTTATTTGTACAACAACAACAATTTGTAAACAACAAATATATAAAAATATTCATTCAAATAAATCCATCAGACTTGTTTCTCTGGGTGCATTCGAATTAATTGAATTAAACCAAAAGCCATAACTCGATCGAAAAATCGTGTAGTATGCTTCTTGTTTATCCTTCCACTTGGGCTTTTTTCCCATTCTTTTTCGTTTATGCTGAATCGGTGAGATTAACCGCGGGGGCAGGAATAAATCACACGGCTAACCGCGTTCGGAGTGCCGTCGGTGACTGCTGGTTAAGCCGCAATGGGAACTAGAGAGAGAAAGAGCTTTCGAGATCGCTTGGTAGTCGTCGCAGTCGTAGTCGTCGCAGAGCAGACACCGCGCAAGTCCGGAGTGATAAATCCTGCCTACTTCGCAGCTGGCGTACGCTCGAATTAATAGAGCTTCGTGCGCGAGAGACTCGCTCTGTAGTAAAGTCGCCCGAACGAAAGACTAAGCGAGTAGGCACTTCTTCGATAGCGCGTCGCGCGGCACTTCTTATTTTGCCGTAAAAATAGCGCACGCCGCAAAGAAACAGAGAGAACAAGAGGAAACGACAAGGCAAAGTGAGAAGGGATGTGAGAGATTCGTTCTGGATGCTCGCGTCTGGCTCGTTTTCTCATCGTTAAGCGATTAGACACGTGCTCTCACGGTTTCTCGGTTTCATTCGCGCTTTACGCCCCACGTCATTCCGCTATTATACTGTAACATAGATATATCGTCTGAGAAGACTTATGTCTTCAACTTGAATATTTTTCTAAAAATCTGATCGTCAAACTGTCAATGAAGAATTTTTCATCTTTTTATCTTTTGATATTATTAAATAAATAGTAGATGTTATGCGTTAATAAAGTCAAGTGGAAATTTAAAAAAATTATTTATAATATAATCAGGACTTATGAACAAATATTTAATAGCATCAACTTGCATATGTTTTTAAAATACCAGTCAAATTGTCAATGAAGAATTGTTCATGTTTTTATCCTTTGAAATTATTAAATAACTAGTAGCTGTCATTCGTTAAGGGGAGGGAGTCGGGTAAAAAAATTGATTTTGGAAATTCAATATCATCCAAATCCTATTGCATATAAAAATGCCCAACGCACTATATTGTTGGTACTCGATACCCGTGTAAAAGTACCGGTCCCGAAGTGATTGGTACCTTCAATCAAACTACTAGGCAGATTGGAATGGTTGACGTCTCATTTTCTTCTTCATACATCGGCTAAATGGAGCAAATGTTAATAAAAGGTAATATTTTTTAAGTGACATAATTATTAATAAATAAATTTTATGCTATTTTCTAAATCAGTGATTAACTTTGCTTTCAGAATGAAAAAGAATAGATTGCTCCATTTAGCCGGTACATCTTTTCATGAAGAAGAAAATGAGACGTTAACCATTCCAATCTGCGTAGTAGTTTAATGTAAATCATGCGCAGAATGGAAAACCTAAGAACTTTGCTTAAGATAATATTGAAAAGCATATGCAAGTCAGACGACAGTAAAAAATCCTTTCATCGGGTGACAACAATATAGTGCATTGGGCATTTTTATATGCAATAGGATTTGGATGATATTGAATTTACAAAATCAATTTTTTTACCTGAATCCCTCCCCATAATAAACGCAAGTAAAAATTTAAAAAACGAGTTTTAATATCATTTGCATTTATGAACAAATATTTAATAGTCGTGGAGTAAAATAATCACGTACTGATAACGAATTGTTTACTGCACCAACAAATATTTCGAAAAAATGTTGCAAACTATAGATTAAAGTATAAAACGGGAATGTACAAAAAGGATTATTTTTTATTTCTCCATGAAATAAATTTATGAATTAATTAATATGTAACGGAATTTCGTTTGCTCCATATAAAATAGTTTTTTTTTAAATTCACATCGCCTATAATACAAAGTTTTTAAAAATGTTGCGCGATATTTCTGTTTATTAATAAACAGAATTAAAAAAAAATGTTTAATCCCGATATTGAGAAAATTAGTGCAGCCGTATTTTCCGCGCTTTATCGCGTGTGACTAGGTCGTTGGTTCCGCAAACACAGCAATGCAAGCGAGCTTTTAATTATCCCGCCGGAAGTTGATAGAGTAGAAGAGAGGGTCAACCCTTTTGTTTTGCCTGGTAAAATTTGTCGAACGATCGAGCTGGCAGGATTCTGACGCTCTTGTACTGTCATGCATCAGTTTATTCGCATATAGCTCGGGGTGGTCACACGAATATTCGAAGCGTCCGTCAGTCCATCGGCAACAGGAGCACGCGCGTCGTATTCAGTAACTGCTGTAGTTCAGTAACGATATACGCGTCGGCTATATTTAATGAAGCAGGAAATTGGCAAATTAGTGAAAATCCGTGTGTCACACGCCTGTTTCACCTCTAACCCCTTCTCTCTCTCATCGTCGTAGTCATTGACAGTGTACGCTAGTTGCATTCGCTGAAACAACACAGCTATAGTGAGAGCAGCACCGCAATCTGGTTCGACGAGCCATATACTGCCATTTAACCAGCATTCCATGCAACGAGCGTGCGTGCTCTCACGCAGGCATACGTACTCACGCACCCAGACAGCCGCAAGCCAGAGCATCGCGGACGGCTAACTTCGTTTCGGCCAATTATGGCTCGCCGAACGTGTCCACCCGATCAACCCCCCTGTCGTTATTTCGGTCAATCGCAGTAGCCTTGCGGTTATACCAATTTGATTTTTGACCGCGAAAAAAAAGTATATATTATATAGCGTCGTCATACGGAGAAAATGATTTTGCTTGTCCAGCAAATCTTTTGTTAAAATAGTGATAATATTACATTATTCGCTAGCTTTACCCAAAAATCGGTTGATCTTACAGATTTTCTTGCTCAGTTAAAAAATCTTCTATCTAAGTTGAAAAATCTTGCTAGATTAACAAATCTTTTTGCTAGGAGAACAAAAAAACGTATGCTATCATTATAATTTCAAATGATTTGCTGGCCCAACAAAAACGTTTTCTCCGTGCATTTATTCACAACTTTGTCAAGCCAAGCACCATTTTAAAGACTTTAATTTATATTATAGGCGATTTAAAAAAGAAACCAATTTTATATGCAGCAAACGAAAATGAGTTACATATAAATGAATATTTTAATATTCGTATTCTAATTGAAATGTATGAAATGATTTAGAAAACGATGAGAGGTAAATTTATGATAAACGCATGGCGCCAGTAAATTTACTGGCATTGAGAGAGCACCTTGTAGATATTTCTACAGGCACTTTTTCAGAAGTCGTGGAAAATCCGCGAGTATTTTCTCCGGCCATATCTTGTCTTTCTCGTCGTCGCTATATATATATATTCGTAGAAAGAAATATAAGGAAAGCCGGTTCCGGGCATCTCCGCGCATACATCTTCGGAGTAAGATAAGAGTCTTCGAGAATTGTTGGGAAATATATTATCTCGCGCGGTGATACGAGGAAAATCCCGGCGAGCAAGCGGATGGGCTATATAGCACATCTCCCTTCGCTGTACAACTGCTGCTTTGCTTCGTATTGGGTACTCGCGAAACAGTGGAGTTCGGCCGTACATCACGAGAAGATAAAACTTTGCCGTTCTCTCGTTTCTCGCGTAGAAACGAGCGACGCGAAATATATATATATATACATATATATGCTATAACCCCGTGACAGAATCCCGTACTCGAACTTCTAAATAAGAGAAAAGGACGAGACGCACAAATGGTGAAACAAGATGGCAAAAAATAAATCGCCATTTTACAAAGATTTACTATCTTAAATAAAAGTTTTGGATACATATATATATGTATACGTAAGAGAGGTATTTAATCCCTAATTGTTGCGAATTCGTGGTAGAACATTTTTTAGCTAAAGCTTCGACTTTTCAACGTTAAGAATTATCAACGAAGTCCTGAACGATTTTGAGAGGTCGAGTTCATTTTACTTTCCGTTTTCTTCGTTGGACGTGAAAATCAAGGAAAAATCTAGGGTTTCGATTGGAACCGTGTTTTCGTTGAACTAAATTGAGGTAGATACCGGAGAGTAAAAAATGAAGACTATGGCTCGTTAAATAAAAATAGACCAACGGTTGCTTTTTATAAGGCATTGCAAAAACGGTTTAGATACTATGAGCTTCAATCGGAAAAAAAAATTCTTTGAGGTGATTGAATATTTTCGTTATTTCTAATAACACTTTCCACGCTCTTAATACATTTATTTTATCCAATTAAATTTTTTCTCCAAATAAGACAAAAGGACGAGACACACAAATGGTGAAACAAGATGGCAAAAACAAATCACCATTTTATGAAGATTTACTATCTTAAATAAAAGTTTCGGATATGTATATATATGTATAAGAGAGGAATTTAATCTCTAATTGTTGCGAATTCGTGGTAGAAAAGATTTTAAAGTTAAAGCTTCGACTTTTCAACGTTAAGAATGATTAACGAGGTCCTGAAAGATTTCGAGAGGTCGAGCAGGTGCCCGTTAACAAATCTCGTCACACGTGGCTATGCTCGAGAGTAATAGTAGAATAAGCCTACTGACAGGTGATCGTCGACCGCGTGACGTCTGGCTATTCAGCAAATTTCAATGGACGCCGCTGGGTCGAACAATCGCTCGTTTTCAACGTATCTTCTCAGCTTCCATCCACGCGTCGTTGAATTCCACTTACTTTTTCAGATTTTTTTTTTTACAGTATGACAAATGACGAGCTCCGATTTATCGGTAATAATTCGTCAGCGTCCTGATTCACCTCAACTCACCCACGTGAATCCATAATTTATGACCGTGCTACGTGCAAAACTATCGTCGAAGAGATCAGTCAAAGGTTCGTTATTAGTAACGCCGCGTTTCCGAAAATATCGACAGCCACTGTATCTCTGGCTATAATTTGAAAATGCGCTAATGAAATACCCGATATTCTAGTCTAGTTTAATCTGACATTAACACCGGTATAAAAGTCCAAATGAAAAATCAGTTAACCAAAAATACTGACCCATACACTATTAAATTCAACACGTTAAATTTTCCGAAAATTTTGACATCCACGGTATCTCTCGCTCGAATTTGAAAATTCATAAATAAAATAGCCGATTTTCTAGTCTAGTATAACCTGACATTAACACTGATATAAAAGTCTAAATAGAAAATCGGGCAATCAAAAAAATTGAGGCATACACTATTAAATTGAGCATGTTAAGTTTTCCGAAAAATACGCGATATTCTTGTCAAGTATCGGTCAACCAAAAATACTGTCTAAGAATACACTGTTAAATTTAGCATATTACATCCATAGACATTTCGCCATTTGGAGCTAATATTGACGATTTTCACAATGTTAATTTCGTCCAAGCAACTATTTTTATATTATTGACCTCCCACATTCGATATATCAATATAATTTTTCTGGGGTCAAGATAAAAGTCAACAATCTATTATGAAACAAAACAAAATTATGGCCTAAAAAAATATATAAAAAAAAATTATTTGATAATCAAGAAAAATGGGCTTAAAATTCTTATCAACGCCACAAATTATCAGTGCAATAAAATCATAAAAATCGGAAAAAATTAAATCAGTACATAAATTTAATCATCATGACTTGAAAACGTTCAATGTATATCGGATTACTATTACAAGCGGAATGGAACTCACAGGTGTCACTCACAGTAGGATACACTCATTAGCAACCGCAAATCCTGATGTACATGTACTTTGCGATTCTGGGGAAGCGTTGTATATGTACAGTTTAGTGTTGTGTGATGTGGACGAGTCCAGATACATAATACACAGTTAGTAACACATAGCAGCCCACATATATACATATATAGGTAATTCCATACCAAGTGGGCCATTAATTTGCCATCACGCCAATTTTTCTGTAGTTTATAAGCAGAATAACGAAAACTCTATGAAATTTTGAGAAAATTCTGAATGTTCTGTCTCAACGAAAAAAATATTATTACTTTATTTTGCCAAAAAATGGCGGAATTTTTTTTTGCGCGTCTATAGAAATTTTTTTAAGAAGAAGTACATTCGAAAGCTTAAATTTTATACAGGTATACATTTTTTATACGATCGGTAATTTTGAATATACAGCGAATGAAAAAAAATGAAATAAAAAAATCATCATTAAATTTTGGGAAAGGCATAGGTCCGAAAATTCTGAAATAGTTTGTGAATCCTCGTGATATTCTAAACAAATTTTGAAAAAATTATGAACACTTTGTGCGACCGTGCTAAAATTGGGTGACCCACTTGGTATGGAATGACCCATATTCTAGATAGCCTAGATGCCTCTGCGTATTGGACAGGAACATGTGTACAGGGAATGCAGAGGACACGAGAGGAATAGCTACCGTCACTGACCAGCGTGATAGAAAGAGAAAGAGAGAGAGAGAGAGAGAGAGAGAAAGCAATGATCTCTCCTTCGCGCGTAAATAGCCGGCAAACAGCGGGGCATTGGACCGTTCAGCCGGAAACACGTCAGGGACCGCGAGTCAGACTCGACTCGGCGCGTCGGAAACACAGAAGCAAATCTCTGTGCTCTTCACCAAAACCCCCACGATGCGATTCTCTTATACACGAAGTTGGCCACAAACACAGGCAATTTGTTATCGATGACCCCTCTGTGATCCCTCTTTTTTCCATTCTCATTTGACTTTCCTTTTTCTTCGTTGGACGTGAACATGCGTCGAGGGAAAATAAAGGGTTCCGATCGAAACCGTAATTCGAGTCACTGTTTTCGTTGAACTACATTGAGGTAGATTCTGGAGGGTTAAAATGATTACTATGGCTTATTATATAAAACAGACCAACGGTTTGTTTTTTATAAGGCATTTCCAAAAACAATTAAGATCCCATGAGTTTCAAATTTCTTTGCGGTGAATGAATATTTTCGTTATTTCTAATCCCATTTTTTTCGCTCTTAATAAATTTATTTATCAAGTTGTGATCAATTGACATTCCAGGAGAATCTGTTTTGATATTCGTGGGTAAGTCCCAGAGGTCAAAATAAATTAGATTTCCACATGAACCAAACAAACATCATTCTCATGAACAAGATCTTCATTTTCAACAGTTCAATTCTGTAGGAACTTCCCCCGTGGCTAGACGTAGAATATTTTATTGTCTGCAATAATAAGGAGAATGGTACAGGGGTGAAATTTATACCTAAGACCAGAGTCTCAAATAGTTAATAAAAATCCGCGTTGCATCCTCACATGTTGCCAATGTACCCGACGACACGATGAGACCAAAGGAGAAGTACTATAGTATAACGAAATATACGAAGAGGTACTCGGTACGTGCTGGGTCGAGTGGTACGAAAGGGGAGAAGCGTCGACAGGCTCGATGGCGCGAACAAGATCGTCAAAGAGGTAGGGAATACCCTACGAGGGTTATACTCTACATGTCTCGTGTCTGTCCCTCTGTCTATGTTCTACAGTTTCTCTCTCGACTGGCGAAGGATATAATTCGCCGATTCTGCAGACTGCACCAAAAGCACCAGCTGCTTTTGCCTTTCTCACTTTCTCCCTCTCTCCTCCTTTGTCTTTTCCGTCTCTTCGGTGTGAGGCTCTCTCGTCTCATTCGTAATTCTGGAAGCAAGACATGGTTACGAGAATCTCCACCCGGTCTTTCTAATTTCGTAGCCACGAGCCAGGGAATACGCCAGGGATGAATCGTAATTTCCACGTTCGCGTAAGTGGGATAAGTGGAAGGGTTGCAAATCGCGACGTGGAATTTGCCACAAGCTGAATCGGTGCACGTTACTCCCGAGATATCTCCAAGACCAGATGTTTTCACGAGTGCAAGGAGAAAAATTATTGGATACCATAAGCCAACGTGGGTCGTTAAATATCTTCTGAAATATTCACTCGTTTGAGATTTGGTTGACTCAACATATGATTTGGTTGATTCATCGTATAATTTGGTTGGTTCAACGTATGATTTGATTGATTCAACCTAACAGTTGGTCTGTCCAACTTACGAGTTGGTTGATCCAAGAACGTCTAGCAATTGATCATAATTGGTAGCACCAACTAGTTGGTTATTCCAACTTAATCAGTTGTGTATTACAAACATGAACGAGTTATGTCTACTAACTATTTGTCCAATCAAATCCATTTTTTAGAGCATATCTAATCATATCTATTGGCTGAGACAATTTTTTTTCCTTCTGCTTTTCGGGTCACTGGCCATTATATCCGATGCTTTCAATCAAAACGTTTCAATTCTATAAAATTGAAAAAAATAATAATAATTCTATTAAATTCTCCGTCAGCATATGAACATTTTATTCGATTTGTCAAACGGTCTGATCATACGATATAAAAATCAAACCATGAACGCGTACCTCACAATTTTACTACATCCATATACGCACCTGAATGAAAATTAGCCCATCCAACCCTCGTTCGTACCCGAGGGATATTTCCCGCTGTCGCGAGTTGTACGAATGCCAATCCTCATAGCTTTATCAGACGTGGTGTACGCCCTCGGGTATACGGCACGCGCTTGACGACCCTCGAATTTCATCGGCCGCGCGTCAATTGGCCGGAGCCGATAAACGGCCGCTAGCTCGCACGATCGCGATAATTGCTTTAATGCGGCGTAGGTGGTAATGCAACGAGAGAGAATTGCAGGGGGCCTCATGATGGTGCTCCTGGCAACGGTGCCACAATCGACAATTCGTGAAGGGAGTAGAAACGTGTTTAACGTCCGTGTTGCCTCCTGCTGAAACATCTCTCGTGTTTTCCATATCCGCGAGATCCTCGATGTATTTTTTCTCTCTCTCTCTCTCTCCCTCTCTCTTTTAAATTTATATTTATTTTATTTTTTTAATTCATTTTATTTTATTCTTTCAAATTTATATTTATTATTTATTTCTATTTTTAGTTTCTTTTTGTTATTATCTGATATTTTATAAGATTAAATAATTATTTCAGGGTATAGCAATCATAATGCCAATCAATACCTATTTCTAGATTTATTTTCTCATGTCAATCTACTTATTATATTATTTTTACTTCCGCCGTTTCAATTGCATCCTCTTATTATTTTTATTTTTTATTTTACTTGTTTTTGTTTCATCTTTTTGTTTTATTAATGTTGTTTCATTTTTTGTTCTTACTTGCCCCAAAGATTGTTAATAAATTCAAATCAATCAATCAATCAATCTCTCTTCGTGATGCACAGTTCGTTATTCCCGATGCAGATCTCGTCTCGTTTGGTGATGCTGGTTCTGCTGCTGCTGCTGCTGTTGAACAGCATCGTATGTTCGAGTCATTGCAGCTTGTATGCATCCTGCCGAGGCCCAGCCACATAATTGATTGGCTCGCGGTTCGTTATGACAGGAGGGCGTCTCATTAAGATGCGCGGTGCGCGATTCTCGCAGACCAACACCAAGCTCGTTTGTTCCATGGAATCGAACGTGTGTGTACTAACGCTTAACACGATGTATATGCATATATATATATATATATATATATATATATATATATATATAGACCTGCGATTTTGGCGACAACCCTCCAATTCTCATGTGCAAAAGCGCTCACCACCAACCAACGGCTTAATGGCCGAAACGAATTGGAGTCGTCTTGAAAAACTTTTCATCCGCCACCCAGAAAGTCAGTCAACGAGATGTGGTTCGTTGCTTTCTCGTAGCTTTCTCTCTCTCTCTCACTTTCTCGTGTCGTGGTTATACTATCGTCGACGAATCCAACTTTGCGCGACAGTTCACATATGTGGATTAATGTCACAGCTGCTAGGCCTCTCTTCCTTCTCTGCTGCCGCTGCACTTTTTGCTCCACGAGCTGTAGAGATTATATAGTATAGTAATATGTCAAACTGTGTTGCAGAGGCTAATTATACGAATGAAGGAACGAGATTGAAACACGGATGAGGGAACTGAATATCGTTGAAGATGATACGAATTTTTACAAAGTTCTTTCATTTTTTATATCTATTAATAACGTGTTTCATAGCTTTTTGAGAGGGCTTATCGAAACCTGGATTACATGGCATTAACAAGTAGACATGAGTATAATTAATAATAAATGTAATTAAAATACTGTATTGATAATTATTCACGTTCATAATGAATTGATGAATATTGAAAAATATTGATTTTACTTACAATTATTTTAATTTAAAGAATAAATAATATAATTTTGAAAATGTAATAATGTTTATAATGACGTTTTGATTGTTCAGTGTATTTCAACTGTATTAATAATTATTCACGTTGATAATGAATGCATGAATATCGAATAATATTGATTTTACCTACAATTATTCAAATAATAAATAAAATAAACTTAAAAGTGATCATTCGGTGTATTTCAAATTATTGCGTATTGACGTCTACAATTTTGTTGCAAAAGTCGTTTTGACTTTCTATTCTAAAGACTTTTTTTTTTTTGATCCCAGGTGTGATGGGAGAGAAACTCGAAACTAAAAGGCATTAAAATCCCAGACGAGGTGGTTTCAGTTGAGTGGATATACGAAACGACATATACATGTAGGCAAGACTGTATTTTACTGTAAAATAGGGTGCATGTCCAGGCTTTTTTTAATTTTTTTTTTATTTTTGTTACTATGTAACTTCTATGCAGTATGCATCGCTCAATAGAAGTCTCTCGGGTTCTTTGATAGCAGGTACAAAACAAGAGCGTGAGTTTCGTACTCGGCGAGCGCGAAAGAGCTTAAGTGCTCGCGCAGACGAGGCTTCCGGCCGTCGGCAGGGATCTTCAAAAAAGAAAGTCGAGAAAAAGTGGAAGAAAAGAAAAGAGGAAAAATCTCAACGCTCGCGCGGTCTACACGTATAACCACCCACGAGTAGATTGGGTAAACGCACCGCGGAATCCTCGTTAGAAAAGTAAACTCACCATTATACGCATATATGCACTCCCTATGTAAAAACGTACCCTAGCTTAAAAAAAAATGCTCATCTCCACTCACAATGCTATTTAACTTGATTTACACCAAAATTACATTACTTCAATTAACAAGAAGTATAATAATTCATAATTTAGATTTCCCTGACGGAATATTAATATCGAAAATAAAACACCGTATTTTATCAATCTTGACGTTAAAAAAAAATTCTCTAATATTTGACACTTTTTAAAACCAGAACAGTAAAAAAATGACAGTTTTTAAAAACTAACTTTTAAAGATTTACGTCCAAGTGAGTTTTTCAGATTAAATAAAGATATGGAATATATTGTTTCTGGATTTTTCAAATTTTTCAAAAAAATTTACGTGGTTTGTTTTATTCGTTAATAAACAAATTTATTTGGATTTCAGAGATGTTTTTGAAATAACTATCGTCAACGTAACAAGTCTTGATTAATACTTTATTTTTAAATAAAACATCTTTTTCATTTGAAATCTATAGATTATTAATTTTCTACATTTATGCTGAAAAGCTAAATGTATTCAACATCATCGTACAGAAACATATCTAATTATACCGTACATAGAAATCATGATATTTAACAACGTCTACAGAAGTCGCATAGTAATAAACATCGCGCAACTTTTGTACACCTTGTATACAGAAGGTCATTTCTTCCCTTTAATAGATCCACTATTATATCGATCGATCTTGTCGAGACAACGACAAACTTCCACCAAGTCACAAAGAGCTGTATTACGAGTGTTAGTGATGCGGAGAAGCTTGGAAAATCGAAGAAGAAATCGCGTCGGTTAGCACTACAAGTTCACCGGACTCTGTGTGTCCACCGTATGTATATTGGTCATTCCATACCAAGTGGGCCATTAATTTGCCATCACGCCAATTTTTCTGTAGTTTGTAAGCATAATAATGAAAATTCTGTGAAATTTTGAGAAAAAAACCAATATTACTACTTTATTTTATCAAAAAATTGCGGAATTTTATTAATTAAAAATTATATTCAAAAACTTTAGTTTTATACACTAACATATTTTTTATATGATCAATAATTTTGAATATACAGCAAATTGAAAAAAAAATCGATATTAAATATTGGGCAGACCATGGGTGCCAAAATTCTAAAATAATTTATGATTGTTCGTGATACTATGAACAACTTTTGAAGAAATTACGAACTCTTTTTGCGATTATGCTGTTTTTATAATAGCAATAGTTTCATAACTAAATTTCGTTGGCCCATTTGGTATGGAATGACCCATGTGTCAGAGGGATCTCGATAGATGAGCAGAGAAGGTGGTTGTGAAGGGACTTGCGGAGAAACGAGAAACGTTGCTCATGCGAGAGTCGCGAGAGACGAGCAGCATCCATCATCTGGACGCCGAGAGTGAAGAGAACGTGTGAGAGAAAGAGAGAGAGAAATATTCGGTGAGCTGAATGTTGTAGGTAGGTATAGTGTGTATACTTGTGGTCGCTTCTGCTGTGCTGTGACAACCGACAAGCAGCCCATAAGCGATCTACCGGTCTTCTTGACTTCTGCTGCTGCTGCCGCTGCTGCTGCTGCTGCTGCTTGAGGCTTTAGCTGTTCCTCAACGAAGAACAGAACGAATAACCAACTGTGCGTTTAACTATACGCCTACCGGTGGTAGAATTTCTGCGGAGCTTTAACTGATGCTGCGCAACTGCTGCTTATGCATTCGGATACACGTTACACCATTAGGCGAACCTCGCGTTACACCGACACGAGCACTAACAACGCTTATCCAAGGCTGTGAGTGAGATAAAGGATGGAAGGTCAAAGGGCATGTATAAAGATTTGCACAACGTTGGTAATAATATATACTATATGTTAAATGAATGCCTATATGTGTATATATATATATATATATATATATTGTATGTATTTTCCATAATGGCTTCGCATGGGTGCAACAAAATTCTTAATCATTGAAACGATCCTTTGAAATCTTGGAGAGTCAACATACTCAGATAGGAAGAAAAAGAGAAGGATATGGAAATAGAGGAAGGAAGAAATCATGAGAACAAAAAAATCACACACTGCGTGGATGAAAAGATTTTTTTCTTTCGAGAAATATATCGCTACTGGACTGGGTATATACTATATACTGTTGTCGTTTATAATACATGTCTACGAGTTAGTTGCGTGCGTGGTTCTCTCTTCGCTGATGACCTTTGTACCGGACAGAGAAGTCTCGTCGTTTAGTAAAACGCATAATGCACAGCATGCGAATGACCGGGTATCCCCGACACCCACGCTGGACACCCACAATCCTTTCGATTTAACGAGCGATCATATCGATACGCGGTATACTTAGTATACAGGATTTTACCTTCGGTTACATATACATATATGTGCCTTTGAATATCAGAGATCGGGGCAAGTTGAATCAACTTCTGATTCAAGATATGGGCTGAAGTCAAATATTGGCAATGTCAAATTTTGTACTGTTGAGCTTATATCTTGGTAATTATAATTGAAACGAATAATGGCCCAAAAAAATTATATCAAGATTGTATAAATATTCGATATAAAACACTGTATTTAATCTGTATAAGAAAATGGACATATAGAATTTCCTACCTGTTATATATAATATATATGAAATAGAGCGCGTCAAAATTTTAAAAAAAAAATTTATTTATTTTTCTGACCTTAATAACGCGACTTAATTTTTTAATGTTTTTGTTTGTTTGACATTTGTTGCAAAACAAAAATCGCAATTGAGACACCTCTAAATATTATTTGCCAGCGAATTCCTTTGGTACAGTCGATTGTTAGGACAGCTCCTCGAGTTTAAGCCATCAAGACAAAAAAAAGTGCGATAATAAGCCTTAAGAAGCAGAAATTGACAAAAAAAAATGTTTAAATGAAATAAATAAATAAAATTAAAAAATTTTGTTGACACACCCTAATATGTATACACATACATATAGAGTTTATATAAACTGAAGATTTTTGAAAAATTCGTTTAAAGAATCTACAGATTATATAGAATTTGTTAAAAAATGTTTGCTTTTTATATATGTATTAAATATAGAAATTTTACATGTCTTTTTTTAATCATGTTAAAAAATAAAAATTATAAATACGGTTTTACAGATCATTTTTTCACTTGGGGTATGTACCATGAATTTTAGTCTACGCGGTCACTTCGTGACAATCGCTTGTCTATTTCGAGAGTGGAATCCCCCGGGTGCATAGTGGCGCATAGCTCTGGGCCGGAGTGGATCGCGACAAGAGCATCCCCGTCGCATACGACTCGCATACCCCAAACCTCGTCACCCGCGGGGTCGCGCACGTTAAAGCTATTCCGAGAGAGCGTTCGGGTTCGCACGAGAACTAAAAGACAGACAAAACCTAAGAGACAGGGTAGAGGGCACGCCGAAATAAGTAAAGTGGAAAGAAAAAGGAGAAGAGTTGAGTGAAATACAGGCTTTCATTTCAGGATCTAAAAAATTATATTACAATCAATATAAATCAAAACGATGGTAGAATAAATCTACAAATTACTATAAAAAAATGATATATCATATTTTGATCGTATAATATACAAAATAAATATTAATTTTTTTAATAATAATTTTTTTGTCGTCGTAACAAACAAAAATAGATTCGCCGTTGAAATGCATTTCTAAACTAGCTTTTATGTCATTATTTTATATTTTTTTTATTCCCGTGGTGTCTTTTTGGAAAATTATTGGTAAAACTTGACCAGAGCGATTAAAAATTATTTTTTACAATTCGAACTTCAAAAAATAAATGATAAATTTATCTTGTATATTCTAAAAATTAAATGCTGTATATAATGATGGTAAATGTAATCACTGCCTGCTCTACATTAACAGAAAATATGTATTTACAACCACAAAAGTTATGCACGCCGGGCGATCTGCTCGTAAACGCGTATTTGGCCTGGTTCGTGCCCCATTCGCTTCGTCGTCGGGCCAATAAACGTCCCAATAATGACCGAACCCGCGCTACCGTTATTCTTGTCTACAAATATTTACCGAGGGAAACTCCTCCGCGGGCTCATATCGCGTCTCCGTTGCGGGCGGGTTCATGGAGTTGTAAAAAGATGAAAGAGCGCATCTGAGTAAGCTAAGGAACGTGAACGACGAACCTTCAGAAGAGGTCTACAGACATTCTAACTCTTCACGGGAAACTACTCTTTTAAAAAATACTGAAAGTTTTTATGCATAAATTCGATAACTAAATTTGATTTACAATTATTGTATAAAATTAATGTACTTTTGCGGTAAAATTAAAGCAAGTTATTGAATGTGCTCTACCTCACATTAATTTTACATCACACTTGTGTATTAAATTTAATTTACTTATATATAGTATATTAAATTTAATGGTATATTAAAATTAATTTAATATACTAGTTTATGCATACAAACTTCCAGTAAAAGTACATTAAATTCCAAGTACATTTTTCTTACAGTGCAGAGCGCAATAAATAAATAACATATTTACCGTCATAAAAGTTAGTTTTTCACATGAAAAAAAAAAATCAAATAAACTAAAACGTAAAAAGAAAGACGCCTGCCAATAACATTTCGAAAAAAAATTAATAAAAAAAACAAAAAGAAAATAAAACGAAAGAGTCGTCGCGAGTCAGTCGTTCCATAATTTTCACGAGAGTATCCTCAAGGCGACGATAACAGGAAAGAGACTGGCAACACTTCTGCGCGAGTGTAGCATGCAAGGGAATACGAAGTGCACGAGTGAAATGACCATTTGCCATTCGTATGGACCGAAGAAAGTCTCGCGGTACAGAGAGAGAGAGAGAGAAAAACACACTGGCTCTCGAGGGCTTCCGCGCTCGCGCTTCTCGCACAGTGAGAATTATTATCGTTGTTCTAATTATAATGGGCTGAGCCTGAGGCCGTGGACTGGCGTCCTCGCAGGATAAAAAGCCCTGAACGTCGAGAAGAGAATTCTCTATTCTCTTTTCATATCTCTCTCACTCTCTCTTTCTATCTCCACTTCTCTCCCTCTTTCTTTTTCTCTGTCTCTCTCTATATATGAGCTTCAGTTACCCTGTTCTTTCTTTATCATCTTCTCCCACTTGTTCTCGCGTTCAACGTCTCTCGCGCAAGTATAATTCCCTTTGCACTCGCGGGCGCGTTACCGGTCCTTCTCCTTTCTTCTTCTCCATTCCCTCTCGTATATTATCTCTCCCGCGTATAGGTTCTCTCCTGTGTTGCCCGACGGGCACGCGTCATTATCTGGAGCGTCTCGCACTGTGTGCAACCGTCTTTTCCTTTCCCTCTTGGGCCCTCTACAACAGTAATAACGATACGCGGTCTCGGGAGCTCGGGAGCATGCACGCATGCTCGCATAACTTCGAAAATAAGAAAAGAGTTTGCGTGTATATAGGAGATCGGGGCAAGTTGGTTAGAGACAACTTAAAATAGGATTAGTTGCGCAGGTAATTTCTGACATTTTAACAGCAAAAGTTTCTACGCTCCATAGTGCTTACAGTGAAGCACGTTAGGCGACAACACCTAACTTATTTATCACTTGGCGAAATTAATAATTAACGTCGTTTTTTTATTGCTGCACGGAGAAAAATTGATTAATTAGCTCAATCAAGTATTTTGTTAGGTAGTCATGGACTTGGTTGTAATAATTAATTAACCATTGTGGGCTTACTAAATATTCGACTACCTACCAAATGACTTGGTTAGGTTAATCAATTTTTGTCGCCTAGTAAGTTTATAGCTGTAAAACTTGGTTATCCCAACCAACACGGATAAAAATAATTGGTTGCCCCAATAAACTCGCATGGCTAAATATGCTCCAAGCGAATAAATTGGCTAGGTTAACCAATTGTTTGATTGGACAATTCGTTAGTTGCCAATCAATTAATTTGCTGGCCTATTTCACTTATTTATCGCCCCGACGAAATGATTCATTTCTGTAACGAACTAGTTTACTATTCCAACTAATTTCATCGATTGGAGCATATTCAACCAATTACTTTTTTTCCCGTGAAGCCTTTTTCTCAGTGCAAAAGCATGGGAAATTGTTAAAACTGATTCAACCCGCCCCGATCTCCCCTAAGTAAGCGAAGTTACCGAAGCAACAGGGTACAAAGCGAAAACGAGTGGTAACGTTGAAACGCTAAATAATCGATTGCCGCGGGCGTATGCAATCGAGAAATCTGAGAGTGACGTGCTGTATCCTTGCAGAAATCCTTGCTAACACGCGTCTTACCTCAGAAGCCATCACCGTACGGGAAAACAGTGTTGGATTCGAGCGGGGTAAAAAATTCAAGGTTCTTTTCTCTATTTTCTCTCTTCAGCTTCCTTCCTCTCATATTTTATGCAGTTTTGTTGTTATTTATCGCCTCTGTGATGGGTCAGTTCTGTCCAAAACAAAATGAGCCTAGATATCGACGTCGATTTTCCGACAAAAGCTCCTACGGCGTCTGGAAAACTTGAACTTCATTCGCTTCTGACTTCAGCTTTCGTCCTCTCTTATTTTATTCTGTTTTGTTGTTATTTACTGGCTCTCTGATGGATCAGCTCTGTCAATTTAGTCCAAAACAAAATTGATGCATACCGTCCTGTTAAATGTCGCAGCCTGGATATCACCGTCGATTTTCCGGCCAAAGCTTCCGCGACGTCTGAAAAACTTGAACTTCATCCGGCGTCGCCCTTCTATCTCACATTTCCCTTTATTTTTATCCGACAAAGAGTCGCACGAGAGAAAGGAAGGAAGGAAGTTACACCGGTGAGTCGCGACTGGAAAGTTTCTCAGCAACAGCTCTTATGCGACACATGGGTATACGCTATAGTATGTTGTATGTATAGAACGAATAACTATATAGCTACTACGTGGGTTATGGGTTCCAGCTCGTCGACGTACGAATCGCAGGCGTACCACTCGCCCACCAACTTTCCGGAAGGACGATACGTCAAGTCGACTGACAAATATTCAAGGAAAGCGATGAGCCGCCGACTGCTTTCGCTATACTTGATCCTTCTCCTCCTCCTCTCGACTAATGTATTGCAGTCTCACAAAACTCGAGCGATCCATTTGCTCGAACGTCACACCATCAGACGCGAATTTTCAGACTTGATACTTTCAAAACCCAACGTCAAGGGTTTTGTCTTTAACATAAAGCGCTATATGGCGGTATTGTAATATATAAACGGTAACTGAATCAGTTCGAATCTCCAGGGTACGTCGTTACCGATGAGATGGATGGATACGAGAGACTCGACACAAATATTGTATACATATATTTGTCGATAAAGTGCCAATACTCTATTGTCATATTGATCAGAACTTGCAGCCCAAGTAAACTAATTATATATAGACCAACATATAGAATTTTGCACGGAAAGAAAGGCTTGGTTGAAACAACCAAGCGCTATGGTTATATATGCGCCAGACAATTAATTGGTTAGACCGACCAATTTCTTGGTTAGGCTACCAATTTCTTGGTTAGACCAACCAAGTGACTTGGTAAGCTAACCAAGGTACTTGGTTAGACCAACCAAGAAGTTGGTAGCCTAACAAATAACTTGGTTGGTCTAACCAATTAATTGTCTAGCGCATATATAACCATAGCACTTGGTAGTTCCAACCAAGCCTTTTTTTCCGTGTGGACATATATAGTCTGCATAAACGCTATATACAATCTATATGCATTTTATATATAAGAACAACTGTAAAGTTGGGCTTATGTATAAATTGTATATAAAACGTATATAGGCTATATATGTCCAATTCTATGTTTAAAACTAGATATATATTTTTATGCACTCTATATATCATTTTTTTACTTGGATATATACCGATAAAATTATGAGCCCTTAGCGTTATATGTTAAAAAAAGGAGCCGGTATATTTTTCTCAGTGTGCGGCGTGGACAACATCTGTACCACTTACTCCATACTCTCGGCCGAGTGGCCTCTCTCGATACTGCAAATTTATGCGCGCCCGATTGCTCACCATCGTTATATACTATGGCGCCTAATTGGCACACAGGGCTCCAGAGCATTCTTAATTGCCCAGCGCAAAGATGCGACCATGGTGACACGTGGACACGCGACCACGTCGCCACCCATGCAGTTGTCACACGGAGAAAAAAAAAAAAAACATTAAATAGGAGCCCGTGACGAATTTTGGAAAAGTGTCGTGTGTCAAGGGTGCGAAAATGATTGAACGGTCGTGAGTAATAACGATCGAATTCTTTATTATTATTTTTAATTTATTCCGTCTGTTATATACGATGTGCTATTGGAAATCATTATGCAGTGGCCAAAATCTGTAGCCGTCTCTCATGGCAAATTTACAACACCCTTAGGCAATACTTTTTTTTCTTGCAATCTCCGACGACTCGAAGACTAAGGAAAAAAATTGGCGTCTGTTGTTAGAGAGACAAACGAGCGCTGATAAAGGTAATAATAATGGTGATTATGATCCATCCGAAAATTAAGGGAATAGCGAAAATATTTGACGTACCTCATTATTTACACTTTGTGTCATGTACAAGTTTTTTTTTGTTTGTAGAAGCGTTATACATGTAGAATAATTTCTTGGACGTTGTCGTTAAATTCTGTGCACGGCATTCCTTTCATATTTATTTGTAGAGTATACTTTGGGACAATACAATATCAGTCAATTTTCTACGAAAATGGAATTGGAAAAAAATTTCGTGAAAAAAAAAATTAAATAGCAGCGAATGACAAATTAATTGAATTCTTTATAACTATTTTTTATTTATTTCCGACGTTATAATACACAATGCTGTTGGGTATCATTAAGCAGTGGCCAAAATCTGCAGCATAATGTGAGCCGTGCCTCGTGGCAAATATACAGACACCCTTAGGCAGTACTATTTTTTTTTCTTGCAATCTCTGACGCCTCGAAGACTTAGCAAAAAAAACGAAAATGGAGTTCGTTGTTAGAGAGACAAACGAGCGCTGATAAAGGTGGAGCTTTCTCCGCTCAGCTAGTTTTTTTTCTGTTACTTTTTGCCTTATTCTCTTGGTCTCTACCTTAAAAGCTCTAATTCCTTAATTTCGTAACGATCCTCGTGTTGTTAACGAGCGCCCAGGTCTAGTTTACTTTCTTTCTGCGAACGTTCTCTGTGCCAGGCGTTTTTCCATTGAAACCTGCTGGCTCTTTTTTTTTTGTATTCTTCTTCACAACCAAACGAAACCTTTCTGCGTTCTCTTTTTCTCAGCTTTTTTCCTTGACAAGTCAACCTTTGCTATGGCAGTATCGATGTTTCTTTCAGGCACATCACTCTCAACTATCACGGTAATTACCAGTTGTTATAGCTAAAAGCTTCTTGACAAGATACACGTCCTTTAATTTGAAAAAACGAGTATCCATGGGTGTGGTAGTTTTTCCATCAGAGAATATTTCTTAAAAAATCGATCGTTACGACCCTTCGTCGTCAGGGTTGCTTCCCTATACTTTACCGCAGATTTTCACTCTCCGCGAATCTCCCCATACGAGCTTTTATATGCTCTGAGGCTTTCTAACGGGGTTGCGTGTGCGTGGGTTCGATAAGAGCTACGAAATGCGATTAACTCAGCGAGATAGCAAATGAGAGAGGTTTGCATCGTTCTTCTCTCTATGAGCCCTTTAAATGCGTGTGGGTCACTTCGTCTCGTCGTTGAAGCTTCGTGCGTGTGACTTTTGCAGACATAAACGAGGAAAAACGCTCGAGTTACGACAAGAGAGAGCATAAATTGCACGAGCCTGTGGCAAAAGACCTTTGTCTAGTCATAGTTTTACGTTAAGGGTTGGTCGTCACTTTGATGTCGACGTGTTTTAGTGCAACTTTCACTAAAGAAAAAAAAGTTGGCATTGGTAATTATAAACAGAAGGTAAAAAAATGTATCTATTTATATAGTAGTGTGTAATTATTAAATACTGCAAATATTTAATGGATGGTAATGATTAGTTAGTGGTAGTAGTTTCGGTAACTATATATATAATATAAATATATTTATATTTATATTTTTTTTAAATATTTTTTAAATATTTTTATATTTATAATATAATAAAAAAATGAAATTACAAAATTTTATTCATTTTATCGTTAAAATTTATTTTTTTGTGAATATAATATACACTGTTAAAAAAATCCGAGGTAAAATTACTAAACATGTGCAGGAACAACTGTTACAGAAACCGTGTATGGAATTTCAACTGCGACGTTGAATTTTACAACACTGGTATATAAAATTTACGTATGTATATGAATTAATACACATTGTGTTGTAACACAATGTATATTAATTCTGATTTACTGCACAAAGTTAGTGAATTTAATATACACTTGAATAGTAATTTTCAATATTCGTGTTGTAAATTTCCTTTTTTTAACAGTTTACAGTT
The DNA here is from genome assembly GCA_963970395.1 of Ephialtes manifestator. Classification (NCBI taxonomy): domain Eukaryota; kingdom Metazoa; phylum Arthropoda; class Insecta; order Hymenoptera; family Ichneumonidae; genus Ephialtes; species Ephialtes manifestator. The sequence continues at coordinate 537,737 of OZ019975.1, read as the reverse complement.
TCACAACATCATATTATTTTTATTCAACGTCATTGAATAAAATTAAATTTGTTTTACGTTGAATTAATGGTTTCCATTAAGTCCATCGTTTATGGAAATATTGTGAATTTATAATATTTTTTTTTTAAGATAATACACAGAAAAAAAATACATTGTTTTAATATCAAGAGTCGCGGTAGCGACTCGACGCCAAGTAAAAATTATTTTTATTCCACGCCAAAACATTGAATTTATGGAAGTGACTGAAAAAATAACAATGTTTAAATGAAAAGGTTTCACCATAGTTACAATTCTTTGCAAACTCTGCAGGGGTTGAAAATCTACGTAGGGGATGCGCGAGCTTCAGTAACAGAGCAGCAAGTCCCGTCGGGTGCATTCGAAAAGAACAGGAGTGAGAACATATCGGGCTTGCAGCAACGCGTGCCACGCGTCGATAAGTCGAAAGCGCGTTGTTCGTGAAAAACGTGGCTATTGCCTTCCACGCCTCTCTGCAACACGAACCATCCTCTCTTTCCCATTTTCAGCGACTAGTGTGACTCAACGAGGGTAGATACGACCGATAGAAGAACCCCTGGTCAACATTCAATGTTGGAATATAAATGCTGTAACAACCGCGTTCGCTTGTATCATATAGCAAAAAAAGTGATTTGTTCCGAGAGTTTTTCAATACACAAATGTCTGGATTTTATCGTCGCGATATACTGCAAATGGAAAAATTTTACAATAAAAACGTAACAAAATAAATCGTACAGATTTGAAAACATATGTAACATTTAATAGCTGTTGATTTTAGTTTCAAAATAAAAAAGAAAAAAATAAACATCACGATATTTCCGTTAAAACAGTGGTTTAAAATGAATGTTTAAAAGATAAAATGATAAGTGAACTTATTAAGTAGATAAATTGCATAAATATATAATTAAATGTCATGTCTATTTAAATAATGCACGTATTTCAATTTATTCTATTAAACATATTTTTATATTCTATATAATTATATATAATTTATATAATCTGAAGACTTTAGAAAAATTCGTTTAAATAACCTAAAGAATTTATTTGAAAATGTTTGCTATTTAATTTTTAAAATATCTTAAGATTATATAAATGATATATGTATTAAATGCAGCATATAGAACCCGAGTAGAAATTCAGCTACGGGGAATATCAGGCCCTAGCGTGGTAGCCGCATTTAAATCTAAGGCCTGGCAACCTTATACGGACCTGGCAGAAAAGTAACGCGGCGCATGATCAGGGCCAGATTAAGTTTTCCAGATAAGGGCCAGATAGAGGCTGCCCTACTAAGCCCCTACTTATAAAAACGGCAAATAAATTACAAAATAATTATCTGCGCTCATAGAATTCGATTTATTTTGCACTTTCTATTGGATATTCGAGCTTATTTAGTTTTCGGTACATATTAATTGCTGAAAAAGAACATGTAAATTTATTTGCCGTTGGTGGGAATCGAACCTTGATCCTCTGGGTGACAGTTCTACGCCTTAGCCCGCTCGGCCATTGAAATCTTAGAAAGTTTATATATTTATTGTCTATTTGAAGTAAACTTAAAATGAAAACACGTCAAGACTGTACATCCATTTATTGTGACTACAACCGAAATATTCAAAATGATGGGGCGGTCACCCATCCAGGTACTGGCGTTTGACGGTCAGTACCTGGATACATTTCACAGTAATCCTAGCTGTGCAGTCCGGTAAAACGTGAGTTTCAGCGAAAATTTCGAATACTTCTCGATGGGATAAAGATGTGAAAAAATCCAGCACACGCAAGGTGCTGAAAAGATTGATTTTGCATAACAATAATTTTTTAATGTTTTTAACGAATGCCGTATCTAGGCCTTACATGAACCTGATAGTGTAAATTTACGGCATATCTAAAAAAAACTATGCCATACGAAGACCGTATGTGGACCTGACCAGGGAAAAAAAGGTACGTAAGACAAAATCTTGGTCCGAATGCCACAGGAAGACCTTATGCGAAACGGATAAGGTCGAAGAATGGCATATCTATATGAAGTTGCCGTATATAAAACCTGACATGGACCTGATCCGGTGTGAAGACGGCATTATTAAGTACGAATGCCATATCTCGGCCTTATATGGACATGATCAGGTGAATTTACGGCAGCTCCAAATAAGGTTACCGTACCTAAAACTAATCTGGACCTCGTGTGACAGCAGGCATGCCTGATGAAATTTCTACTCGGGAAATTCTACATAACCATTTTCTTAAATAGTTTTATCCATAATGCCTCGCAGATAATTTTTTCACTTTGGTTGGACCCTCATGTGTTCTATATCGTAGATACTGCAACGATGGTCAGCCATTAGCGGGTGAAAAGCCATTTTGTAAAATTTACCGGAGCAAGACAATCGCACGTAGGGTAAAAGGGCCTTCAACCCCTCTGTATCGTACGTATAGTGGATTCTGTATATCTACTAGCTCTATCTCTGGACACGGGCCCATGAGCGATATAGGTAGTGGAAACGCGTGAGCTAGAGTAACCCTCGGTTCCCCATACGGCGATGTTGTCCCTCGGGACTGCAGAAATGCACTACTAATGGCCGAACCGTGTTGCATTAGAGGATTAATGCAGTCTACCCACGTGGTGCTAGTATGAAACACCCCAACGTTGGTATGTAGTTGGTTATCGAAAATCCGAACCTTTGCAGCGACCCCAGACGATCGTTGTCTCAATTTCTTTTTCATCTTCTCCTCTCCAAGTTCAATGCCCTATTTATGAAAAATTTAAAAAAAGTAATACAACAATTATCGTAAAAACAATTTATGTCTTTTTTATTTATTTATTTATTAAACCGCTGATCCAAAATATATTTAAGGCAATTTTGAATACACTAATGATTGAGGAGTTCTAGTCGTTTATTTAAAATTTCTCCTGACCAATGAGAATTTTTTTTTTTATTGAATGCGAATTAGGCTGATTATTGTCCTGAATGTGGTATTATATTTTATAGCGAGAAGTATGTTGTTTTGGGATAATGACGATGATTCAGACTTGACCTGCTCTATAATAAAGATGATAATAACAATGATTCCTAATATTACTGTTATTATTGCGCACAAAGCGCATAACGAAACTTATGGTGCTCCATGTAGACGAGGGACGAGCAGTACTGAGAGCGATTTACAGCCCTGTAAAATCAACGGGAACTTTATTGGGTCGTATCACGAGTAACGATCGACTCGTTGTCGTCGGCCGTGACATCGTCGCGGCTCGGTCCGGCTACGCGATGGAGTATATACCGAGCGAAAGCGTCGTCGACGAGTCTCGTAAAAGCTCCACGCTTGGTCGACGATGCTTCGGCTGTTGGCTGAGCAGGTACAGCAGATTTTCGAAAGCCAGACTTAGAATCTCGTTCCCTCACTTTCCTCTCGTTCAACGATACGTTAAATCCTCCTCCGCGGACACGGTGGAAATGTTGGGAGGCTCTGGAAGATTTATCACGCGTTTGCATCGTTTAAACACTTACTCATTTAACTTTTTTTTTTACAGTTTCTAAATACACATTTTAATATAAAGAGACCAGGCCGAATATACACTGTTAAAAATGTTTATAAATTTACATTACCGAAAATTTTAATTATCAGCTAATATATTAAATTTAATACGCGAGTGCAGTAAAATTACAATTTTTTATACGAAATTTCCTAATTTTCATAGGAATTTTGTAATTATGTAAAAGAGCTTTCTTTGCACCCAGGAAAAAACTCGAGTACAACCAAACTAAAGTTTAGTTGACGTAAATAAATTTTCTAATTCGTAGGCCGGTCTAATAGAACTGTATTTACTTTAACTAAATTGTTTTATTTCAGTTGAGTATTTGAAATGAAATAAATATGTTTTCGATTTAAATACATTTTTTTCATACTTAGCATAAACAATGTGGAAATTAATAATTACAGGACTATCTCTTACAATGGGTCAATATGCAATACTATTAATAATGTTATTTTATCAAATGTTATCAAATTAACGTTGATTTGAATAAATGAATCTATATCAGATATATGTAATACAATAGTTGAAGAAAATAAAGGTATATTGGATTGAATGAAAATTTTAGTTCGATTAAATAAAATGGAATGTATACAGGAATTTCGTCAAATTAACTAGATGTTTTTACCGGGTAAATAAAGAATTTAGTAGCAATAAATAGAATTCTTCTTCAATGACTTCAATGATTAAAATAAATAAATATGTTCGAAATCAATACCATTGCACATTTCAATGATGATACATATATTTTTTATGGGAAGCGAATTTTAGTTAATACAAGTAAAGACGAATTAAATATATGAATTTGGTCACATTAACTAGACTTTTCTTCTGAGTGTACCCGTAATGAAAAAATACACTAAATATTTTTAACAGTGTATTTATTTTTCCCATTTTGAGGAAGAACGTGCGCAGTAGGGGCTGGAAATTTGTGTGTGTGTTACTACCATGCAGAGCGTTAATTAAGACGGCTATATTAACGATAAAGGGCGAAAACGACCCCTACATTCGCTGGTCCATGCGAAGGGGCCCCGGCAGCTTTTGTTTGTAGCTCCGGGCTATTCACCGGGAGGGGAATCACCCAAATTGTTCGAGGCTCGTGTTTATTTAGTGATTTATGCGATTGGCCAGCGAACACCGACTCACAGTTCCGTATACACAGAAAAACAAACGATTCTTTCTTTTTTTTCACTCACTAGCTATGCCATAACTACAGGAAATTTTCTGTTTAATGATTGGGGACGGCTTTGAGGAAACTGAGGTTAGCAATTTTTTTGAATGCGGTAATAACAATATCACGCAAAGCCAGACACAAAATAGGTCTGGTCGTTTGTCGATCGATGTGGATTGTGACCGGAAGTACTTGGGCTATTCGAGGCTGACCACAGCTTTACAGTCGATCGATCCTTCCCTCTGGTATTATATGGCTGTACTACCATGTCCGACATTTATCGACACGAATGAAAATTGACCAAAGTCTTGTTAGTCTCTGGCGATGAAGCCATAAATTAAGATTGACCGGATTTTGTTATTCTTGCTGATAAATACTAAGCCTAAGGGTCTAATCTTTGGTATTAAAAATCGAATGGCTTAAGAAATGGTAAAATACTCGGTTATCAGGATTTGGTCACGACGATTCTGAAGGCAAGAATCTCTCGGATCGTTAGAGAAGCTTTAGGCGAGCGTTAGCTGCTATCGCGGAAAGCCAGATCGTCATGATAGATAAAATTAAGGACCTCTGGAAAGGCCTGGATTACTGGAAATCGATAAAGTTCTCGATAACATCCTAACCGCAGCGCAAAGTGGGTGACAATCTTTCCGTGCTGTCTTTCCAAGTCGTCAGAATGTAGATCAGTTCAGAAATATATTCTGCCGTTTTTTAATTTTATTCATACCTGCAAGGAATGTCACTATATACATATAGTGACTATTCCTTTGGCTATTCATTTGGCACCAAGGAAAATAAGCGTCGGAACTGAATATAAAAAATTGAAGCTATTTCGTTAGAGGGGATTGAGTGTTCTTCTTAAAGACGATCATAAAATGGATATAAAAGAGACATCAACTTATAGTCATAGCCGGTGAAGAGGAATGAATTCACAGTGAACGATAGTTCACTTAGAACCAAGATCAAACGGTATAAATTTCCGTTTATATAACAAAATTTGTAGTTACATCAATGAAGTTATTACAGATTTTTACAAATTGTTTTTCCAATACTGGCTAACTTCATTCTCATTTAGGACTGGCTATTCAAATCCTCATTACATAAAAATTAATTTCTTTACACGAACTATTAAAATCGCATAAATTGAGAATTACAGAATTAGTATCTTATTTATAAACAGCTGGTTTGTTTCTTCGTGTTCATTATTTTATCTATTTTTCGATGTGCCTCTGATGACCTACACAATCCCAAAGTAGGCGGTGACTCTTTCGCAGCTGTAACCATAGATCTCATATGGAATTGTAACCCAAAGTCGAATCGATAGTTATAATTATATCGGTATACATGGGAAGGGGGTTAACGGAGGTGGGGACATAGGAAGACAGATTGAAATGGATGAGGAAAAGGGATATAAAAGGCATACAAAAAATTGATTTAAAAAAAATTGCTCACAAACAAAATGTTTAAAAACGAAAAATTGCTTCCAAGAATATTGAACCAAATCCAATATATTAGCCAAGTAAAACTCTCTACAAAACAAAACTTGGCGTGCCAGCGACTACCTCCCGTGCATAGTCCATTAAAGTGAGTGCGAAAGAAAGCAATTCCTAATTGTATTTCGAGTTTCATAATAACGCAGCGTGAGCTCAAGTTGCATATCGTATCTTACGGATTACTTTTGTCTAATTCATCACTCATCACCTCTACTTACTTTTTACCTCATTTAATCTAATATCTTTCTCTGCTTTCATTGGATACATCTGGCAACGCTATACACGATCTATTGCCTGATACTCAATTTGGTGTTTTAAGGTTGATATATGTAAAACTTTGAAAGATTGTTCTTTCTTTTATCCATTTTCTTTGTGATGACCTACACAATCCGGAAGTAGGCGGTAACTCTTTCGCAGCTGTAACCATAGATCTCATATAGAATTGTAACCTAAAGTCGAATCGATAGTTATAATTATATCGGTATACATGGGAAGAGGGTTAACGGAGGTGGAGGGACATAGGAAGACAGATCGAAATGGATGAGGAAAAGGGATATATGCGCTGAAGGGAACCGCGGTCTGTTGTACCGTGCAACCCTCGGGCTCTCTGACCGTTTGCGTGTCTCGACCACATCAGCGTTGTGCAATCGATGCGACTGATGGACGCGGTTCTGTGCCTGGGGGTTGGAAAGGAGGAGGAGGAGGAGGAGGAGGAGGGAGTCTCTATACCGTTGATGCAATAGAGGAGCACGAGCCAAAGGTAGAGAAGGAGTACGAAGAACAGAACTGGGGAGTTGACTGGAATGGAGCTGGAGAATAGGAGTGGTGCCGGAGCCAGCCGCCTGAATTTCTATTATATTTCCGGCGTACATCGCGTGATTCGAGAATTGGCTTGGCCGATCTCGCGGTACGTAGTGAGCTCAAGCTCGCTTTTGCTTTCAGCCGCGAACAAACCAAACTATAACCCAATCGCATTGGTCCCCCGCCCACAAAACATTCGCTAACATGCAAGGCCTTTTTCTTTTGTTTAGTTCATTATTATTTAAAACTGGGAGGGGAGGGGGGCACGTTTCGCGATGAAAAGTCAGCCAACTTCCGATATACATGATTTTTGCTTCCTCATAGAGGAAGCTTTGTTTTTGTGCGATTTTTTTTTTCGAGTTTATTGTCAGAATACTCAAATAGGTGTAAAATGTCGAGGAAAGTGGTTTGGAAAAAATGTATGGATGGATGAATAATTTTTTATGAATAAAGCTATGTTAAAGGAGGATCGATATTGAATTTGTAATGAATCTGTAAAAAAAGTTCGGTTTTTATGGGTTTTTCAATTTTTCAAAAAATAGTCGTTTTGCTCTAACTCACGTCAAATCTCACCAAAATAACTGAAATTTTCTACAGATGAAAAGTAGCATTCAGCGCTGCAACCTACCAAATTTCGTTTGGATTTTATGTGATTTTGAATTATTCAAGAACTACATAGGTAACGAAAAAAGTTGCAAAGTAGAACTTTGTACATTCCTAATGCATTTTCATTTTTTTTACAAAGCTTCCCCTATGAGGAAGCCAAAAGTAGAAAATAAACTTACGCATAGCATTTTATTTGTGAAAAATGAAAATTAATGTGGAAGCAATGTGCAAAGTTTCAGTTTGCAATTTTTTAATTATTGTGTTGGTATATATATACACACACGATTGTTTCATTTTTAGGACTATAGCCAGAGGTAACTGAATGCAGTTTCAGGAATTTTCAATCAAATTTGTATCTCTGTCTATCAATCTATCACCCCTCCGGTTTTACTCACTCTCTTGTTTGTCGTATCCCCTTGTTGCTCTCTGTATAACCAAACATATTTTACAAAACGACTAACAGCGAATTTTCCGCTCGCGTGGATACGCTCTCTGCGACTCGAGTTCCAAACGGTAGCGGAGTCAGCATACGCTGCGAACGGAAATGATTGCGCTCACCGAGAATTTCACTCTGCCTCTGTGTATGTAGAGATGTATGTGTGGACCAAACGCATCGCACGCAGCGAGTCGCCGTGCGTATCGCACCGACGGACGAAAGAGCGAAGCGGATGTTTGCAGGAAGCGAAGGCCTTTGATGTATCAATTACAGAATAGCACAGCCAAGTCGACTCCCAGTGTGTACGTACAAAATTGGCTCATATTGTATCTAGCAGCGCGCTGAGGCGCGGTGTCGGCATTACCGCAGGGACTCTCCCAAAGGACACTCTACAAATAACAAAAAAACGCCGTGCAAAGAATTTAGAGCCAACGTCCAAGAAATTATTCTACATGAATAACGTTTCTACAACAACCAAAAAACTTCTACATGACACAAAGTATAAATAATTAGGTACTTCAAATGTTTTCGCTATTCCCTTAATTGTTATATCGACTCTTCAATTATTATTAGTTTATTCCTTAGCATCCTTTGGAATTATCAAAAATATTGAGGACATCAAGTGCTGCTGATGGAACGCCTAAAAAAATAATTAACAACAAATCAACCGAAGCGGTTGTCCTGTTGTCTTTATTTGCTTCCAATCTCCCCAGTAGTTTCAGGTTATATCGAGAATTACCTGGAATTGGTAAAAGAGACGGTCAGAACTGGTAGTTCAAGACTCTAGAATTGCCGGGATAGTGATAAAGGTAGAAGAACTATGGAAGGGATTGAGGGAGAAACGGGTTGGTTGGCTTAATAGGATCGAAGTCTCAATTTACGGAACGGTGGATAGATACGACAAAGACGGCAGAGTACGAGAAACGGGAGCTAGGGCGATATCCGGGCAGCGTATTAAGACATGACGAAAGAGAGCCCGAGATAATCGTCCGAGAATCCTAGCATAAATCCGAACTGAGGTTATCTCGATATTTTAGTATTCCTACCGAGGAATTAGCTTCCTCTCTTTCTCTCTCTCTCCGCCATACTATATAACCGATGGTATTCCGGGGACTGGAACAAATTTCCAATATCCAGTACGGTTACGCCCGACCGGATACGAGACACTTACCTATCGTAATTACCCCGGTCTCCCCCTTTCGTTCTCTCAACGCCGTGTCCTTATCGCCTCGTTCGGTGACGCGCGACGTTCCCCGCTCTACGAGAGTTCCTACTCGGGAAAACTCTTTCCCCAATCGTTTCCCTACAATTCCCTCTACCTTAGTCTAGTCAGCAACTCTGGATTGCCGCGTGCTTCCCCCAATTTACTCAGAGTCAATTTGCCGTTCCTCTCCATTCCGTAAAATCTGTCCTCGCTGATAGCAAAGCAGGTAATATGGAAATCGACTGTACCATCAATACACCGATAAGATATCGAACATCTAGACCATCAAAGTCTTGGAAGTATCTACGAACTGCGATGTCCAATGGCCCTTGAGTTAATAATAGCACTATTAACATCGATGGAGACTATCGCGAGATATAAACCGTGCAAGGCAAGATGAATTCGGAGTTCGGTAACAGAGGAAAATGAAAGTGTAAGGGAAACAGCAAAAAAAAGGAGGAAAAAAATGAAGGAGAGGAGAACCTTTCACCGTCGTAAAGTTTCTTGCTGCTTGAATAAAAGCGATGGATGGAGAATGAGCAGCTAATACTCGATTGTTTAATCCTTGTGCGAGGTAGAAAGAGGCAGGATACCGAGAGAATACGCATACCGAGACTGCGGACCGGAATGAGGCTTCCAAGAGTCTCGGCTGGTTCTATTGTGTTGAAGCAAGCGAAAAAGACGTGGAGGAAGGTGAAGGAGAGGGAGGATCTTCTTTTTGGACCTGGAACTGGGCCCGAGTGCCGCGAAATATGTAAATGGACATCGCGCAAGCGCAAAGACACGACCACCAGGACGAAATCTCGAGACGGTAAATGTGGCGCAGCGGCGCCGGTATTCGCGACGTGAGACGAAAAGAAAAGGTAAAGTGGGAAGGAACGATAGGGTAAGAGTAAAACGAAAGAAGGATGGAAGGACAAGCGGTGACTGAGCTGCGCGATACTGGGATGGTGAATTAGCATATTTTAGAATTGCATTAATTACCGCGACAGCCGCGAGGCTGATACCAACGACGAGACAGCGAGAGAACTTGAGTCTTGCGAGACGCGCGAGACTGAGGCATCGCGGAACAAACGCGAACAGAGTGCAAGAACAGCAGCGAACAACATAGACACTAAAGTGAGAGGGAAAGAAAGCAACGTTGTACGTGGGCGGTTTCCTCTTTGGCCGTGAGGACGATGGAGACGACAGACGACGACAGTGACGACGTTCAGGCAAAGAAACGAAACGGGAAGCGCGTCGTTTATTGTCCAATCCTCTCTTCTACAGCCCCAAGTCAAGTTCGTCGAACGAGCAAACGAGATGACGAACGCTCGTGTATAAAAAGATTAGTCATGATGGCCTTTTCTACGAAGTTAAAAGAAAGAGGATTCAGCATGTCTGTTTCAATTGCCAAAAGGCACTGAAGTTATTACTGTCATAGTACGCGGAGACAATATAAAGGTGGTTGTAAGAAGTCTAACAGGCGTCTGCGGTCCGACGATCATTACTCCTACGTCGTTTGTACACAGTTTTATTGCTGATGCGGAGAATGAATGAAGTCTTGATTATTTCGTTCGCAAAAGCGTCAAGTGTTGGAGTTATCGGTTGAGGGGCTCGTGGGAAGACAAAGAGAGTCTATCGTCTGATATAGTTTGAGGGTTGGATGAAAAGCAGGTCTCCTAAGGACCGCCTGACGCGTGTAATAATCGACGAGAAGCGACGCCGAAGTAAATTCATGGTGCGAGTCTCGACGGCTGTCGGTGATTCAGAACCCGGTCAGTGAACACGACGCTGTATTTCGTGGTATATATATATGGTCTCGCCGGGGTGCTTCAGGAGCTGTACATACATTCTCCGTATACATACCATGATGTAGGTACCATATAGGCACATGTACACGAGACACATCATCATAGAACCACGCCCACTAACACCACACAGCCTAATTGAGTGATCGAGTGGCCTTGCGGTGTTGGCACCTCAGGATACGTCGGGGACCGACTATACCGTGGTATATGGAGCGTTTCGGTTGGTTATCCCGCGGAATAAGGGAATCCTAACGTCACGCCGCACTCAACGTTCTAGTGTCTCAGCGATAGTCATGTAAACTGACGTCAATATTGCCATAGCATTCAAGATGCTGAATGATTTCGTGTTTTGACTCGGAATCCATGCTCCAGTGGTTCGATCACTTGTCACGGACAATTGACTTGTGTAGATAATCCGTTCGCGAACATTATCTTAAACTTTATTGAGCTGCTTTCTATGCTAAGAATAGGGCGATTGCAACAATTTACTAATACACCCTCGCGGACTGATCTTACCATTTTGTTGGTTGGTATACGGTGGGATTTGGTCGGATTTCGGTAGTATTGGAAAAATGATTAATGTTCGGGTTGTATAACCGACTATCAACCGAATTTCTACCGCTTGTTTTGCGCAAAAAATCAACCCGTAACCAATCAAGTTCCAACAGTTTACGAGTAGTCTACAGTTGGGTTAACGATTGGTTTTACAAATTCCTACCAACTTTCAACCTTTACACAGCATAGCAATTGGCTGGATAGTCGGTGGGTTTTCCAAATCCTATCAAACTCCAAACTTTACCCTGTGCAATGGCTCGAATTTGGTTGGTTACGGGTTGGTTTTTTGCACAAACCAACCCGTTGGAATTGGTTTGGTCAAGTTGGTCAAGTCCACGAGGGCATGTATTTTCCGTTTTGTTGCAGGTATTGGAATCCAATATCCGTCTAATTTGATTCTTTGACTCAGAATTCACGCCCCAGTGGTCATACCACTTGTCACAGACAATTGACTTGTGTACCTAATTCCCTGACGATATCAGCCCAAACTTTATTGAGCCACTTTCTATGTCAAGAATATGGCGATTGCAACCATTTACTAATACATGTATATTTTCCATTCTGTTGCAGGTATGAGATCCAATATCCATCTAAAGTTTCAATCATTGGTTATAAAGGTCGGTACGTTACAGCTACTAGTATCTAATGGAGTCTTAGATCATGCTTTGGCAACATATGTAGCGGACAGTTGGATACGCAGGTACAGTGAATTCTAGAGTTGACGATAATGCGAACAGCTTCCCCAACGTTGTATCTGTCGTTGTGCCACGGAAACGGTATATGTGACGACACGGTGGAGAACCGGTGCTACCAGCAGTCAGACAGTCAAGTCAGGACAGTCAGGCACTCTCGGGGTGTACATTATATTACGCGCGGGCGCACGCGGGACATTGCCAGCTTTATGAGCTCGTACGTTATCGCTCCAGTGTGCCTACGTACATACGTAAGTGTACGTTACCGTCCTCGCCCATGGACACACTCAATATATACATACACGCTGTGTATATAACGCATATACTGTGCATACATCGCATAGGAGGTGCGGGCTATACGCCCCAGCGTTTCTGGTGCCCGCGAGAGCGTAGGTGACAGCTCTGTCATATTACGAGCGAAATCGCGAATTTATTCCGTGGAGGCTCGTGAAGAATATCGCGAGCAACAGAGAAACAGCGACGGGTGGCTGCGCCTTCTCTCCTTACTCTTCCTACCCAGTTTCTCTTTCCACTGCCGCGCGATGTCGCTGAGTTTACGACGCCGCGAGCCGTCTGCTATCAACGCAGAGCCTCGCGCGCGTCATACCGACTTGAAACTAGTAACAATATTTCGAGCGCTTCGTTGTCGGGAATGCGAGGGTCGTGACGATTAATCGTCTGGTAGAAACAGCGCTAGCCTTCGTGATACTGTTTATATACACTAATGCAGAATTACTACATAACCCTGCACTGTGAAAAAGTCTTAGTTGGGTTTACTGAAATCTTAGTTAAAAATTTGACCTTTTCTTGGTAGGCATAACCAAGATTGGAACGACGACTGACACATTTAACATTAATATGCGACATACAAACAATTATTAATTAAGAAAAATATTTACACCCACAAAATCACACAGTAAATAATGTAAAAAAGATTTTCAAACATGAACAGGTACTTGCATATCCTCAAAGGGTCGTTCCAATTCTTTTACGGAAGTAATCATAAAAAGTCTGGCAGCAGCGTAAGTACATTTGGTCACCAAATGTTTTATTGTAGCTGTACCCTTAAGGGTTTTGAGGGGATGGAAGTGTGTGTTGGGATAATCAAGGATGGCTACTATTTTTTTAGGATTATGAATACCCGTTACAAACTCAAATGCGTTGTTCGTTCCGCGAAGAAAAGAATGAAGAGCTTGAGAGTTGAGTTTTTATATTTTTCTAAAATCATGGGAAATTTCTCTCCCCGCGCACACTACAAACACTTATGTATATTATCGTGAATGTAAAATATAGTTCGGTTGTTATAATGGGTCTTGCATCTATCATTTTTTCTAATCATGCGAAAACAGTTGTAGTTTATTAATTTACACTACAATGTAAGTTGTGATAACGTCGTTCATTCACGTACTGGAATTTACGCCTCCGGTGGATTAAAAAAATAATCGTGAAATCGCTCGGTACAAAAGATATTTTCTAATCCATTTCTGGTCGACGTCCAGTATGTCTTTGACCGTTGTAACATTTAACAGGCTCGACTATTTAGACTAGCGTAAATCTCGCTGTGTGTGGGAAACGGGAATCGATATGCAAATAAATGGAGCTAAGATCGAATCGCACACCCTTAAGACACGGTCTTAAGGTGATATAGAACGAGAGAGATAGGACCAATGGCTCAAGCACCATTAGGTCTATGTCTGTTGCACACATACATTTTCACCCTGGTTTAAGGCTGATTTACCTTCGCCCGTTGGTTTATCCGTTGAGAATGTATCGTTTACGTTGGTTAGGTGGACGGATTGTCGAAATGGAGTTTCTGCTTTCGTTCTGGCAGTCAAAAGAGTTTTCGCGTTCCACCCATTCTCCCAACTTTGTCTGTTAAAGTGAAAATATACAGGTCTAGTGTGAAGAATAATTTAATGTATATCTGCTTATTTTAAATAGCAATTTGAACCATTAAAGTATTCGTAACATTTACTTAAGAACAAATAATAAATTTTTGTTCTGGCAGTCAAAAGAGTTTTCACGTTTCACCCCTTCTTCCAACTTTGTATGTTAAAGTGAAAATATATGTTTCTAGTATGAACAATAATTTGAAATATATCCGCGTGTTTTAAATAGCAATTTAAACCATTAAAGTGGTTGTAACATTTATGTAAGAACGAATGATAAATTCTGCAATAACTTCTGGTATAACGAGAAGCACGAGTGGAAGGAAGAGATCATTAAAGATTCCTCAGGAAGAAGCGATAGGAAAGTCTCTGCTTCAGGCTTGATCCGATCATCGAGATCGAACGATCCAGGGGATTGAGTGGCTCTCGGTCGATCTACGCTCTCCCCCGGTGAGCGTGACGATACGCGGAGTCGCGTAATAGAGCTAGGCACGCTAGAAAAAAAAATTGAAGGAGAAGAAGAAGAAAAAATAATAATGAAAATAAGAAGAGTGCGAGGAAGCGAAAGAGCAACCTGGCCGAGGGTGTTCCTACGGGGTCTCCACGTACGGATGCAATTTATTCGATAAAAAATTCCAACTCGAACACAGCTGCGCTCGTCAAGTTGTCTGTACACGAGAAGGTACGTTATATAGAGTCTTGGACTGTAGCTCGTTCGATAATTCACGTTGCAATTCTCGGAGCCCTTCTCTCGTTTGCCAGATCGATACGTGCAATCGAATCGTAACAATCGTCGTTACGTCCACAGAGCATTATATCATACCGCCCATCTCGAGTTCAACATACGTGCTACGTTTATTTTATTTCAGTCTTCATACACTTTTTTTTTTGTTTGCAACTTTAAAGAACTTGATATAGAGTTTCATACTTCTCTCTTCATATCGATTTGCGGTGGTCGTAGCCAACGAACGCTCCCGGGAATAATTCCAGGCAGGAAAACCTTTTTTAACCCCGTGTTCTTCCCTCTCTCAATCCTCGCTTATAGGGGAGAGCGGGGCAAAATGACGCGGCAGCACGAACGAAACGGGCAATGCTAGAACTGAAGTAAAATGTTACACATGAAAACAAAAATTCGTATATCGACATGCGACATACCGC
Organism: Ephialtes manifestator; assembly: GCA_963970395.1. Classification (NCBI taxonomy): domain Eukaryota; kingdom Metazoa; phylum Arthropoda; class Insecta; order Hymenoptera; family Ichneumonidae; genus Ephialtes; species Ephialtes manifestator. The sequence continues at coordinate 522,407 of OZ019975.1, read as the reverse complement.
AGCTTTATTAATTTGTACAAATATTTTTCAAATTAACAAAATGCTAAGTTTTTCACATTTTAACCAATCTTTTCAGAAGCAGAACTTAAAATTAATTTTAGAAACTATGGTGATGAATTGTTACCGAAAACCTTTAGTACAAAAGTTAATAAGAAATAGACAGACTCACATAACTAATCAGTCGAACAACTCACACTGAAAATAAGCTTTTGACATTTCTTGCCTATTGAACCTCCCATATATTTTCGAATGTACTTTATTTCCATGGGAGTCGCCATTTTGCCCCGCTCTCCCCTATGGAGGATAGTGTAGCATACCAGTTGAACTGCGGAATGCGTTCTCGTTTAGGCTCTATATGGCGAAGGGCGTCCGGGTCGGTGAAAGAGAACCAAATGGGGGAGGGTTCGCACTCAGCCCCGGTTAGTTATATCATTCATCCGGTTGGGAGGGACGAGGAGGAGGGGGGCGGGAGGGAAACTCTAGAAGAGGATGAGGTTGAACGGCACGGCTCACGACAGAAACAATGCAATTTAAATGTTAAGCGGACGAGGGGGTAGAGGCAGGACGATCCCGGTTAGCGTGCACACTGTACTACATTACGCGTTTGTGTATATCGCGCACACGTACTCGTCGAGTTGTCCTCTCTCCTCTCTCGTCGCAACATCGCTCCTCTGGCATGGCAGTTAAATCGAACCTCCGCTCGTTTATTCTGTCTCGCGCTCCCGAACACCCTATCCGTCGCGTCTGTCTGACCGTCCGTTTGTCCGTTTGGGGTTGAGAGTAGGGTGCACAACGCCACCGGGATGAAAACAAAACGGGCACTCGTGAGCCACGGGGACGAATACGCTTTCGAGCAAGACGATGTAATACAGCGGAATAGTGTTTAGGACTGTACAAATGTATTACAATGCGATTACTGTAAAGCACTCTAGCGAAAGGCACACAATCAGCGAAGAACGTAGAAATAGAGATGCGTTTGTGGTTTAGAAAAATATTTTACAATGTGATTTAATATTTTTTATTTAAAGAAACAATAGCACTTCAAGTTTTGTGTACGCTATATTAGTGTATATAAACATATTAATGTATGTTTTTTTTTTTTTTGCGTAACATAGCCACTTTTTGTTGATCCTTGATCTATATCAAAATGTATTTTTCTAGCCTTTTCCAAAATACCACGTGGAATTTAGAAGTAACCCCACACTTTGGTTATTTGCTTTATACATATTAATATACCTACTATTTGTATTGCACTTGGCTCATATGATCTACGTTCTTTTTTTCATTATTTTTTTTGGAGAATGAAAGTTATTAGGAAAGCATTTTATTTTTTTTTTTTGGTAGCACATTTTTTTGCAAAGCAATTTTTTTTAAAGTAGTAGGCGTTTGTTTAAAAAAAATCCACTTTTTTTTTATATATCGTTTGTAAACAGTTACAAATAATTTCATCATTATTACATTTCAAAAACTCGTAAATTCAATAAAATTAATAAAATTGAATAATAGATTTGACCAAACGATTCTTACACTGGACACATTTTGTTCTACAACGTAATAGTTACGATTTTTCCATGTCTCTAAATTCTCTGAAATATTTCTTGCAGACAGTTACAAATAACGATGTGAATATTAATACTCAACCAACTTCAAATTTCACCGAATAAATCACATGAAACAATAGATTTCACTAGACAATCATAATACTGACCACACTATTTTTTATACTGTGTAACAGTTATTGTTATCATCGAGTATTATCAAACTGCATCGTGACATTCAGAATTGACTAGGACGTTCGCAACACGCGTAGATATATCTGTACATGGATAGAGTTCGCAGGAATCGCAATCACGCCGCGTAAAATCGCGCTCGTCTAGGCGTCGCAGTGTCTGCTCTGTGAGAGATCGAGCGAGCACAACTTTTTTTTTTTTTGTCGTTCCCAATTAGCGCGAACAATTTGTCGAGCAAGCGGAAAACTCGGCACGGTACAGAAATTGAGAGTAGTACCCACTGGTAAAGTGAGATAGACATATATGCGAAACGTGTCTCATGTATGTGTTTGTATGTGTGTGTGTAGAATATCTACCATGTGTGTAGTACGTGTATTGTACATCGATAAGAGAACCGGGCAGAGAGACAATTAATCCCACGATTGGTTTAATTCGCTCGACATTATCCAATCAAATAGCGAAGCGAGTCCGAGGTAGAGTTAGAGTGAGAGACCCTCAAGTATCACATCCCCAGTCAATCCCCTGCAGCATCAACCACACTGCTAACCAATGCAGCGTACACCCCTCTTCGAATCACGTCTCGCTTTTCCTTTTTCTCTCTCTCTTCTTGTACTTCACGAGAAACACGTTCAATTGAACCATCGACCAACGATTCGGACGTTCCATTGATCGGACGAAACAGAGATGGCTCGTTAATTCACCCTGCAGACCATCAGTATACACTGCAGAGATAAAAGAATTTTTTTACAAATATTAAGAAGGAAGTTATGAAGTAAATTGTCTAGAAGTTATTAGTTTTGAGGAGAGATATGCATTATAAAAAAATCTACTTGAAATTGAATGTACAAGTACTGGAAGTTCTGTATGCATAAATTTGTATATTAAATTTAGTATACGAGTGTGATGTAGAATTAATGTATGGTACAACGAATTCAATAATTTACTTAAATTTTAAAGTAAAAGTACCTGAATTTTGATAATTTGCCTTAATTTTACCACAAAAGAACATTAATTTTATAACACAAGTGCACATTTAATTTCGATGATGAGTTCATGCATAAAAATTTGACATTTGTCTTTTCTAACAGTGTGAGCGATTACTTTATTTGCGAAAGAAAAATGTTTAGTATCATTTATTTCAAGATTACTATTCCGTAACCTGTGGTGCTTGGAAGAAAAATGTTTAACTTTTAAATAACTACGATAATAAGAATATTCAATAAAATTTTGCGAATAATTGGTAGTTGTGTGGTTTTTTATGTATTTAGAATTTCGAATTTCTAAAAGATTATTTCTTAAATTAAATTTCAAATTTTCAAATTAAATGCCACAGATAATTGTTTAAAAATCGTAATTATCAAGCAAATCATACAAAAATATTGTGAAAGTATATTCTTATTCGAATATACATAATTTGCAATCAACCGCTGAAATTTATATTGTAAAATGGTTTTCCCCGTTAACGAAACAATAAATAAATAAATAATATTTGAGAGATTTCCAATCCTTGTACAGAATATCTGGAAATACAGGAGATGTTACGTATGGTTATTATTTAAGGGTATACTATCGGTTAACGATCTATGCATACCGCAATTTTTATATTTGAACGATGAATGTTTTATTTTAAACCATAATGTGGATGCGTTTGGAATCGAAGCTCACCATGCAATGGAAGATCGAAAGCTGCGGTTGCCACGAGAGCACATGCACACCGAGTGCAGCAAGATCATGCGGTCTTGAGAATGACTCGAGAGAATCTCGATCGAACCATATATGGATCGTCCCACGATGAAGCGGGACGAACGACGATCGAAAACTCGTCTCGAAACCTAAGTGCAACGTTTCCTGTACCTAACGTACATATTTTTATACCTACGATATGTGAATATCTCCTTTAAACACGGAAGAAGAAGTTCTCTCTTCATGATCAGGAATAATCTTCAAGTTTACCCTTCATTTTCATGAGGGCAAAAAACATTGGAGACTCCAGAATCTTAAGGGTGTGGGGACAAAGATTGCAATCACAAGACAAAAATTAACCTGAACCTTCTCTCATTCTTCTCTGTGCCTCGTTCAATGTCCCCAGGACATTCGATCTTAAATCAAGATACCCGAAATGGATCTACAGGATGGTCCACGATCAATAATTTACATCCACATAAAACGAAATACTCCATGTGAAACAACTCCAAAAAAAAATTGTCGCATGTTTAACGAACATTATTCTGAATTAATAATATTTTAACAAACAATAATTCATGAATTTTTTTGCAAAATTATAATATGGAAATATTTTGTTTTACTTGTCTCTTTTCACGAAGAGAAATTTCTGTGTTGTCACAACATAAAACGAGGCCAACAAAACAAAATTTTTTTTTGTTAGCCTAACGTAATGATTTTTGTTGTCCTCGTTTTATGTTGTCACAACACAGAAATTTATCTCCGTGTTGAAGGATGTAAAACTCGAATAGATTATGAAAGCAAACTAAATTAAATTAAATTAAAGTCAAATAAATTATGGCTTCTGTAAAGTGGCAGCTATTATACATATCCTAATTAGAATTATCGTAACTATAAAATATAGCATACATTTAAAATCAAGAGCTATAATTTTCAAGTTAACAATAGATTTTTCTCCGACTGCAATATTATCTATACGATGTCGAATTTCACACATGAAATATTTTCTGATTCGTTTGTGAATCACATATGTACATTCAAGTATCTCTCAAAGAAGAAACGTTATACACAGCTGTCCCGTTTGAGTTACGAACAAATCGTTATACTCCCTCACTCTTCTCTTGCTTCACGTAACTCGTGAAATCTCGCGATTCCTCGTCGAGAGTGAAGGACAAATCGTTCGTTCGTGCCGGGACTCTCTGGGCATCCGCAAAAAGACTACGTATATACCTATATATATATATATATATATATATCCATCCCTTGGTACGTGTGCGGTATCCATGGAAGTAAGAGTATTCCCATGCCCAAGGATCTCGTAGTGGAACTCGCTCCACGTACACGAGTAACGCGAAAGTAATTGTAAAGCCTCATCCACATGTGAATATATAAACATATACAGCTACTTTCTACAAATCAAAATCGCGAATGCTAATACATGTGCGCTACACCCACAGAAATCAGTCTTATGGATTTATTTAAATCAAATATGGTATCTATTTCGAATAAATGAATTTTTATTTGAATCAAATAAATTTTATTAAAAATCTAATACGATTTATTTGCATGCAATAAATTCTATTTGATGGATATACAATTCTATTAGACTCGCATTAAATTCATTTCTTCTTCAAATGAGAGCACAATAGGATTTTATTTTTATCATATAGAATTGATTTCAAGTAAGTTTTATTTGATAAAAATAAAATTTTATTAATGATTAATACGATTTGTTTTTATGCAATAAATTGCATTTGATCGAAATTTTTAAAGAATCTTAATTACATAATTTTACAAATTAATATAAATTAATAACAAAAACAAATTAATAATTGTAAATAAATTAATTTTGAAATTCAATCATTTTTTTCCGTATTTGATTCAAATAAACCCATCGAATCGATTTCTCTGGGTGTATATACATTAGCTGATTATGCCCAGACCTCAGAATCTTCGTATTGTGGTTGTGAAGTTTAGATATTACGAACGTAGTGCCAGGGCGAAGAAAAACGAATAAACGGAGAAAGGTGGAGCAAAATATTCGTCGCGATGCCAAGAAGCGGTCGCGTCTCGGTTTCCAGAGCGCGAGGAAACCTTAAGCTAAGCTGGGCAGAGGCAAGTCATCCCAGAACGACCCGCTATGCTGTCACACCGCATGAGACAAGTGAGAGGTACGCCAGTCATTTGTTTCTGCTTTATAGTGCATTCCCCGAGTGTTATCGCGTGCCAACCGTCACTCCACAGCCTGAGAACCCGGGAAAGTGCCACCCGCGCCTCTCGCTATACCAACAAAGTACGAAATGATGTATATGTATGTGTGTGTGTGTGTGTCTGCAAGCGCATACCGTCCGGACGTGTGACTCTCCATGACTTGAGCAAAAGCATACTTAAATCGCACTAACGCGTGCCAACCGAGATCCAACGAGATGATATCTCTCCAGACTCTCGAACTAATAGGGAAACAGCTAAAACTCGTCGTTGCTATCGCGGACATTAGCAACATAAATTATCGTCCAAGTAACGACGTATATATAGTGATTCTACCTTTCGTGCAAACATTATTTCGCCACGTAATATTAATACTCTAGGTATTTTCTACAAAGTAAGAAGTAAGAAGGAAGTTTTTGTGATTTATTATGCAATGTGTGTTGGAATAATTGTTTATATTTATTAGAATTATCCTGCTGTTTCTGATGTTAGTTACTGTAAGAACGAAAAGCCCAGGCACAAGATTTTAGGACAGTTTTTAAGTCTAAATCAAGATTGTGTGTAAATTAGTGAAAGTACAGAGTTTGATTTTGTTTTGGACGAATGATTTCGAGATAAACTGGCTGAGATGAAAATAGCTTGAAAACGCGATGATTTTAGTTATGTAACGTACTAATCTCGACTGTAGTGACTGAAATAAGGAACTCGAGTAAGAGAAACTGGGAACGTCTCGTCGTTTCGATCGGTGTAATAGGAAAATGTAGTTTTCTCGAAATTCTACCGTATTGCCAGATGAAAAACTCTTTTAATTCTCGATGCACGAAAATTGGATGGGATTACTAAGGTCTTGGTTAAAAGTTTTACCAAGCAAAAAAAAAGATCGGCTGAATTTTTTTAAACATGTTGTCATGCCACTTTCTATGTTTAGCTGTTCGGGATATTTTCTACAATGATCACAGGACATTTCAGAATTTTTTGGGTCTCATCCGACATATAATTTTCACACAGCAATCATTTGAAAGTGGCTGGGTGGATTTCACCCATGTGTGACCGTCATGAAATTCTATGATAGTGTCACGCTGTCGCTGTCAATCGAAAATAATCATTGTTTGTCAAAAACGTTTAGAAAATACTCCCAGCGCTATCGAAAACATTAAGATCTATCTAAAAATGCTCAGTCCACAATCAACCTCAAAATGTTGTAATCAGAACGAACAATGAGTAAAGAAGCAAAGAATAAGCTGTATTCACCGTAATTCAGTCTGTCGAAATCATCGATTAACAAAGTTCGAGTTCTTTTGTCCCGCGGGACTATCACGTAGAGCTTAATGTCCTGCAGATAACCGAGGTGTCCAAAGTTAATGAAATTCAGCGGTGGGAAAGTTGGAGAACGTTCGTGGTGACACGCGGAGCTTCACAGTCTAGTCGTAGTTCTCCGGGGAACGTTCGTCCGTTTCTCGGGCTCGTGGATGATGATCGTGGAGAGCCGACGATCAAACTCAGGAAATATCTTTCGCTGGGCAATCATACACAGTGTACACTATATTGCATATACTGTATACATTGAATATATATGTGTATATTTATACCAATACTGTATTCTACATACACACAGATATATCAAGTTGGCGAAACGTGTTATTAGATTGAGTCGGCCCACGCGATGCCAGAGCACGCTCACCCAGTCCCGGAACCTCTTTCGCCGCGCACCAAGTCGGAGATAGCGCCGAGTGAAAGAGTGAGACGGCTCTTAAACGCTCGTAATTATCGCCTATATTCTCGGCCCTATCTGCATATATTATTTTGCAATTTTTTTGTTTTTTTATTCTCCTTGTATACGCTTGAGCTCCATGACTCGTCGCATCGAACGCGATGTACTTCGTAATGCGCTTGAGCACGTGTAATTATTCTCATCCTGGCAAGATGACGCCCAATGATCGTCGCGAATGCTCGATCGGAGAACGAGCATCGTCGTCGAGAATCACTTCTGCTTCCACGTCAGCGATATCAGAATTATTTCCTTATCGATATGCAAACTCTATCAGAGTCAAGGAAATTTGTTATATAAAAAATTATTTCTCGGTGGAAGAAACGGTTGTGTCAATTTATTTTTGTTTCGTGTCTTCGCAAGTAATTGAAGAACCGTTTTTCAATTAATAATTATTTAATAATATCTTTGCCAAGTTTAAAAACTTCCACTTTTCTCAAGTTCACGTTTTAATAAATTTGTGATCGTGATTTGGATTTATAATTTTTGGTGGACTACAAATAAATTTCGGCGGTTTCTGTTTCCACATCACCGATAGCAGAATTATTTCCTTATCGATATGCAAACTCTATCAAAGCCAAGGAAGTTATTACAAACAATTATTTCTCGACGAAAGAAACGCTTATACTAATTTATTTTTATTTGGCGTCTCCGCAAGCAAGTTATAATATTAATATGTTAATATATAATAATATTCGCAATAAGTTTTTCGATTAATAATTCTTCAATAATATATTTCCAAAGTAGCAAAAACTTTTTGCAAGCTGGCCTTTTAATAAATTTGTTATCACGTTTTGCATTTATCATTTTCGGTGGACGACAAATAAATTTTGGCAATCTTATCGAACCGCGAATATTCGAACCTTCCTCACCCGAAATCTCAGCCTCGTTATATTTCACCGCGATTGACACTCGCCCCAAAAGTTTATTATCTTCCACTGCGGCAGCCAATTATAAATTAGGGTCTCGAGACGCAGGGGTACAAAAAAAATAGCGCTGCGGAGATAAGAGCATGCGAATAAGTCTCGCGGTCTCGTCGGAACTTAACGCGAGTAACCAGAGCTCGTACGATGCTCCAGCCAATCGTCGATCTCTTTCTTCTCCGTCTCATACAACGTTCTTTCACTTTTTTCAGCAATTTTTTTTTTTTTTTGTAATCTTTATATTCGCCCTTTCTAAACCCTCGCACTTTTATCGGAGAATACGTTGTTAAGATACCGACTAACATCGTCTCATGCATTTCAACAGAGGTATGTTCATGCTCTGGTGTTTTGGCGTAGCCTTAGCTCGCTTCTTCTTTCCCTCCAATATTTTATTTTATTTTTTTGCATCTTCACTCTCGAGCTCGCTCCTCTTCTTCTTCTTGGAGCATTCGTGATATCTCGCTCCCACGGGCTGCAATCCGCCTCTTCGTATCATGTTAGTAGGGAGAGCGGGGCAAAATGGCAACGGGAGACATAATAAAAAATGATTTTGCCAAATTGTTATCATAAATTGAATAAATTGAAATGGCAACTCGGGGCATAATAAAAAATAATTATGTCAAATTGTGATCATTAATTGACATATCTCAAAAAGTGCAATTTTTTTTAGACGCGTTAGGACGAAAAAAGCTTAGAAAAATTCAAAACGATTTTGAGATCGATTTGATACCGAGTTTTTTTTTTTACTAATTCGAACACAATTTGTGAAGCCTGCGTCAAATGTAATTCAAAATAAATATAAAATGAGTTAAGGAGGGTGGATACCCAACTCAAAATGATAAACATGCTCTCAAATTTTTGGAGGATATTCGTAGATAAAAATTACATCTCCATGCCAAATTTGATGTCAATCGTCTAGATGGTTATCGAGAAATTAATTATTGAAATTACACTCTTATGCATGGGCAACATAGCGACAACTATACGCACCTTCAAGGTTATGCTCGAAAGTATAATAAAAATGATAAACAATGGTTGATAACAGAACCAAATCATTTCTTGTTTTTTCGAAAAGAACTTTTACGAAGACCGAAATGATTCGTCTGCTTGGTTGCCGAGAAAACGTAAAAACAAAACTGCTGGAATAGTACAACAATGTACGCCAGTGAAGGCGCGTCACGGACCTCTCTCTCGCACACTACCTCCCCGGCAAACCGCGCACCTCCCCCCGCAGAAAGACGGTATCCAACCTCCTTAAGCTTTCGATTTATATTCTATTAAATGTAATTTCAAAGATATCGTGAGATTAATACCAGAGAAATTAAACCATAATATAATTCTTTTACGATTTCAATGTACGCTGGTGCCATTTTTTACGAGGTATGCTATTATGCCCCTGTTTCATCGTGCCCCGTAGCCATTTTGCCCCGCTCTTCCCTATATACGTACACAAATGTGTGTACACTCTATCGCATCAATATTTTCGTGTGGGTGAACGAAAGCTAATGCGTGAGAAGGAAAAGGAGTGAAAGAGAAGCCGAAAATAAAATCTTACTCGGATTTCAAAGCGCCCGCGAGACTCTCCAGATATCCAGAGCTCATTTACACTCGTCGATCGACACTGCTTGTCAGTATACAGAAAAATACATAGTATATATATATATATTACATACATTCCTTTCACGAGAAACCTCATTTATCTTCTGTTGATTACGTCGAAAAATCACGATATGAGTGGAGTACATATCCGGTTACTTATAAAGTTAAATATCCACCGGTACTAATAATGTTTTACGGTCAGTAAATTATTCGTGATATTGATAATAAGTTTATAAACACAAAATAAAATTCTTTATCCGAGATATAACGATTCTGATGAATTTTACTCAATCGTAAAGTTTAACTGATGATTTATGACATTTTGAACGATCTTTAATGACTGTTTCGAAGTAAATTGAACGTTTGAAGGTGAGAGAGATTTTCGTACGATGATAACGAGTACTTTAGTAATAAAAAATTAAAAGGCGGAATTTTTTTGTGCAATTTCACTGGGTTGTGTATTGGAGGTGGGTTATGGGTATTTGGACGGTGTTACCACGAGTAACATTGCGGTTATTGGGTAATTAAAATCTACAAAAACATAAACTGCCACCCCAGCTCCGATTCAACTCTGAAATTTAATTGCCTGCCAGCAACGTTTTATTAATATTAATCTATTAAATACAGGTTATAAACGGCTATGAAATGATAAATTATATTCGTCGTTGTTACGCGTATGAAGTAACGAAAATAATTGAGCAATTTCATCCATCACAACATAATCCGACCCAAAAAAAAAGGGACCAGCTCAACATAACCGACAAGCGCGTTATTGCAGCAGCAGCTAAATTAATAAGTCGCAGTTAATGTGCTTTTGACTCTCGATTTAACGCCTTGTAATACTGTATTATAGTTGAAGGGCGTTAAAAAAGTGAGGGAACAATGCTCGAACGCGGTTTTGCCATCTTGGGGGCCGGGAATAAAGAGAACAATAAAAAAGTAGAGAAGTGGACGAAAAAAAAAGAAAACGGAGAAACTGAAGGAGAGAAAAATAAAAACGTTCTCTCGCGGTGCAGGCGTCGCGGGCGGAAAGGGCACGCCCCTTTGAAAACTAAACTCATAAAACTCGATGAGTCTTACCACTGCTCTCCTTTTTTTTCTCTTTGTCTCTCTTTCTCTCTTGATCTTCCGCTTATACTCGTCTCCCGGTCATTTTTTCGGTGTCAAACTTTTACGAGCGACCCTGCGGGACCCGTGAGCGTTGTCCTGAGGCTCCAGAGAACACCGCGCAAGGCCCGTAGATCACGAAAGAACGAATACCGCAAAGCAAAGCCCTCAAGCCTATATGTAGTTCCATCGTACCGCGCTTTCGTTCGCATGGAAAGAGACTGTGTGATGGTGGTTCTGTGGCTGTGGCTGAGACTGGTTCGAGATCGCGATCTTGGGTCTTTGAGACGCAATGAAGACCTCGAGAAGCACTTTGGCACGATACTGAATGAAAGAAAAAAGATAACAAAAAAAAAACAAAAAAGAAACTAGAGGAGTCGAAGAACAGGCGCCGGATATGGGAAAAGATGAAAACATATCGCCTTCAGTCGTCGGGAGTATTCAGGAGAAACGCAAACTAACGCAGATGATATACACGCCAATATGGCAGAACAGTAAAAACAGTATGGCAAAGCAGTAAAAATTTGCAGCGTTAATTCGGCACATCAAGACTCAACATAGCTTTAACACAACTTTTTCCTACTCCAAAATCGATTACATATCGCAATAAATATCTATTTTGGAACGCGCACTATGCTACTATTTTTTCGCAAAAGTAGCATATCTAAAGCGTATCACGTCCAAATTTTAGGTAAAAATATTGTAAATTCCCGGAACTATTAATTTTTTAGCGAAAAAGTGTCTCTTCACTTCCTTATGATTTTTTTTGACCATGTCGCCGTTTTATTTCTTATAAATAAATTTTTCGTACATCATCTAGAACGTTCAAAGCATGTTCCACAATTTTTTTAACCACTTTGGATGGATAGTTTGCTCACAATACCATTTTGAACCACTTCGGATGGATAGTTAGCTCACAATACCTTTTTGCACCACTTTGAATCACTTTGGATAGATATTTTGGTCCCAGTACGTTTTTGAACCACTTCGGAAGGATACTATGGTTAAAATATCTTTGTGAACCACTTTGGATGGATAGTTTGGTCACAATACCTTTGTAAATTACTTCGGATAAATAGTGTGGTCACAATACCTTTTTGAAAACTGACTGGGTAGAATCGACCCAGTGTGACCATCGTGATCAAAATGGGAAGTGTAACTACGGAGAGTTAATGTCCAAGTAGTGGAAGTTTTGTACATAAAATTTAATGGACGAGTTTATGCACACGCACCAAATTCAACACGTAAAACGTCCACACAGCTTCATGTCTACACAAATCTATTTCAGACCGTATTTCATTAGCTAGAAGATGAGTAAACATAAATATTCTTACATGCTATAGAAATAAGGCTGTGTAGAACTGTGCCCTGAATTACTTCATCATGTCGAATTATAATATGTTGAGTTTGTTACTTATCGAATTAGCATTATGCAGAGTTTTGTCGTACCGATTTGGTGCTGATCAGAATCCCGATATGTAGTATCAAGTCCACCTAGCCAGTTGCACCCTTTAGAAACGATATTTCTACAGGTCTTGAGTCGTTCATTCGTTCAGGCGTAACTCAGGCCAGCGCAGATATATACTCGGCCATACACTAGAAAATATAGTATGTATGTAGACATGTATGCGTCTACGTAACGACGATATAACTAAGCCGATGGTATACACAACGAGGAACGGGGCACATGGCCCCCCGAGCAGTTCTGCTGGAGGAGAGTCAGAGCTGGGCGAGGGCAGACCGATAAATCATAGACCTGTGCTGCACCGGCGCCGGCTTGGCTAAACTTTGCTTAGGAATTAGGATCACGAGTCTACTGCTGGTGCTGCTGGTGCCTCTCTTGCTCTGGGAAGTAGCTTGGAGGTTTATAAGGGGCTAGGAAGTTATATAGTGCTTTGCGAAAATCGAGTGTATCCTCTGCTGCTGCTGCTGCTGCTGCATGAGTCGAGAATAATCACAGATTTATACACCAAAAGAGATTATGCATCACATACTCCATGATGCCTGACGGAGTAAATTGATAATATAACGTTCTCCCGTTGACGCGTGAAGTCGCGGCGCCAGCAGCTAACACGTTTTCCACATTGCTCGATTAATGAGAAAGAGAAATAAGAGTGATTGCTGATCTGAATATCTCCGTGTCTGGACGTCGCTACCGAACGCCGATCCAGAGTCTCACACGCCTTATTGTTAGTCACGCTCCTGCTAATTGAGGCTAAGTAACCTGTCATTGCCGATTGCGGAATCTACACGAGCTGTCTCGACGAGAACGCTCTCACTTGTTTCTACAGGGGATTAGCGTTTGCGATATGTAATTGGTCAAAGATTTATCCATTGCTGATTTAAAAAAAAAGAGTGGATTCGTGATTGAGTAATCATAAATGTATTTTTATCTTCATTACATTTACTGTTATTTTGGATTGGATTTATGGTTGTCGAATTTATAACTGTTGTAGATTTAATAATTATTTTTTTGCAGATGGGATTTTATAAAGAGATTACAACGGATTTTTATTAATAACTGAAATTGATGGGACCGCGTGGGGACGCGAGATATGGAAAATTTATAAAGCGGATTAATGAGTCGGAATAATAAGTATATTAAATACTGACCGTATATGGATCTACTGAATACACACGTAGTTATGTATTGACTGCAGTATTCCCGTGATAATATTTCACGTATTAATCCTGGACCACGGAAGAGGGAATGATGCGATTTAATCCGGAGTGCTCTCTGGTGTTATCGCTTACTCCATTTCGAGGGCTGATATTCATGCCAGAGTGAGCTGTATTTTGAGGTTGGTATGATAATGGTCAGTGCGAAAGATACATACGTGTTTTTGGCCCGCGTTCCTGGCTCGGACTCTCGACCGCTTGTGACAGTTACGGTTGTACCAGTAGAATTTTAACGTGTGCATGGAGAATCGCGCGGACCTGACTCTCGATAAGCCCGATCTCTCTGAACTTTCTGTCATTACGACCGTTATCGGGTTGCATTATTGCTACCCCGTCGATTTCAGTTGCCGAATGTTAAAAATTACGAGAATTAAAAAGCATCTGACGATCGTGATAGCAGATTTCCGGAAATTTATCACGCAACTAGACAAGGTAGTAAATTAAAGAATTCAAAAGTTTCGAATTACGCAAAGGCTTTTGTGTTTACACTATAATAATATATTGTAGTACACGGAAAAAAAGATTAGTTGCCATAACCAAGAAATGAGTTGACACAACCAATCGATTATTCTATTTCCCTTATAACTCAAATGGTAATACGAACAATTCGAATGGTAATACCGACGATTGGAATGGTAGTCCCAACTATTCGAGTGGTAGTCCCAACGATTGGATTAGTTAACCTAACTAATCTCGCGAGAACTAATCGTGAATAGTTGAGATTACTATTCGATATGGTTGAGGCAACTAATTTTTTAGACATTGTGTACAACAAATCGAAAACGTAGTTGCCACAACCAAACATTTCTTTCCGTGTAGAGACCAATAAAAAAATTTAAAGAATATTAAAAGTCGACGTTCTTTTAAACGCGTTGTCCGATGACTACTCTTACTTTTCCAGATTTAACATTATCCAGAATACGAAAGTTATACAGAAACTAAAAAAGACGTCAGCATACCATAGCCATAACGGTACTAAGCTGTGCTAAGTTGCGCCAAGTTGCGCCAAATTGCGCCAAGCTATGTTAAGCCATGTCAAATTGTATCAAGCTGTGCCAGGCTGTGTCAATTTGTGCCAAGCTGTGCCAAGCTGTGCCAAGCTGTGCCAAGCTGTGCCAAGCTGTACCAAGCGTGTCAAGCTGTGTCAAGCTGTGCTTATGCTGTGCCTAGTTGTGCCAAGCTCTGTTAATGCTGTGCCAAGTTGTACCAAGATGTGCCAAGTTGTGCCTAGTTGTGCCAAGTTGTGCCAAGTTGTTCCAAGGTGTGCCAAACTGTGACAAGCTGTGCTATGTTATGCAATGCAATACATTAAATAGCCGTTATTAGGAATAGCATAAGTATGTTGAGAGACTCGCTATATTTCGAAAGTTTTCCCATAAGGTGCTGATTCCAATGTGAAATTCCAAGAGACTCTGTCCAAGAGACAGAGAATTGTAAAGATCGGTAACGTCAGTTGGCTCGTGCCACGCGTCCAATCAGTCAGGATATAACGAGGATTCGTGTGTATCCGCATGCACCGTGAGTATCTTGAATAAAGCAAGCTGTCGATTCTGACTCAGTGAAAGATGGAAGTGAGAGTTGAAGACTTGGCAGTTACTCGCAAGAGTCTCGGATACACTCGAAGAAGACCATAAACCGAGAAACTCTTATTCTTCTTGGCACGAGAAAAGAACGCCAGAGATATGGATAGGCTGATAACTTCCCGGAGTTTCCATTGACTTGCAAATCTTTCGTTGCACGGCAGAACGAATGTAGAAAGAGAGAATGAAACACAGAGAAGTAAAGTAGGGGAAAGGAATGAATAGAAGAGAAAGAGAAGAGTAAAAGACCTCTGTTCTCGTCGGTGGCATTCGTCGATAAATAAGGCGAGCGCGTTGACTCGTGTTTCGAATAATCGAGTGGAGGAATATTCAGATGGAATTTCCAATATAGTTCGTGAAAAATGCATGAGCTCAGGCCGAAATTAAGTCGCTAAGAAGTTGCGGGGGCGAAAAACCCTCGGGGCTCATCTCGGTTCACTTCCTATATACATTCTTGTTTCGCCCGCAACAACTTTCTCCTCCTTTTCTCATCTCCTTCTTTCTCTCCGTCTTTACCGTCTACAATATTACCGGCTGTTCACTAATTTCCCTTTGTACCTAAAGCTTCTTCACGGGAGACATCCCAGAAAAATCTTAATTGTCCCAAGGTCTTCTTCGCGAAGAGACTCTTAACTGTATCTACGTGTTTTTTATTTCATTATTATTATTATAATATTGAACGCCTTTCGTGCGCTTCGGATACAAATCGAGACGAGGGATATTTTACTAAACGGCGGTGTATTACAAAAGAAATTCCCTATTAATGGAGCAATTTGTAGTCTCAATTAATGCAGAGCTTCTAAATTCCTCGAGACGAACCGAGAGGCGCCTGTGAGGTCTTCACTGACGGCGAACTGTCAAGGCGCCTTCGTTTGACTTCACGGCAGCCTCGTTGTTCAACTAGCCAAGCGTAAAAACTGTGTCCCAGTGAATTAGTCTCGTGGCCTGCTCGGTTACACGCTGCTTCCTCCTTAAGGAGGCTCGAGAGGGAATTACACTACGTGGTCGAGAATGAGAGAGCTCGAGCATGAATGAAAAGGAAAAGGACGGTTAGCTATTTATGCTCTCGAATGAGACGTCGAATGGTAAACGAGATCGGCCATCTGTGCAACCAGAATGCACATGGTTCACTGAAATGAATAAAAAAACATAATTAAAAAAAAAGGAAATGACTCGTGACGGAAAAAGAAGAGAAACGACAAACACGATGCATTTGATTTGTTCTACGTTCTCGTAACAAGAAAACGACTTAAATGTTTATATAATATTTTGGTTGTTTTTTAGGGAGAAAAATCCGCTTCCTGAAGTACCACGGTTGCAAAGGAACGAAAAATAAATGCTTATGCTAATAATTTAACCAACTAATCTTATTTTGCTTGTTCAGTTGGTAAAAAAAAGTCACTTTAGTATTGCTTCAGAGTAAAAGGCCAAAGGCTGTGGGTAAAAAGAATGAGCCTCCTTTGACGCACGATTTCACGTAATTTCATGGAAAGATCAGTTTATTGGGTGCAATTTGCGAAACCGTTCGTGCGCGCGACAAAGCAATTGGTATTACTACCTTCCGTTGTGCTTGTGGCAAAAGAATTGCCGCAAGACATTCGCCGCGGAAATTAAAATACTCGAAACACCTGTTTTACTCATGTAAAAATAATAATAATAATAATTGAAATGGGTATACAATCGATATATGGTACTTCATTAAGCCAGCCTGATTTGTATCTTGTCTTTTCCAATCAACGAAAAAAAAAAAAAATTATTTCTTTATTTTGTCAAAAAATGGCGGCATTTTTTTAAAAATAAAAATAAAGATATTTGAAGTACAAATGAAAATAATAAAAATAAACACAAGAGATTGATCGAGTGATTGATAGTTTATTATGCCCAAGTAAACTATAAGGTAACTCGTAATACAGATGAGGACAAAGTTAGTTACAACTAAAAAAAAATAAAGTACGGATAATAAGGCTAAATAAGGTTTAAAAAAATAAAATAAAACTTGAGTTACATAAGTAATAACAACTTTAGATAAAATGTAAATAATATAACAACAATGAAAATTGAAATAAAATAAATAGTAGAAATAACGATAAAATAAAAAGAAAACTAAAGATAGCTACTAGAATAGAGTAAAAAAAGAATGAGAGAGATAGTGAGAAAGAGAGAGAAGGAGAGTGAGGGTGGGTGGTCGTACACTGTACTTTGCTAACAGCAGGAGATACGTGTGTATAGCAAGAGTAAAACTGAGCGCGGGCGAGCGAGTACCGCGCGTGGCTGTCTCGTTCTCTCGTCCGACAAATATCGGGCCCCGCGCCCGACGATTTACATATTTGATTGTGATGCACGGGCCACCAGGCTCCCGTAAATCGCGTTGCGACGCCGCAACGCAAGAGCGAGAGAGCACAAGACATTGAAAATGCAAATCTTTCGAACTAGAAACTGTGAGAGCAACAGACGATTCGTGCGAGAGGGCAACGAGAAAACGATGCTTCATATTTCCCTTTCTCGTTTCGCCATAATTGCTTCTAGCGTCGGACAACGTACGTCTTGGCAAATTTACGATATTCCTTGTAGATTCACCTAACATGTGTGGATAAATTCAAACGAGTGGGCCTCGACTCATTGTCTTCCGACAAACTATTATGCAACCTGCAATTGTTCTCCGCTGAATTAATCTTTTGTTCACTTCAAAAGACTCAAAATGCCCGGGGAAGAGACAAATTAGCTTCTAACGATTTCGTTTTGTTTCACTTAAGGATTCACTTATATGGTTCGGCTGACGTATCCGCAAATAGAAACGTTGAATATATATGAGGTGATTATATAAATCGATGATAGATAATCATAATATATTATCGTTGTAGAATATTGTAAAAGGTAATGGAAAATATATATCGTTTTTAATTTATTTATTATTTTCGAAAGTAAGGTAACGGATTTAATGTCTAGACATCTGAGACGGTCTTTAAATCGTAGCAATTATTTTTTTTAATCGTCTCTCATTTTCTAGTTTCTGAAACATATTAATTTCTATTTGTACAGCAACTCATGAAAATAATGAGATGGCAAAATGATAAAATTCCCGGGTATATTTTCTTCTCCAATTTTTGGAAAAACGGAAATTTCACAAATTTTATTGGAAAAACTCTTGAGTACGATAACCAAAAAATAGTCATCGTAACTATAGGAACATAGTTAAAAGAATTTTTCGAATTAAAAAAGGATTAAAAATAAATAGTTGTCACTTTGTAGTTTCGAGGACGTCCAAAATTTCTCTGAGTGCAGGCAACTTTCATTAATAGCATGCTATGTCCGACTGTATGCAGTGACTTTTTCTCCCAATAACCTAAAATACACAGGCAAAGGTTATTTTACCAGAACAGAGTATTGTGACCTTTTCGACAATAGTACAACACTTTCGAATTGTATATAAATACAGCCATGATGATTCTATCCAATAAATAAGTTTGATTTTACATTCCTTTTGAAATATGTCTACCTAAAAAAATATAAATATCTGTAGAGTCAGCGTGGACTATGAAAATCGTTATAAATCCTTGTTAGCAATGATCAATATTGAGTAGGAGACGATTTGATTGACATTTCCGGGTTACGCCTAAATCCTGTCCTCATCGCCTCATCACTCGAATGGAAATCACTTTGACTGAAGTGCCCAACGCAGACAGAACTAAAACATCCCATCCCACTGGATCAATTCCAATCATCAATGATTCGCAGGGACGTACCGAAGCTGAAGCGTTGAAATTATGACAATAAAAGAGTGCATGACGTGTCTGCGACGTATCTTCGTCATTTCGCCGAGTGTCTGCTTCTGGTGACAGTTCTTGACAACACCAGAGAGGTGTCAACCCCATTGACATTGTCACGTGGGTGTTCTCAATTGATAGGTGATTCTGAGTGGCAGAACTTCAGCAGCTGTAGCCAAACATAGACGTCGATATTTGAAGTTAAATTTAGCTGAACCCTCTCGAAATACCGAGAGATAAATGCGCTGGAAATTTAACATCGAACGCTCGGAGCAATAATTGGTATCTAGTAATTCCAGAATTGTCAGATATATTTAGTTTAACCGTAAATCAAATAAATCACTGGCCAGCTAAATCGATTATATTTCAGGAGATTTACGATAACAAGAAACCGGAGTAGGTCGAGAAATTTAATTCCGTTATCAGAGAATCACAATGATGAGAATGGGTCTGGCTAAATCAAGATTGTGCCACGAGGAACTGGAATAGTAACGTTAAATGAATAACCGGGTTAACAGGAATAAAGTTTGCGAGATGAGTTCGATATAGACGTGAAAATGGTCGAAGCTTATGTGTATATGGAAAAGGGGTTGGGGAATAATGCCATTTGGCTAATGCGAATGGCACTCTATACGGGCTGGACCATTTCGATATGCTCCGACCACTCGTCTCTAATTGTCGCTCAACTCTTGAGTACCTATTAAATTCCCGTTGAATGCGTGAACGTTTTCAAGTCACTTTGATAAAGACACACTTAATCGTGGATAAAACTGACCAAATGTAACATTCATCATCTCTAAGCAAAATACATTTTTTTTTGTTTCAAATATTTTGTCCAAATAATGCTATATAATTAAATGAAGAATTTATATTTAGATTAACTCCAAAGTAATTGGAAAAATTATGAATAATATTATTATTATACGTTAATTGATTACTCAATGAAAATTAAATTTGTATTTTCGTTTGAAAATACGGCGTGCAAAATTTGTAATAACTTGACTGTAAAACCGATCCACTTTTCTTAACTGAACGTTTTCAAGTCACTTTGATAAAGACACACTTAATCGTGGATAAAACTGACCAAATGTGACACTCATCATCTCTAGGCAAAACAAAATATTTTTTTTCAAATAATTGTTCAAATAATGTGGCTTATGAATTTTGTGAATTTTGGGCGGTTTGAAAAATTTCGTAACATTTAACAACATCCTATTTGTATTGTTAAGACAATAGAAAAGCTTCTAAATAAGTGTTGGGTACGGCTAGAATTAATTCACGAGTCAGTGAGGTTAATAAGAATACATAAAACGTCGTGACGTTGTCGAATGATGTGGGGCCGGATGCCGAAAGGAAATTAACGCCTCTCTTCTCCTACATCTTCTTCATTTGTCGGCGAGTGACTGTGGCGGCGGCGGGTTTGTGTCTCGCCCGCGGGTTATACGAGAGGTAAAGAAAGAACGTGAATGCTCGTGCGAGGACCTTTATGTCGGATCGAATTCCAGTCGTCGAAAGATGATTCAGGTGGTTACATATATATAGATATAGAGATAGGTGTGGAAGCCCGAGGCTGATGTATGGCCGAATGCAGCGCAAAATCCTTGGCCACTTTTCAATCTGGATCGATAAAAGGAATTGCTATTGCCCAAGAAGCTTTCTCTCCGAAGAATTTGAGAAAAATAAAAGAAAAACATATAGGAATAGCTCTTATAATGGCAACATAAATGGGATACACTTCGTACATTGGAGAATAGAGGCTTTTATTCGAAACAGAAGATTGCAGGGATGATTGATCTTCTTTTGGCTATTAACGTGACTTTTATTTGAGAGGATATGTTCCAGAGGGCAGAAAACGAATGAACTGGTACGATCGTTTTATGTGAGGGACTATTCAGAATGACATAATAAAAATCGTGCTGCAATCGTTCAATATTGCTTCGAGAGCGCCTGCATAATATTGCATTCGACGATGTAACTCGTCGAGTGAGGCAGATATATGTCGCCAATACGGGTTCATTGTCAACTCCGACAATACTCATCGACACTTCTGCAATAATGTACTTCGATTCATCGCGAGAAGTAACTCTTGATTGGCGTCAACTTGAAGAAGAGCTTATAAACCATTTACAATACATGAGATGACAATAATAACAGGCAACAGAAAAATTATTGCAGTGTAAGGTCCTTAATCGACAGCCTGGTGGCTCAAGTTGGTGACTCGAGCTATCTCGGTTACATAAAATTTTCTGAAAAGTTGTTTCGGATAAGGAATTAAAGCAGATAGGTAGAAAATTTAGAGGTAACATTTTCACACGAATCAATGAAAACGTCTCTTTAAAACAATTAAACTGTTTCTTTATTATATGATTCTTTACAGTCATTTAGATGTTCTTTTCGAAATTCAAGTGTACTATTTCATTGAAATCAACGAAACATTTCGTTGAAATCAATGAAAAAAAAAAAAATCCATCAATTCACCCATTTCTTCAGCGTCAATGAAATCTTTTCTCTCGGTGTGTCTCGACTTGAGCGCATTGTTCCTACGACGTAATAAGAGGGCAACGGAGTATCTCTGGTGGTACATCCTGTCGGTGGGGAAAACCGAGAGATAGAAAAGGTTTGCTGAAGAGCTGAGTGCGCTCGTACTACAGCTCGATGCTTCTTATGTACATGAATACACATATACATACATACATAGATATATATATATATATATATAAGGAAGAAAGCTCGCAGGAGCTCGGCTGCTGCACGCTAACTTTATTGGGCCGCGTACTGTATATATACGCGAACGAAGAAGCTAATAGCTCTTTCGCGTTCGAGCCGAGAAGCCGCTAGCTCGCTCGCTCGCTCTCTTCGTGGTAGCCTCTTCGCCGTTTCTTCGCCGTCGTGCATCCAAGGGGCACATTAATCTCGTGCCTTCCACGCGCACCCGCGTCCCTAGCTAAAGTGCTTCCGATGCTTGCTACGCTTGCTCTCCTCCTGCTGCTCCTGGTCGCGTTCCTTGCTACTTCTGGTATGGCTCCTTTCTCTCGCTATCCTGACAACAGCGGCTTTCCTCCGTGGCTCTAACCCACGGTCTTTTCCAAGGTGTGCGCCATATCAGCCTCTCTTGCTCCTCTTCGGCTATACCTACTCTTCAGCCGATTGGCGGTATCGCAGCTACAAGAACGTTAACATCCATGCAGCCCAAAGAAAATTCTATCTACCTAGCGGCGAGCACTTAAAACTTTTTTATACTTAGGAAAAGTGTATCGTTTTTTTTACTCAAGTTATTACAAATCTTGCACGCTGCATTTTTAAACGAAAATATAAATTTATTCTTCATTCACTAATTAATTAGCGAATAATGATAATGATATCCATAATTATTTCAATTACTTTGGAATTAATGTAAATGGAAATTCTTTATTTCATTATATCGCATTATTGGGACCAAAAAACTTGAAAAATATTACTATGTTAATATCTAATGTTAATGTTATTATGGATCAAGAGTCGCGGTAGCGACTCGACGCCAAGTTTAATATTATCCATAATTTTTCAAATTACTCATATATAATAAAATCTTCCCATTTAAATAAATAAATAAGTAACTCTGAAAATTAACAAAGTTTGAGGCTTAAGCGTACATTGTCAAGATGCGTAACTCTCGTCGAGAGTAAAATTTAGTAATGACCAATAATGTCCTGTACACATGTTTATTTACGAGCGAAAAATTCCAATGAGAAACGAAGGGTTAAAAAATTAACATTAATAACAACGGAGATGACTCAAACAACCTGAAGGTTCTTCCAGTCCGAAATTGCTAATAACCCACAGCATCGAGTGCATTGTCTACAGCTGAATGAGTCGCGGAAGCCTTCAACGTATATGTATAATGAGTTTTCTAAATATATAGTTGCGTGCAGACACATACGAATCGTACATCAAATTTGGCAATTATATTAGCGGCTTAACAGGCTCAACTCG
Organism: Ephialtes manifestator; assembly: GCA_963970395.1. Taxonomy (NCBI): domain Eukaryota; kingdom Metazoa; phylum Arthropoda; class Insecta; order Hymenoptera; family Ichneumonidae; genus Ephialtes; species Ephialtes manifestator. The sequence continues at coordinate 499,394 of OZ019975.1, read as the reverse complement.
CCAAATACAACAGCTCGTAATTACTAGTGAAAAAAAATTAAACAAACTGTAATGTTGTACTATAAAAAATAAAAAATAGAAAAATAAAAAATAAATACGGGTTCCTAACAAATTAACGCACGCATCACAGAACCGCGCCTCTCGAGTTGAAGTATTAGCGTCGTAAGGAAATGCTTCGGGTCTTTACGACTTGCCTCACGTGTCCCTCGACATGAGTCTCATCCGAAGATGAGCCTCAAATGGGCTCGTGACAGTTCATGTTTCTGGACGGCTTGACCATAACTCTAATAAGAAAAAACTATCCTAACAAAACTTGGAAAAATAAACCTCATTTTCTATAAAAACTGCTATCGATCAAATGACAAAAAAATCGGTGTAATATTTAATAAATAAAATCTCACCCTCATATAAAAATTAGCATTTCGTATATTTAACACCGATTTTACATCATTCAGGGAATGAAAATAAAAAATAGATAAGAGAGAAGCGACAGCTAAATATGAAGAACATATTTGAATGTATTAAAAATTTCATTCGGTCCGAATAACTATAATTATAAAAGAGGATAATTACAAAAGGATTCTTTTTCATTTAAAGACGGATATCGCAGCGAAAAATCGAGGTGGGGAAACTTTGCACATTGCTTTCTCATTCATTTTCATTTTTTACAAAGCTTCCACTACGAGGGCGCCAAAATTAATAAACAAGCTTACACTGAAAGAAAAGATTACCCGTGTGGAAATCTGTTGGATTAGTTAGGTTAACTAATCCATTGGATTGGTTAGGTTAACTAATCTATTGGATTAGTTAGGTTAACTAATCCAATCGTTGAGACTACCACTCGAATAGTTGGGACTACCATTCGAATCGTCGGTATTACCATTCGAATCGTCGGTATTACCATTCGAATCGTTGGTATTACCATTTGAGTTGTAAGGGAATCGATTGGTTGTGTCAACTCATTTCTTGATCATGGCAACTACTCTTTTTTCTGTGTAGAGTGGCACGTGCATGTTCGTGAAAGGTACCAAAAAATACGTTCTAGAGGACTACGATTTTAGACAGTTTTTCTGTACAACGACTAAACAGCGAGAAATTACACATAGCGCCCCGATCTAGCTAGTTTTCCGACCTAGATCTTGTACAGAAAATAAGAAAACTAGTTTATTTCTAGGTGATGGCGAGTTGAAATTTCCAAGCGGATAGTTGCCATAACCAAAAAATGAGTTGACACAATCAATCGATTATTCTATTTCCCTTACAACTCAAATGGTAGTGCCTACGATTCGAATGGTAATACCGACGATTCGAATGGTAGTCCCAACTATTCGAGTGGTAGTCCCAACTATTGGATTGGTTAACCTCACTAATCTCGCGAGAACTAATCGTGAATAGTTGAGGTTACTATTCGATATGGTTGAGGCAACTAATTATTGAGACATTGTGTACAGCAAATTAGAAACGTCGTTGTCACAACCAAACATTTCTTTCCGTATACTCATAGAGGTGGCCATGTAAAAAATGAAAAGTATTGAGGAAACAACGTGCAAAGTTCTTTGCAACTTTTTTTTCCATGCATCGGCTCTCTCGATAATTCGATTGGAAGCGTATATATAGACGCATATCTGAGAGGCTGTCGCGCGAACGTCTACACGAGTCGGCACGAGCGCCTCACTTCGCTCGTAAAGCCTTCGAGTTCGTGCGAGAAGGAGGCGAGCGCGGAGGGTGTAAGGAGGGTGTAAGGCGCGAAGTCGGCGTCCATTAACTGGGCCCCCGTAGCCCCCGCGTCCATCGGTGTCCGTTCGCCAACGCCACGCCACGCCGTTAAGTGGTTGACAGACCAATAAAGCTGACATCGTAAAATTTCTTCGAGTTGAAGGGTCGGACGGTTCCGAAAGTACGTTCTCGAGGTATTCGCTTCGGGTTTCGATTATTATCAGGCCCTGCACGTTCCGCATACGGCTGGTGAAGAGGCTCAGGGCCCCGAGTGAATCTGTACGGTGCCTCGAATAATCAATGAGATTCATTCTAATCCGGTAGTCATGATACATACCAACCAATCATTCCTGAAGAGTTTACAATAATTTTATTTTTTATATCTGGCTTATACGCCTCGAGTTATATGTATAAAATTCAAATGCTGTCACTTCTGGTGAATCATAAAAATTCTGAATAGATAGACTATGTATATGCACATGACGCAGAGAAATCGGTTTGATGGGTTTAGTTGAATCAAATACAGGATCTATTTTTTTTTTTCAGATAAAAATAATAAAAATTAATTATCTAATAATTTAAATAATTTAAAATGAATAAAATTTTGTTTACGTTAAAATAAAACTTACTTTAATTCAATATGATATATTTGAATAAAATTAATTCTATTTGATAAAAGAAATCGATTCGGTTAATACAAACTTTTTTCACTGTATGGCTATGCCTTCTTAATCCCGATTAATCTAAGACGGTTACAGATTCATTCTAATCCAGCGAGCACCGCGATATACCTATAAAATCTTTCGTGGAGAGTTTAGAATAATTTTATTTTTATATCCAGCTTATACGCCTCAAGTCATACGAGTAAAACCGAACTGCTGTCACTTATGCGGATCATAAAAATTCTGAATGGATATACCGCTATCGTATATGCACATATGCGTATATATACATATATATATATAGTAATCTATATGTAGCGCGAGGCGTAGAACGAAGTACTCAGCGGCTACTGGGTTTGAGTGAGCGAGTTAGCTCGATACGAAGATAAGTTCTTTTACCTGCATTTACGAGCTCAGGTCTACGATATAAATTGTGGTAGAGGCGCCTGATAATTTCGTCAAGTCGACGTGCTGTACGAAATAAACTAGATCACTACTACACTCACATTTATATATCTATATATTAGATACAGTATAATAAATACTGTGAACTACTCCCGCAATCTCATATATCTGTAAAGATATATTACTCATGTTACCGAGGTACATAAACGTCGATAAATATACGTAACCCGTAGGAATATGTGAGAAAACACGTGAGAGTAATTTAATTAATCGTGTAATTATTTAGAAACTTTTCTATTGTCTTAAGAATACAAATAGGATATATTGGAGACATTACAAAATTTTTCCAACCGTCGAAAATTCACAAAATTTATAAGCCAGTAATTTTTTTATGTATTTGATGAATTGTCATTTTTTAATAAAGCAATTTGTTAATGCAATATTTAATGAAATTTAATATACTATTAATAGAATATAATATAATGTACTATATTAATATATTTAATTTAATTTACCATATCTGCGAAAAAATTCCAATATATATATTAACTTTCAAAATATTTTCAACGATGTATGCATATAATTCATAATTTTTTTATACCGATCTACTCCCGCAATCTCATATATCTGTAAAGAGATATTACTCATGTTGCCGCGGTACATAAACGTCGATAAATATACGTAACCCGTAGGAATATGTGAGAAAACACGTGAGAGTAATGCGAAGGCGGTACGCGCTGCTCCGCAACGGTATTTCCGCGCTGGGCTTAAGAGAAAATGCGAGGTGCACCACAGCCTCGCAACTCGCAGCAGCAAGGATATCTCTCTATAGCTTTGCCGCTCTTTCTGCAAAAATAATTACTCTCAGCGAGTGGTCCACTAATTAAGATCTCGAAGGCGAGCTTCAAAGCGGTTTTTCTTAACGTTTATGCGTGTGTATATACGCATACTGCATACGCATAAACTTACGATGTTACGCTACTATGCTTCGCTCTCTCGAGCAAGACCGCAAGATATTTGCTTTAATATTTGCCGACCCGGGTTCACTATAGTAGACGATGGTGACCTGCTCCACTTCCATTTTTTTAAAAATGTTATCTTTATTTCTGTTGAGTTAACAATAATTTATAATTCAATTTTTTTGCATTATTACCATCATGACAAAATAATAATATTTGTCAATTATATGATTCACCCAATAAGCATGGAAATTATAAATGATTTTCATAATTCTCATGATTTTGGTGTGAGCTGATCAGACTATTAAAAATATTTCGCATAAGATTGCATTAAATTTGATATGCAAGTGAAATATAAAATTACAGTATTTTCTACTAATTCCTATAAAAATGAGGAAAACTAATATGAAAATTAGAATGTTGAATATAAAAATTTGTAATTTTTCTACACACGTGTATTAAATTTAATATATCAGCTGATGAATAAAATTTCCGGTAATGTAAATTCGCAAACATTAGGAGACCTGATCACTTTAATTTTTGGAATAAATTAATGTCTGATCTGATCTGTCCAATCATTATTATTGCTACACGAAAAAAAATGTTGCTTGGAAAAAGCCTGAGTTTGATTAATATCTGTCAGCCGAGTAAGTGATTGTATATCACATAAGGTATTTTTTTTTTTTTGATGATATGTAACTTTGGTTGGTCTAACGAATTAATCACTCGACGCATTCAACTACACATTTAGTGATTCCAATCAAGCTTTTCTTTCCCCGTTGTATTATTGTAATCATTATATTCCGTAGTTTTTTTTTTTTTTTTTGCTTTTCACGCAAAGAAAGTGTGACTTTGAGGCAAAGAGGAAGATTGTCAGGAAGTTTTTGGGGGAAAAGTGGAGATACGTGGCCACATGTTACCAGCCTGTCGCTGACAAATTTTATTAAAGGTCGGAAGGTAATGCCGAGAGCAGTAACAGAAGGAGCTTGAGAAGTAGTGACAAATGACAGCGAACTCGTGGACGACAGTAACACACACAGTGCCTGATGGGAATGACCCAGGCGATACTAATGAGTTTCGGCTGTTTTCCACCTCGACTTCTCCTTCTTCTTCAGCTTCGCCTCTCGCTCCTTGGGAGCCCTTCTAATTTCTGCAGATTGCAGTAACAACGAGCGAGCGAGTCGAGAGCGTCAACGAGAAAACGAAATAACGAAGGAGCACCGAAGCTTACGTCGACGAATACGACGACGAGTGGGAGTCCGGAGATTAATGATCGACCAAAAAAGAATTACGCCGCCCTCTCGCGCCCCCTTTTTTCGAGCTTTCTTTTCCGGTATACATACTCGACAGCCTTCCACACTCTTCGCCCTTCGCATGTCATCCCTCGAACAAATCACTCGTTGTTGCCTTTTTTTTATTTTTTTACGATTCTGAAGAAAAATTGTTTGTATCTGTCTAACGAGAGGACAGCAGTCAGTGAGAAGTAACAGTTTTGTAGACTGCGGTAGACCATCCTATTTGTCTACCGGTAAATCCCTTTGTGGTTACTATCATGAATGTAACATTATTATTTCAATTAATACTGGTAAATTCGAAAAAAAAAAATTACCGTCAATTAATTGGAACTTATGAAATTTAACACAGTGGATTTCTAATAAATAAAAATTTCAATTCTCATTTAAATTCATAACTTTGGTATAAAGACTTTGAATAAATATCCCAATACTCATTACGGAATGACATCCCTAACAAACAAAATAAGACATCAGCAGCTCAAATCTGTTCACTGATTTGATTCGAAAGCTGCTCAAAGAGACAAATTTTTTATTTCATCTTAAACCATTCTGGTGTTCCATATGATTATACAAAATTGCACAATTATAGTACTTAACTATATAATTTATATTTATATTTAATTTTCAAATATTTTCTATATTGATGACTCTATCATCAATATAGAACATATTTGAAAATTCTATACATCCACTTTCGTATATAGGTTCAATAAAAATCGTTGTATATAATTTAAATATAATCTGTACATAATATTTTCACTTGGGGAAAATCTTGCGATCTTCCAGAGCGAATCTTGCTTGGAAGTAACAGCAATAGGAGCAGCGACAGCAGCGAATAGCATCAGAGCCGGAAGTCGGTTGGATGTTCGCTTCCCGCATAAAATGGGCGGACACGATCGATGATCGCAATCTCTAGCCGTGTGTAATATCGAAGTTTCCTGCTGCTCGAATCTGCTCGGGAACCGAATGATTTACACTGCAAAACGATATAACCACATGCGAGAGAATGTGGCAGCCTCCAAACCGATTATTTATCGCTTATTGTTCGTGCACATAAATTTTATAATGTATGCAATACCTATTTCGGTTTTATTCAGCGCGAACGAAGAATAAAATATCGCGGAGCGCGTGCCCACTATACAATTCGAAAGAGCACCGATCGATTATCTATTTGGATTATCGATCGAATGGAGATAACTCTGTTTCCATCGCGCTCCCTGCTGCTCCTGGATTATCATTATTGCGCTTTAATGATCGCTACCATACAAGACTCCACTCCCTTAATAGTTGCAGCTATGCTGTATGCAACTAAAATATTTAATTTTTTATATTTTTTAACGATCTTCAACAGCGTGGTCACCTCCTGCATGGAACACACTAGAGTTGCTCATGTCCTCAGCACATTGTCGTTCTTGGAATAATTCGCTTTATCAGATCGTCCGTTATGTACCGAGCTCGCTGTATGGTTATCGAGATCGAGGCATTCTTCGCTCGCAGAAAGTAGATAATCGACGTCGACGTACTTGTATCCTATTCTATATATGAATGGATACGATATGTGTACCAACCATTGTCCAGATCGTACTCCAGAGTTAAACTCGAGTTTGGTGTATAATTGATGAAATCTGAGACAAGGAAGTCACGCTGATTAATCCATGTTAGTGCAGTCTTCATTTCAGAATATTTTAGCATCTCGAATAGGAAAAATGTAAGGAATTTTTTTTTCTTTGAGATAACGAATTTTGGCCTTCACTGTTGCTCGCAAGTCGTATATTCTAGCTCAGAAAATACCGGTTACAAGCTTTTTTACGTAGCTATAATGACATAAATAAAAAATTTCCCGCCTGAAAAATAGAGATTAATAAATTAACAAATTGCGTAAAGAAAAAATTGTGAAGTAATAATCATTCGAATATTATTTCACAATTTGTTCTTTACCCAATTAGCTTACTAATTTAATTATATTTTTCAGTTGGAAGATATTTTTAAATTTTTGTAAAATTATTTTTATTTCATTGCTTTTAAAATAATGTTGACGCTTCATCGTCGCACTGCAAAGTGAGTTATAAAATACGCAATAACAGCAGCAAACTCATAATATTTCGATACATCCAAACAAGCAAAAAAATTTATCTCACTAACTTAACAATTTATCGCACTGCAATATAACCTAAAACCAGCTCAAACTTCCAAAATCCGTGTGCCAAATTAGTTCAAATAATTCTGTGCTATTTTTTCGATCATTCGCGATATACAAAACTATTATCTCAATATACAAATACGTTATATAATCTGAAAACCACTAAACTTATAACTCCCATTTATTAGCCCGTTGTAAAGAACAATATCCACGAGGATTCGAAATGAACAGCTGTCATTTCATAATTGCCAACATTCGATCATTCTCCTCTTGTATCCACATAATCCCAAATAAAAATAAAATATCCTTGCTCCATATTTCATTTCATTCCATTGTATTTCATTTCATTGATAAATCCCCCAAAAAAAAAGTACTGCGTACAAATGTGTTGTGTGTCCTAGTTTAAAAAAAGTGTGTTCCAATGCGCGGATTGTCATTGTTCGTTTCTATCCAGTGTAGCCCATTGTAATAAAACCTTATCTCCGTTGCATTGCTTGATCCGTCCACTCCGTCATTCAAGAGTAGAAGCTTCGGGTGATAAAATTGCCGTTGCACTTTGCCTCCAGTGCTGGATACACTGGAGCGAAGCAATATCCGAGAGATCTAGAACTATGTATACTATACAAAGTACTGGAGTAGATATAGAGCCGGGCTTTTATTTTGGTGAACATCTACCAGTTTGGAGTGTAGAGCATGAAGAGAGAAGGACTCAGGGCTTTTACTCTACGAGGACCATGAGTGAGAGTATAGAACGTGAGCAATAAATTCGACTGTTCTCTCTGTCCAACGGTAGACGACCTTGCCTAACTTAAGCCGGCTTTAACAAACCTTCTCTCTTGGCATAGTCGAAATATAGGTAGTCGCCCTCTAATACGCAGTATAGCATCGACGTTGACTCTCCTCCTCTTCTCTCAACGGATTTGGCGAGGCTCCAGAAGCTCGCGACGTTACGGAAACTCGCGAGAGTGAGAGCTCCGTTGACTCCCTCGCGTTCGTTATATTGTCCGGAAAATGGGTCGACTGTAATTGCGGTTTTACCCCGCACGCGACCTCCGCTGGGTACTCGATCTTTATTCCTTACCTTATGTCCGCGATTTCTCAGCCTCTTCACTCTCATTTATCGCCTGAATAAACCACAACCCCTCGCTAAATTGCCATTATTCGACAATATTTTTACCGATTTTTTTTCTTTGTTTTTTATTTGTGGATGTCATAATGGTAGGAAGTTACTGACAAATTGATCCATTGTACTTGCAAATGATTTTTAGTATTTTGTTCCAATTTATTGTCGAGCTTAATTAATCAAAATTTAATTGTACAGGTCGCGAATATAGAGTACCAAAATATTTTAACCCACTTTTTTAGTTCGCAATAATTCAATTTATTCGCGAAGAAAGTATTTAAATAAGCTCTTTATTGACCTATTTGTATACTAAATACCAAAGTTGATTTTATTTATTCTCATATTAATTCAAGTTTATTTTTCTGTTACAGGTACGCATCTCACTGAAAATGAAAAAAGAAAATAGCGAATAAGCCAATCGTTAATAGGACGCGACGTCGCTCTCGGTAAGAATGTTCTGATTTATTCCAAGCCCCAAAGTTCCAACTCTTTCATTATTTCCGAACCCACTCAATTTTTTTTTATCAAGTCCATAAATAATAGCACAAAATGAGTAATGTTATCACAAAAATATACAATATTCTTGAAAAAAATATTGAGTATCCAATCATTCGTAGTACAAGTGAACAAAAAGATTACATTTAAAAGTGGTGGTTAGTCGCTAATAACCTTAACGTTGATGCGTCTATAAATAACGGAAGAAAAAAAACAAAAAAAGGTATGGTGATATTTACAAGATTAAAATTCGACACGATATAAAATCACAATTTAGCCGATAGATAGTAGAATCGATCTTTTATTGTTGGCAAACCGCTTCTCCTTGGGGGAATCCTCACGTCGCCCGATTAGGCATCCTGCGTGGCGAGATAAAGATTCGAACAAATCGCGCCCCGCGTTAAAGCTGCTCTCATGCTGTTCCTTATCTAAACACCCGTGGAAAATAGTGTCTCATCGTCTCCCACATGGACTGTCTACATGTTATAGTCGCTATAGCATCACGAGAAAAGCTATGGCACACGATGTGGAGAAATCGAATGGGGCGAGAAGCAGTCGAACGACATCGATGTAATTTATAAGCGGCTTCGAGCGACGAAAGATAACGTCCGGCGCGACTTCCCTTGAACGTCGTCCATATAAGTACGTACGTACGTACCGTATATATATATATATAGTACATATACACCGCGTAGCCTTTGCATCCCTCGGTAACACCCACAACTACCCCTGTCTGAACTGTGTGCTTCGGATCAGGCGCCAATTACGTCACGGGAACGGAGAACCGGTCACGTGTCACGTGTTAGGGTAGATTACGTTAGTTGGCCCCTGGTATGAGACAGAGCGAGAGATTGTATGTATGGGAGCTTAAACGTGGTGACGAACTCGCTCCTCAATATAGGGGTGAGTGGGGCAATATGGGCCCCCGAGTCAAAAAGGGCCCTCCCAATTTAGATGTAGGCAAGGGGCTAAAAAATAACAAAAATTTTAAATCAAAATGGGCTACTTGAATTTTCAGTAAAAAATACCGGTATTTTTACTTTCGGTAAATTAACCGTAAAATACCTACATTTAATTAATTTAATAGTATTATCAAATCAATTAAATACAAATAATTTAATAACATTATTAAATGAAGTAAATATAGTTATAAATATAGTATTAATTAAATATACGATATTAAATTTATATTAATATATAAATTTTAAGTAAATCTGTAGAAATAAATTTGTATAAAAACGAAACATCAGTTTTAAATTACCAGTAATTGATCTGCGCTATTTATGCTTAAGAGACCCGTTTTGCCCCACCCTCCCCTATATATAATATATATAGGCTCGTAGAGCAGCATCAGCTCTGTATAGTGTCTTAGCTATCTGAGTTTGGTCCTTCGGATTCGCTCTCCTTCTCGATGTATGTCCGTGCCAATCCTGCCGATCCTGATCCTCGCCAGCCGCTCCCTCTGCACGCGCATCTGGATCGATTCTCATCCTTTGAGACACCCGGCTATACCTCTGGGATGCTTCGCAATACTGAAAAATATATGGATGTATATATATATATTTCCGTGTGTTTGTATGTTTGGGCATAGAAGCTCCGGACGCTACTCGATACTGAAAAATATATAGAGATACATATATATATGTATATATATATGTGTGTGTGTTTGTGTCGGGCCTCTTCGCCGATAAGTCCACCGCCACCGTACTGCCAATTACATTCACCAAGATTTGCGCCGAGTGACGATGCAACTAGCCAAACGGGTTCAACGTGATTCAGGCGGATAAAAGGATACGCACTGTACACGTGTGTTTATATGTGTGTGTGTGTACCCTCGCCTAACAGAGAAGAGATGTTCGTGATTAGAAGCGTGCGCCGATTTTTGACATAATTTCGATTTGGCAATTGGAAGTAATTTTTAATACAGTCAATTGTAATACAGAAATTCTAGAGAAATTTGTCAAACAGTTAAATTTCTTTAACTGTTATTAGGAATATTTCAAATTTATTAGATTTTTTTTAAATGTGTTAGCTATACGTAAATAATGAATTTTCTACTATTTTAAATCGGAAACAAATCCACATTTAAGAAAAATTAGTTTTTTTTTCAACGACGAAGGAAATTGATTGTAGAAATTTTGTAACTCTTTTAAATTATATGAATTTTATTGAAAATGTTAATGTGAATAAATTCGCTGCATATAATTTATCAAAAACAATGATCGCTCAAGAATTTCATAGATACTTTAGTCAAATTTACAAAAATCCTATAGCGTCTACAAAACCGTTTAGCAAAAAAATGAAAAAAATGTAAAAACCTTAGTATTCGACTTTTTTTCGTTGAGATCGGGTTACATTCAGCATCTTAAGAGCCCTCTTTACATTGCTCGGTTGAAGTGCAGTTGTTTATTATTATTATTTAAATATTTTTATAACGTTCAAAGGATTTGTCAGTCCGTGGCAAAGATACGATGAAGCGGACAGTGAACCGCTTTGCTTTGTAGAGCGTAATATTACTGCAGAGATGAGATACAGATAAGAGTGTGTGTGTATGTGTGTATGTGCAGCGTCCTCTCGGCATATTCTCCATTTATCCAGCTCTTAATCCGGCAAATCATGGATATTAATTTACAGATGAAACGTCATTTCGCGGAACGTCGTGGCGTCCGCCACAAACACACATAGTAGTACTGGTATTGTAGTATAGTACCAAGCATTCATATGCCGGCCAATTAAAAGCTCCGCGAGGGTTTTCCAACTGTCGCTGTAATCCCAGGCTGCAGCGGTACCAAAGACTATATCACTCTCTTTCTTCCGTCCCAGTCTCGAATTCATCTCGCTCAAATTCTCCCTCTCATCTGCAAAACCATTGCACAGATCGTTTCCCCTACGGACAAACTCACTGCCTTCTCGCTGCCTTTAATATCTATACAGGGCGATACAGAATTGATTTGTTTTAAAATAGTGGACGCAACTATAAAAATATAGGTAGAACCATTTGTTAATTACCGTAACTACATAAAAAATAGCTATTTTTGAAAACATCTTTATGAATTGAAATCCAAAAATTCTGGAAATAATTTTCAAACGTTGGAATTCTCACATCCAATTTTGATTTTATAAAAATGTATAAATTAGCTATTAAAAAAATATATCCTACATGTTATATAAATTCAATTGATTTTCGCGCATGTCATTTTATTTGTGAGATTAATTTATCCCATTGCCATTAAAAATTGAACCAACTTTAACCGTCGATTCGCCCAATAAAAAATTAAACCACATTAATTCAGCAAATTGACAAGTTTATTTCACTAAAAAAAAAAGAACCTCGGCTATAATCCGATGAAAGCTTTGTGTTTAATTTTGAATAGAAGTATATAAATATATATATATATATATATATATATATATATATATATATATATATATATATATATTCCCGTTCCTATCCTATATCCGCTTGATTTTTCATATATGAGCGGATTAAACATGGCGGCAGGCATCAAAGGGTTGACGACAAAGCAGAGTCTGTCCCTCATGTCTCCCTCCCTCACCTATATACACACTATCTTTCTTTCCAGCCCTCAAACCCCTTTTCCTCTCTCGCGGACTACGCTGACTCTCTTTCTCGACGTGTTCCGTCTTCCGATGCTCGCCTTTGCCCGCTTCCGTCAACGCGAAGGAAATCTTGTGCGTTCGTCCCTCTCTCGTACACTCCACACGATGCGACACAGTTGAGACACGAAGAACTGTCCTCCATTGCGAAACACGCCATCCTTCCTCCTTTCGCCAACAGTTTTTGACTCTTGGTTTTCTCGCTCGGTGCACCCCGGACTTTCTTTTCATTCCACCGAGAGAGGAATTCATTCCTGGCTGGGAACGAACGAGGGGAAACGGTGAAGCTTCCCGTCAAGGAATAGAGGTTTGAAGGAAAAAATGCCGAGTGTTTCGCGATGCAATTTAGGCACCCGGGGCAACGACGTTCCCTTTCTCCTTTCACTCACACTCGCACTCTTTTTACACAATCTCTCGTGACGTGATATGGCTCTTTGATTCTTCGTGTGTGAGCTCGGAAAATAGGGAGACAGAATTCCCGAATTTTTCTGGTTTTTTTTTAGGTGGTTACTGACGTAGTTTTTTTTGTACTAGCAACTTGATACTTTGCACTAGAGAGTAAAATTTAGAGGAGGAACTACAAAACGGAAAGAAAATTAACTGACTGCATTGAAATGCTGAATAATAAAAATTCTACATGTTATTTTCTTTTCATGTTACGATTGTGTCGGAAAAAAATGATTTTAGGTTATAGGGAGTTTGATTTAGGATGTTGAAAATTCAAATCAGGCACAAATCAGGCCCTAACTGGGCGATGAGAAGGGCCTGATAGTTCATTAGCAGCGTCAGATTTATACCTGATGTAACGCTCCAAATTTATACTAGCGAGGTAATACGTGGTCTTACGAACCTTCTCCACCGATAATAATAATAATTATTACTATTTTGATAATAATAGTAATAATAATAATTATTATTATTATTATAACAGTAATAACGATATTAATGAGTAGAGTAGTCTATGCATGTAGCACATGAAAGCCCATAGGTATTTGCATCTAGTCCGGTCAGCTTTATTGCAGACTTTCACTGAATAGAGAAAAGGGGTTGGTGTATGGATAATGCTGAGTTTGTTCATCGTTGTGTGAGTCGCCATCGCACTTCGCACAGTTTTGGTAGATAGAAATTCTCGATTGCGAGGGAGTGTAAAGCTTGAAGCTAAAACAGGCCCGGCTGACCTAGGGAAGAGCAGGGCAAAATGGAACAGAGGCATAATGGCGCACCTCGTCAAAATGGCGCTAGCGTACACTGAAATCGTAAAAGAATTATGTTATGAAAGTGTGAATTTCATTAAAAATAAAAATAATAATCCCAAATTAAGCTAAATTGTAGGAAGGATAGTTTTTTCTACAAATTTGCACAGTATTCCTACCAAGGAAAATGGCCGTTTGGCTTATGTAACCTCTTTTTGGAAAAGTCAAAAACACCTGTTTATGCAAAATTGAATATCTCGGATTCTATGCGGTCTAAAATTTTGTACGATATACGCAATTCAAGTTAATTACCAAAGCTATCAAACGGTACCATAGATAGCACCATCCATCGAGTTAAAAACTAATGGTATCTGTCTAAAGGAAAGATTGAATTTTCTACGAGTTACTGAAATGGAAAATACAATAGGTCTAAAAAAATGTGTACTTTCGTTTTCCTTTAATGAGGGCCAATATTAGGGTCCAAACTGTAATTTTTTTTATATGGCAAGTAAAATAAAAAAATAATTTTATTTTAGTAAAAATAGTTTCGGTATAGTTTTTTTCTTTCTTTTTAGACAGTCGTGCCATTATGCCCCGCGTTGCCATTTTGCCCCGTTCTCCCCTAGTATTAGTAGCTGCTAAAACGGAGAGCTAAAGCAGGTAATGCTATATAGACGAACGATGGTGAACAGCGAGGTGGAAGAGAGCTGGAATATCCCAGACGACGCAAGGTGAGAGAGAAATCCTCTCGGGCATTTGCATTGAATACCCTTACCTACCCATGAGCCCAACTCTGCGACTACTAATACTAATACTCGTGACTATAGTGTATGTGCAGAATATGTACAGTAGATAGAACCTGGACTGGAGGCTCCAGGCAAGAGAGACTGGTTGCTGGTTTGCCTGGTTTGCTGCTGCTTCTGCTTCTTCTGCTGCTGCTGCTGCTGCTGCTGCTGCTGCACCCGGTACCTTGTACCATTGTGTTTATTTATGGACTTTAATTATATCAAATATGGTGTGGGAGAGAGGCCGGGGCGCGTCGTGTATAATGGTCCCATGTACGTACGTGTAACGTATATATGAGCAACAGTTACGAGGTATAGCAAGGAGGATCCGTGGAATATAAGCAAAGAGGACGTTCGTTTCGTTTCTGCGTGCTGCGGGAGCGGCTAGCAGCTCTCTTTACTCTCTCTCGCTTTCAAACTCCTCGTAGGACTGTGCAGGGCTGTGTAAGGTACTGAACGAAGGATTCTCTTACCTTCGGGCAAGAAAGGATATTCGTGTCACACACGAAACTGCAATATCAAATAATTTCGCGGTTAAATAGTTTGAATAAAGAGCAGCTTTATGTAAAAGAGATTTCTCCAGGAAATAAGGGATGAATAAAAAAAAAATTTTGGTCGTTTGTATGAGAGAAATGGACTCTAAATATTTTTAGGATATATTTTTCACTTGCATACTCTTATTTTATTTTTTTGAGTGTGACTTAGCATTTGTCAGTGTTTCATCGTTTTTTTTTAAATTGAGTAAACAAATTGCTATATGTCAACATTTTTTTAACCACGTAGAGCTCAACATGTCATTATAGTATAAATGATTCAATAATAGAGACAAAAAATGATTTTATATTGCATCTTTAACTCGGGTTAACTTTAACCCAAATCATAAATTTTGTTTAATTTTATTTTATTAATTTATTCTCCTCTAAATAAACAATTTAAAATATTTTTCTAATAATTAAACTAAATCATTAAATTTAATTAAATTGATTAATTTATTCCCTCTAAATAAAATATAAAAATTTTTGAATACTTAGCATATGTTTGGCACATGCTCACGTAACAGACAAATATGTTTGTTATCTCACGATTCCAAGACTTACCAATCGTTCATTTACTTTGTCATCTCATTAAAACACCGAGAGTCAGCAAAAGGGGTTGAACCGTGTATCGTACGCAGCTGCAATGAGAGAAAGGGACTTGAAAAAGAAATTTAAAAAAAAAGATCAGTGGACATATCCAGCTCGCACGGAGTCGCGCACCCGCTAAACCTTAAAAGGATAACGCAACTGGGCCAGCGCACAGGCATGTGCTCTGCTTTATCTCGATGTATATCGAGAGAGTTAGCTGCTTTACTCGAGCTCACCTCGCAACTTCTCCGTATTCCACGCGAGAAGTAGTTTCTCTGCGAGCTCTTTGCTCCTGCTGCTGCCTCTTCTTCTTCTTCTTCTTTGTCGCCACTGAAGCGCAAGATGCAAATGTCGGCGTTAAATCCGCGCCCCTTTTGTCCCACCGGCATTTCCGTACGCGGTGAACAATACACAATGCACCAAGTGCACAAACCCGTGGCAACAAAAGCAATGTGTCCTACCGTTAATGCGTAATGCCCCGGCGATCGAATCGGTGGAAATATGCGAACGCTTTTCTTTGATTTATCTGTACTGCCGAAAATAAGAATATGACGTTAATCAGTGCGGCCATGATTAAGCAAACTGATTGTCCTAAACGCCTACCAAAATTGCAGCTATTAAGTGACAACCATATATTGTTAGTCTTTGTGGCTACTTTTATAATTGGAATCGTTTGTGCATTATTACCGTAGATATACTCACCAGTTGAGGTAATTCGTTACTAATAACTATTATGCAATGGCAGAGAAAAGAGTTGAAATAAATGTAAAAGTTATTTCAGGGATTACATGATGAATAGCTGTAATTTGATAAGTATTAGACTTATCACGATTTTGCTTTGGGTTTGAAACAAATGGAGCATACTTTGTAAGATCAATTTCATAATTTTATACATTTTTTTGCATATTCCAATATCACAAAAAAAAAATTATAAAATCTCCAACTCGGTCTGTTACTTTTTGAATATCACAAAAAATTCGTGAATTACATTTTTTTTTGTTATATTAACAAAATATAATAATAATATAACATTTCAATAAAAATTGGGAGAAATTGCGAAAAAATGGATGTTCACAGCCTTCCATTACTTTCGCAATGCATTAACTGTGTTTCTCCATTTGTTAAAGAAAATTACCACAAAAATGAATTGCCAATTAACATTTCTTGCAGCCAACCAAACGTTCTCATATCACATTACAATCGCTGTATGTTAATTTTATGGAAACACAATTACGAAGCCAACGAAAAACAAAGTTCCCTCTGATTTTTTTTAAATTCTATAATCTAGTTGATATTTCTCTGCAGAGTTATAATTTCGATATTGTTTCGAGCGTGCAATATTTTGTAGGTTGATTTATGTAGTACCGTCATGGTACATTTAATTAATTAATGACAATAACCAAAAAAGATTATGCAATTGACTATCGTTATAGAATAATTAGGGATTCGCAACTGTGCCCAATAATTATAAAATGTAAAAGTGATGGTTTGAATCTATAAACTTGAAGATAAAATATTAATGCTCGCCTTTATTGTTCTGGGGTCATTGTACTATTGAGTATAGAACCCACAAGAACTCGAGAGACAGATCAGTACTATTTCGGGGAATGACAAGCAGCTGTGCCAAAAGTGCACTGGCGATGAGTAGCAGCAGCAGCAGCACTACAGCTTTCTATCTATCCCCTATGGAAGCTGTTCGTAGAGAAGTCGCCAAAGTGGAACAAGGAAAATCAACGACAGGCGACACCCTGTAGCAGCAGCACCACCGACAGGCAATAGTAGTCGACACTGGTCGACACACCATCGACTGGTGCTGTTGCTGATGCGGCTGTTGGCGAAGTGAACGAAAACAAAAGGCAAGTGCACGCCGAAGTGCTGTTCCTGTTCCACGGTCTCTTTGCAAGCGTTGCTAGCGATAGGTCGTTTCCAGCTTCGTTTCTTTTCGTGTTATCTCACTCTGTCCCTGGTTTTCTGTGAGAGCTTGCAGTTTCTCTGGTCTGTGAGTCATCGTCCCCTTTCCCGGGAACCCCGGAACCCCGTTGTACTTGTTTCATCATCGTTAGCACCACCGACGTTGCTGCTTGCTGCTGGCCATCCACAAGAATGAACAACACACATAGCCACGAGCATAGGAAGTAGCGAATTGCTCTCACAATTTATATCGTGGCTTTTCCAGGCCCTGCGAGAAGCCCCTGCTATCTTGAATCCTGTAGCTTTTCACCCACTGTTCGTGAGCGCTTTGGTCGCACGTGACTGGTCAAACTAAGAGTTTAATTAGGACTCTATCATTTAAACGTGACCCTAGTTGGCTTCAGTGCCTCCTCCGTATTTTCCTTTTTCCTTTGGACTCATTTTGTTTTCTCAACGAAATGACCTTACTGATTTTTTGTTTTTTCTAATTTGTGGACTGTATAAAGTAACACCTGATATATTAATTGTGATACACTTGTGCCGGACAAATTTCCGTATCCATCGTATCTTTCTAGTAAGAATCTGGCAGAAGTCTCAGCAATAGTCTGTCAAAGGTCTCAGTGAGGTATTGTAGAAACCCTTTCTACAATATCTTGGTGATTCTTTCCTAAGGTTGGATTTATACTCCCAAATTTGCACTCAAGTTCGTACTTAAGATCGAATTTCACATGTTACTTCATTCGTAAATTTAAACTTGGGACGAATAAGTTCAACCCCTAGGCTCTTGTTAATAATTTTGATAAATCGTTGCGAGAATTCTCATTATCAAATGCGGTAAATTTTGGTAAATATCTATTCAAGACACAGTTGCAAAATTCAAGAAAATTTTCAGTACATTAAAAGAAGATGTTCTATAGAAGTCAAGGGTACGTCCCAAAAACGTCCTTTTCGTGACAGTCTTAAAAACCGACCCAACGCAGCATAAGGATGTCCTTAAAATGTACAATGTCCAGTTATTTGCTGTATCTAAGACGTCCTTGACAGATGTCTTCAAGACGCCTCTAAAATGTCCTCAACATGTCTTTCAAATTATTATCGTAATGTGCTATAAAAACTATAATACGAAACAATTTGCAAATTATTGACCGAATTCGGTGTCTATTGATGGGTAAAAACAGTAAAATATTGTGATCAACGGAATCAATCCTATTTGTTCTTTGTCCAAAGCCGTCGTTCATCCTTGGAGCACCTAATCGAGCTGGGCATTCGCGAGTCCTTAACGAGAAGCTCGCGCGGCTGAACGAGCACACTTGGTCGCAAAAAAGGAGAGACTACTGTGACCGTAGACCACGTCGACCCTCTCGGTGTCAAAGCACGTGCGTGTGTACTGCACTTCGTACGTCATGTAGTAACGGTGCGTTAGGAAACGACTTCCAATTAACAAACGGTGGATCTGGAGCGAAAGGATTGAAGGGCTCTCCGGAGCGAAGCAACCCTCATCCCTCTGTAAACCACCCCGTAGGAATGGCCGACATTGCTTTACCCCTTGTACCATACGACAGAGCTAGAAGCACATACGTATATTCCCAGCAACGTCTGCGGACTAATGAGAGAGCGAACACTTTGCCACGCGTATATATTCGTTATTCCCCTCTCGTTTCCTTAGCAGTAAGAGAAGGAAGGGTTGATGACGGGACATCTCGAAGCCGTCGGTCGACAACGAGTCGGGGGATTCGGCCACCCCGTTTTGTCGAAACAATTCGCACGATGCAACCCTCTTTTCTATATATACGCATAGTTCGCTTTCCCACTTCTCTCCTTCGTGAATTGAAGGACCTTTCTGACGCTCTCGCCTCTGGCGGGCGCACACATCAACGTGACGAACAATTCACGGTCCCGAAACAATAAAAATCTCGGCCGAGTAGCCTTCGCACTGCTCACGCAAAAATTCAGGAACCCCTTGCCTCTCATTCGCGAATGAAACTTCACTGCCATCCGGCAGCAATTTAAGATTCGGAAAGGGTGAAAAGGAGGGAGGTAAGTATGTGCCAATGGTAGGGGGCGTGCACTGCAGGTTCGACTGGATTATTCAGCAGTTTCGCTTTGTGGACGAGATATATCAACTCACAAAGGGGTTGGCAGTCCTTCGGGAGGGTCGGAATGCATATACTGGGCTCTGGCAGGTATTTTCTTCGAGTATGTTTGTTGGAGGATGATGCATGAGGGCCAGAGGGCTCTGTGGTACCTTGAAGTCTTGTATGCATACTTTTCCTACGAAAGAAAAACCTTTCGAGATTGCGTATTTGAGACTTTGAAAGATTCAGAGACTTTTTGCGAGACCTTTTTTTTCTACGCTCGCGAAGGAAGGGATGGAATTTAAACGTGAAAAGGAACCTCCCAACGTGCATCTCGTTAGCGATGAATGCTTTAGAAGCTTGAGTTATCTTCGAAAATACTGTTGCGCATTACGAAAATGATCATGAAAATTGGGTTTGAAATATTTTTATTATAATATTCAGACGGAACTTGTAAATTAATTTGTTTTTCCTACGAATAGACAAATTTTTTTTTACATTCGAAAGCAGCAGCTTTTGTTATTAAAATTATTCAACATGTTTCAGAATAAATCTGTGTTGCGTATATCCTATTTTTGTCGACTTGTTATTAATTAAATCTTGTTATTTAAATTAAATCCGTTTAAGCTTAAAAATAGGGGAACGTCACTAAACTGCAAAATTACCAAGAGCATTAATTAACAAAACTGAATAATAATTACCAACATCAATATTTATGAATTCTCGATTGAATGTAAAACTGTCTTGAGTGTAAAGAGCATTTCTGTTTGATGGAGATGAGCGTCTGGACTTTGGAAGCTTGGAAGAAAAAAAATAAAGTGCGACAGCGAGCTTCGGAAGAAAATAAAATTCTTTTGATCGATGAGAGAGGAAAGTTTGTTCGCGAGTCTCGAGAGCCGCATCGAAGTCATCCAAGGCTCGTCTATATCTCTCGAGCATCGAATCGGAACGCTGACTCTTCGACGTTCCTTTTCCTTTCGCTTTTTCTCACTCTCTCTTGCTCTTCTCGTTCAAGCAGCATCGACTAATACCATTAAACGCGTAACGAGAGGCGGACGCGACGCAGAAAGACCAAAGCGCCCCCTCCCTCCCATTTCCTCTTTCTTTCGCCATTTGCTAAGGTATAAGAGTTTCAAATTGTAAAAAAAAGAAAAAAACAACTTCTTAAAAGGCAAGTTTTCCAAACGGTCTTTGTTTTCTCTTACACAGGTATACGCATATATATATTATATATATATATATATATAGTACCTATAGGGTCGTATTGCTTTAGATCAATGAAAGAAGTGACATAATTGATTTTTAAGGCTTTGACTGAACGCTCAAAGTTCGAAAAGTTCGATGTTAAGGTTTATGAAGATTATATATTACTCAAACGAGTCACGAATTCATTAAATGAAAACGTTTTCGAATTCGTATAACCTTCAGATGAAACTTTAATAACTCCAAGAAAACTTTTTAAATGAAAAGAAAAAATCGTGGCAAAAACTTTATGCGATTGACAGAAAATCTTCAGACTCTAATATGAAAAATTTTATTAAAATTTCCATGTTTACTAGAAGCTTTATTTACTTATCGCATTTAGATTACTATAAATCATAGAATGATACAACATAATTTAATACCAAAAGAGAAAATAAAATCCGCTTTAATATAAAATCGGTAAAAATTTAATATAAAATCGGTGGAGCCATTTCTTAAATAATAAGTCGTAAAATTGAAAGCAAAAATAAGATACAAAAAGAAATTTATAAAATAAACGCGATATTAGTAAATAAAAAATATGAAGCGACATAAATCTTATTCGTACAGCTGTGAGCGGAAATTCAAATATTCCGAACAATTTGACCAGACCATTATTCATCGAAGTGTGTCTCGAGAATATATATGTATATTTCAAAGTTGAACTACGACAGTGTCGTGACCGTTATTGCGTATACGAGATACATACGACTGCTAGATAAACACGGTACATTAAGCAAACCAAAAAGTCAGCACGCGTATGAACACTTACCGGTATTAAAACGAGCATATAGGACTGGGGAGTACATATGACTGGTGGAAACCGTTCAGTCATATACGACCGGATCGAGAGACAGTTTGTGCGCGACTATTGAATTTATGGGATATCTCGGTATTCGCGTAACGCACCGCGACTGCCTCGCTTTTCGCTGTCCGGCAAACGATCGCTTTCGACGAAACATGTTAGGCCCATATTTTCTCCCAGCCACTAAGTTACTAAGCCGAGACAGCGGCGTCGGTAGACCTACGCGATCAGCAACTTCCATTCGCTACACTCTCCTTCTTTGCCGCTTTATATATTTTATTTCATTTTATACGGGCATTTTATGATATCTCGATCATTGTGTGGCGATGATACCGCAGATGTTTCATGTTATGTTTGCATAAATTTACTTAATGAAAAATACGTAATGTTTATAAACAAATTTTGCTAGGTCTTTTTTACGTATCTTCCCAGAAATATAATTTTTTTGGTGTATTGAAATTCAAATTATTATGAGCCTATAATTGTCAAAATATGACATCTCGATCATTGTGTGGCGATGATGCCTCAGATGTTTCATGTCATGTTTGCATAAATTTATTTGCTGAAAAATACGTAATTTTTATAAATACATTTTTTGTTGTTTTTTTTTTACGTTTTTTCCCAGAAATATAATTTTTTTTACGTATTGAAATTCAAACTATTATGCGCCTATAATTGTCAAAATATATCATGTCACTTTATGCAATACCTGTTTGTTACTTTTTTATTCACAATGAACTGCCATGACCTTAAAATTTTCTTTTTCTCTTTTTTTAAGTTTCGGAATCTTCATCTTTAGGTTCATCTTAGGATTTGGAAAAAAATCATTTTTCACATTGATAAAAAAATTATTTCTCAATATATAAAAATCAGTAACATTGGTTTTTTTAAATGAAATATGGGATTTATTTCAAGCAAACGAAATTTTATTTCAGTTCACAAAATTTAATGAAAAATTAATACGATTTATTTGTATGCAATAAAATCCAATTTGATCGAAATAAAAATTTTCAAATATTGGCATAACAGCATTTTATTTTGATCAAATATAATTTATTTCATTCGAATAAATCGTATTAATTTCTCGTAACTGTTATTTGCTTACAATAAAATTTCATTGATTAAAAAAACGTGCCTGACGTATTTGATTCAAATAAATCCATCAAGCAATAAAAAATCAAATGAAGAATAAAAAAAAATTTAAAAAAAACAGAAACTCATTGAAAAGATGAAGCGCTGAGAAGCGAGAAAACGTTGTCACGCGATCGCCAAGTAAGTCGTGCCGGTTAGTTGACGTGCGCCGTGGCGTCGAGGCTCTATATCGCCATAGCTATAGAATGTTAGGCACACAGAGATTTGAAGTACGAGCAATAAACTCTCGCTGTACGTGCGGTATTTATACTACAGGTATATTTACTACTGGTACACTGTACACACGAAGAGCAAAGAGTGCCGCGAGCCTTTATTTATTTTCTTTTTTTAGGGAATAAAAATAAAATGAGAAGGAAAGTGAAGAAAAACGAATCGTGCTCACGCTCTCACGTCAGAAAGTGATGCCCTCGGTTAATATCTCGCTTTAAACTACCTCAGCTTAGCATCGTCGTCGTCGTCGTCGTTTTAATTAGCCAGATGCTTAGACGATGTCAGCGTAGCTACGACGATCTGAGGTGATGCCCGTGCGGTTTCCAGTACTCCAGTGCACTTCACATCAACGGCATAACACTGGCACGTTACGGTTATCCGCGTGCACTATTGTTACATGGCATGTTCCCAGATCCCTCCGTGACGATTATACTACATACCTACTATATATATCTGCACCTTGGCGTATTATGGTTACGAGCACACGCTAACGACTGGGGCACTCGAATCGTGTGTACATTTTTGCCTATCCTAAATCACACAGCAATTAACTGTCACGAAGAAAAGGAATAACAAAAAGATTTTTTTTTTGGCATTCGTCATCCACTATAAATAAAAATGAGAAAGCGCAGAAGGCATTTGGAAAATTGTTTATTGTTATTTCGTTGCTTTGATTCTTGGCGATTTTATAGTCAAATATTATAATTATTATAAATTACAAAATAAATTGTCAAACTTGCTAGTGCGAAAAAGTGGCTGATTTAATTACATCCGGGACGGGGTTAAAGTGCCGAATGGTAAATACACGAAGGTCTAAAATCCCGAAATTTAATATCTCACCTACATTTTTGACGAAATGTTTTCTAGCGAATTTCGTTTTTCTTCTAGAATTAATTTATAATATTACCAAATTATCAAAAACCTTTTATGTACGTCGGTGGTCAAACAATTTTGTTTAATGTACAAAAACTTCACTATGAAATAATAATAAACAATCAAACTTGTCTGAAAATTAGACCTTTACCTGAACATAGAAAACCTTCATTCTGCGCACTACCGGTCTCGAATAATGCGTACAATCCTAATTACGAGGATACTATATCTGCTACTAAAACTATTTTCTTCGACAGAGCCGAACATTACAGCCAGCGAACCCTTGAACGATCCCTGTACATCACATATTGGAAATAAACAGTAGGGAGAAATAGTCAGTCGCGAGTAAACTTTGGGGGACCAAAAAGTGACCAAATATACTCAGCCAAGTACTCTTGAACGTCTTAGCGAACGTGCCCTACGCGATCCTCGGAACATTCCCCAATACATATGTACATACCGCACGTAGCTTCACCTCTCCTCCTCCTCCCCCCATTCCATCTCTTCGTGACTCCGTTCCCGGTTAGTTGATCTTGCTAACCCAATCACGCTAAGGGAGCTTTCGGGATAGAGCTCGAAGTGAGGCAGGGGCCGTGACACATCCTCGCCCGTGCACACACAAGCCATAACTTTGTTACGGTATTTGCAAGCACGAAAGCCACTCCACCCCCTTGATGTCACTTTGCTGCATGCTGGCTCCGAGTCCTCGCCGTCGCACAACGTCGACGACGTCTTCGATCGTTGTGGGACCGAAACCTCAAAGTAAGCGTTCGCCCTCGAGGGGTGCCGCTTGCTCCTTGTGCATCGAAGAGAGTGCCGGATTTTCGTTCGTGAGGGGTACTGCTGCTAAGTAGGATACCCCAGACCATTTTGGCAGTAAAGTCGTGCCTATAGCCGAATCGCTCTGCTTACCAGTGAGATACGCATACAAGTTTGTTCCGTTCCTACATCGGAAAAGCTTTCTATACGCCGCATCACGACATTAGTTGATTACCGATCGCGTAGATCTGCTATCAAAGTTTTGCTACTTTCAAAAGGTCACAGGAGATAAATTAATGTGATAGATTGATAAATATACTGAGTTCTACTATGAAAGTAATGATTCGTGTGATAATTTAGTTGCTGGTTATATTATTTTATTGTTATAGCAACTATAAAAACTTTTTTACTTTTCTGGATGTTATTTTCTGGATATGTGACTCGCCAAAGTGAGACGGAAGAAAATAATCAATTAATTGTGTTTTTTTTCTACAATCATAACAAAATTGGTTAAGATAATAAACTAGTTTGTTACGAAAATAAATTAATTAGTTGAGGGTGACAAATCAGTTGGATGGGCCAGCGAATTAATCGGTTGGCAATTAACGAATTGAGTGTCAAGACCAATTAGTTTATCGGTAGTTTAATACAACGAAATAATTAATAGGATTTTGTTACTTGGATCATTATATCAATATGTTTACTTTTCGGGAATTACTTTTCATTTTTCTGAAGTTAAATATTATTTTTTTAAATTACTTTCGATGCATTTTTTCTTATTCCTACAGAACAAAAGTGCATGAAAAATGGAGCCAAGTCCAATAACCCTTGCGTAATTAATATTGCATTATGAAATTGACGTGAAGTTTACTTAAATCTCCGTGACGATGCTGAAGGCACGTACGCTTAAGAGTCGAGGAATCGAACATAAAATAGTATAGCAATAGTAGTAATAATGAATACGTCCTTTCTTCAACCACTTTAAAACCGTAAAAATGCAGTAAACGAATCTTTCTCTCTTCTTAAGTGTTCTATGCCGTCGTTTCGAAGAAAGAAGAATGAGACTCGTGCTTAATATGCTCTGATGGGCTGTACGATCGAACATTTTTCTTTTTGTCCTTAAATAAATACGTAATTTTTTATCCAACTTTCTTCTTCTACCCAAAGATATAATTTTTTTACGTATTGAAATACCAATTATAAGCCGTTAATTGTCACAATATATCAAGTCACTTTATGCAATACTTATTTATTAATAAGTATTTCATAAAGGTATAGCTACAGGAAAATATTTCGCTTATGTGGTTTGATGTCGGTATCGAGGCCAAGTATATACTGCTGCGTTGTCCTCTCGCATTTACCAGAGTTAAGGCCCAAGTCAGAGTGTCTAATAAGTATAATTGTGACTTTATAATAAATGGCATAGCGTATTCATTACATCCTAGCGCGAACTGCACTTTTTGCAATCTAAATACACCTGAGACTATAGAATACTTTATTTTGTGTTGCCCGGTGTACGAAGGGGTTAGAACGCAATTTCTAAGCAGGTATTGGGACGATAACAAAAATATATTGACTCTTTTGGAAAGGCATGATTTGAAAGCCACCGAAGACCTATTCTATTATATCGCCGGTGCTCTCTCCTTACGCGCATTCGTCCTAAACGAATAAACGAATAAAAGAGAACTGATAGAATACTTGCAAAATATTATTAAGCTCTATAATTAATCACTGTATCTACGCTAAGGTTAATATTTTGTACATGGCATCTCCCTTTACTGCGGGAACTGTATTCCTTCAAGCAAATAAATTAATACTAATACTACTACATACTTATTTATTGAAAATGAGCTGTAATAACTTTTATGATATTTTTTTCGTTTCGCTATTTTATTTTTTAAACCCTTGAGTGCTTAATATGCTCTGATGGACTGTAGAATCGAAAAATTGTCTTTTTATTCCTATTCTCAGCACGAGCGCCACTAGAATGGTATAACGGGTATTAGAGAGCTAGAGCGGCACGACAAGTTTGCTAACAATGTTTGTTCGGAGAGAACCACCGGATCGGTCACTCCTTCGCGCACTCTTTTACCCTCTCGCTCTATCGTGTTGTGGCTATCGTGTCAAAACGGGATCGCGTGCCCGCGGCGTCGAGACTCCACGACCCGGCCCCCCCTATGGGGCATAAATAAGCTCTACTTACAACGCTCGCCATTCCTATGTAAATGCGGGTGGCTGCTCGCGGTGCAGCTCGACCGACCGACCGACCGACAGCCTAGATAATTTTACAACACTAATTTTAGAACGGTTTCTACGTTGTGGGTACAGCAGGTACCACCACCAGGTATATCGCTATAATTTCACCCTTTCGAGCTTATCATACAGGCAGCCTCTCTCGACTTCCTGTATGACCCTATCAAACTGATGCCATTACTGAACGTACAATGCCCTACAGCTCTAATAACGTAGCTTATTCTTCCTATCTCATTACGAAGTGAACAGTTAAATCGCGCACTTTGGTCAATAAATCAATCAGGAGTCTTCCACATTTTTCACAATTCGACAAAGTTAGTCCTTAAGGTAGTCCTTTCGCATTACAGTGTGAGATTCAAAGAGAACAGAGAAAAATAAAATTGTTTTATAAATTATCCTGTAACCTACATTTTTTTTTAAATTACAATAGTTTTTCAATTTTTCTGAATATGTATGAATTCTTAAAGAATTTTATGTGACGTTTGAAAATTGCGTTTTTTAAAAATGTATGGAAAATCATGAATTTTGTATATGTGTTTAGCATAAAACCACCCATTATACCCAAGAAGTGTCCGGACGATTGATCAAGTAGATTAGCAATACAGCGAAAAAAGACAATTTTCATAAGTTACATAAAATAACAAAATAATTCATTTTGACTCTTCGATGTCCAAAGCGTTGAAAAATATTTGTTGTCTTTCATATTTCTGATATGGACAATGTAAGTAATAAGTTTTGTTCATCATATCGGCAAAAGTTTCGGCAATAAAAAAATATATTCTTATTATACACTGCACCACAGGATATATATTGGATTTTCCATGAAGGGCCAATGTTGGGAAATCGAACATTCGCAATGTTCCAACTCTATTAAAATATCGTCGAAACAACAATATTACACTACAGTAATACTTGTGCTATTGGGATAACACTCGAGAGTGCTGCTAATTGCACGCTCGAACGAAGCCCAGTATTACCAACGTAATATCGGAAAGTGATAGTTAATAGGAAGTCGAAGATGAAACGAAGAGTGTGAGGGAAACCGCAAGCTACGAATATAGCTTCAAACTCCTCCCCGAAGTTCCGGTCTAGACCGAATAATATGAATATATCGTAAGGTCGAGTAAGCTCCGAGAGCTTCTATTTTCCATTCATACATATATACATGTATATATATATATAGTATGTAATTTAAGGAATCGGTGGATTTAATCTTAATTGGCTATAAATTACACATCATCGGGCTATTATACCCTGGCTTGGCTTAATCCTCACTTCCCTCGTCCCACTCTTTCCTCTTTACTCCTCTCTGCATCCAAATCTCCATTTTCTCCGCATCCGTGTCCCCGACTCGCACAACTAAGCTTCTTTTTCTCAGCTTTCTCCTCTAAATTGTGATTCAATTCACACTCCAAAATCTGAATAAGACAAAATTAGCTTAAGTTAAATTTTAGGTTGAATATATTCTTGAGCATTTTTTCCTGCATGATAGAGAATTAATCATTTATCAGTATTCAATAATGCTATCGAAGAATGTAATATAATTAAATATATAAAATATCGTCTACTAGAATATTGTTCTAAAAATGATATAAAATCAGCATCGTTCTTTTGTGAACTCATATTTTTAAATCGTATGCAAACCGAGACGTGCTAGTCCTGAAAAATTATTCTCGTAGTATCCCTTCATTGCTCCTTAAAAAAACAAAACATAATCGCGAGCACCTTCAAATTTATACTGTGTGTAATATCAATTGTACGAAAAATGACCAAAAGCAACTTTGCTTTTCTAAAAAATCCATAGAGGACTTAAGGATCTACGAAAATACATTTATTTTCCAACAGCAAAATATAAATACCATAAAATCTAAATTTTCTTTCGGCCACTCACTATCACGTAAAATCTGCAACCTTTTATCTCCATTTTTCCCTCTCTAAATAGTGATTCAATTCACACTCGAAAATCAAGATCAGACAAAATTGATTTAATTCAGTTTCAGAATCAAATATACTCTTGAGCGTTTCTCCCTTGAAGATAGAGAATGAATAATTGATAAGTATTCAATGATTCTATCGTAAACAACACGAGTGGAAGGTCCTCCCTCTTTTGGACAGAGTTTACCCCAATTTTCGGCGAGAATCTAATTTCCCAGCTTTTCGCTCGTCCTGTGGCTTTTAGTATGTACGTGTTTTCCACGGTAACGTCGAACAAATGTCGCGAATTACGAATTCCCCCATGTTCGTCGACTGGGCGTTCAAACAAGCGGCGTTGGACGCTTTTGCCTCAATATACTATACCAAACCATGGATTACTCAATACATGCAAGGGTGTAACGCATAAGAGGGTAAAGAGACATGAACACATACGCAGAACTTGGTGCTACTGCTGCTGCTGCTGCAAATCCTCATCCGCTGTCCCTACTTCCTAGTAGCATTAATATAAACATTTGAGTCGGTAACTACACAGTCTGGCTATAGACATATACCCTCCCCTTACATGTATATGTAACGCAGTGGCTACATTAGCCGACTGGTGTGTACAGCATGCGCAGGGGGTTGAACTACCCCTGCGGACAGAAAACCCAACGGGGCTTCGACCCCCTCGCCGTTTGCACGCCTGCTTCGATATAACTTTACCCACTAGCCAACGCAACTCAACGACTCTCATATGGCTTAGGCTCTACACACTCAAACTCACTGCTTCATGATTCTCTTCGACAAGCTCAAACAATTTTCCTCGTACGGACGATTAAATATAATATCGAGGAGGAGGAAGAAGAAATGAAAAGTTACTAATAGCTGGTCAAAGCTTATATATATTTGAAATTATTTTTAGAAAGTCTTTAATTAATAAAAAAGTAAAGCGAAATTTTTTTCTCCAATTTTTTTTTATTAATTCGTACCAGTTAATAAATTTTATTCGTTTTTATGTAACTCCTATCCAGCTAAAAATGTGTTGGAACTTGGCGTATATTTAAACAAAATTACGACGAAGAATTCCGAGTCACGTTTTAGTCGTTAAAATCTCACCATTTCCTTAAAAAGAATGAATTCAATTAAAAAAATTCGCTTTACCAGAAAAATAAAGAGACTTTACCTCTCGTCAAATACTTCCGTGATTCGCAAGCCCCTAAACTATCTCATCACCCGAATATTATCCACAAAATGGAAATAACAAAACCATATTACAAGATAGATACAATTTCTCTTCCATCTTATTCTCACACTCCTCGTTGTTAATTAAAGCAAACAGATTTAAAAACTCCACTTAACAGTAAATTATACCGTAACTTAACTAATACCAAGCCCGAGATATAAAACGATATTTAAAAAAAAGAAGATAAAAATACGTATAATGTTATTAGGTGCTCTAACGTATTACGCCACTTGGCCACTTTCCGCAGCTTATATATAATATATGTCGAGGAAGCAGGAAACGATCCGAGACGTTAAACCGTCGTGTCAACGTGTACTAATATGCGATGCCCCCGTTATATTCCCCGGGACTAGCGAGGACGAGCTAACTTTCGCCATTAGGTAAATTCGAGCGAGTCAAATCTGCAATTTAATCCGGCGTAGTAAAGTCAATGGAGGTAGTGTGACGCTGTTGGTAATAGTGGTAGTGGTAGTGCGGTATAGTGGCGAGCTGAAGGGGTAGTAGCTGTATGGTGAAAGAGGAGGGTGGGTTACGTGGGTGGCTTGTGGTTACGTATAATCGGAACGCGAGAGACAGATATTCAAATGGTCTCTAGTCGGTGCACGGACACAGTTATAGTAGCACATCAGCTAAAGCAGAAGCAGCAAGTGTATGAGGGAAGCTCACCGGTAGTCGGCACTAATCGACGGTAGTCACGTATTCGTGAACGGCGGAGCCAAAGCAGCCCTCGAGGAAAAGCAGACCTGCGATCGGTGTTCTCCTCTCTCGTAGTGGCTGCATTCAGGACACGGTTGCAAGAAACTCGGGAAGCCGCACCGGCACGAGGAAGACCTCCTCCCTATATCTACAGGAGAACTCGCCACGAGGCAAAGCTTACGTTATATCTAAAGCTACACAGAGTTTCGACTAAGATACCCACCACTTTGGTGTTGGTCATGACTTCGATCTCTTCCTCCTGTTTCTGTCGGGAGAAATTCCGGCATTTGGCATGATAAACAAACGTTTCGTGATCTACCGTAGCCAATTTGTCTTACAAAAATTAGCATGTACAAATTGAAACCGGTTCGTGCCTAAATCTTCAGTTCTTCAGTTGGCTTTTTTTTATCAAGTATCCAATTTTGTTCGCGTGTATTTGCAAAATCACAATTCACTCGCCTAATATCTTCAGAGGTAGAAAATGATTAGACTCACTCAGAAAAAGGCTTAGTCAGAACTGCCAAAAACTTGGTTAAAAATGTTATCAACATCTTAGTAAGCCCAACCAAGCCTTTTTCTCAGTGCTTGGTTGGTTCATTGAACTTTACTTCAATTTTCAATTATTGTATTATTTCTTCGTTCTGTTAGCTAGTCTGTTAGCTTAGCTGATGGCTAAGAATATGTTTTACATCGCCTCAAGTTAGTCCCATTTTGGGACATCCTCAATGGTCACATCCTTAATGGATAGATGTGGCAATGCGATAATGCATTACAAATAATAAACCCAAAACTTTCGCACGCTTCCCATCCTCGAATGAAAAGAGTCATGCTCACAGAATGGTCTCTCCACCATTTCACTTACTTCCTGATCTCGTTAACGAGACAATCGACCGATGCGTGTCACGATCATTACGCTTTCCGCTTCTCCGATTTCCAAATCCGGTGTATCCTTTTCCTCCTCCATTCGCATAAGCGTCAGTTACAAAGTCCCCGAGACATTCACACTCTCTTCTGATTTTGACCCCCTTCCCTTTACACAGCTAGTAACAAAGCTCGTGTATATATAGGGAAGGGTGGGGCAAAACGGGCCTCACAAGCATAAATAGACTATAGAGAGCTACAAATATCGTAGATCAACCTCTGGTAACCTAAAACTAATGTTTCGCCCGGTTTTAAAGCGCAGCCACGAAAAAAAAATTATCGGGAGCAAAATGGGCCGCCTCCAAATACCTGATTTTTTTTTACGAAAAAAATGTGTTACCTTTAGCATTACAACTATAATACAAGTCATATAATAATAATGTAGTATAAATAATTACCTATAATATAGAAAAAGTGTACTATTTTTTAAACGTAAAATTCACACCTAAATACGTGGATTTTATATGTTTTCTGGTAAATTTACAAAAAAAAAAATGTAACCAATCATTTGACATCTGGACATTGACAATTATCAGTTTTTATGATTAATTTACGACAAATTTTCGTTACCGTATTTTCACAATTCAAAATTTGTAAAAATAATTTACGGTCAAATACGTTATTTTACGGTTTATTTACCGAAAATAAAAATACCGCTATCAAATTTCCATTTTTTTTTACTGAAAATTAATGTAGCCCATTCTGCGTGAAAATATTTGCTAAATTTTGGCACAATGCCTACATCTAAATCGAGGAGGGAAGAGGCCATATTGCCCCACTCTCCCTTATATACGAGATTCGATAGATACATATATATATATATATATATGTTAAATATAGATACGTACGATCGTGTATTATAGCATAGTTCAGTGATCACGATTGGCCTGTCGACCCGAGACCGCCATGGAACAATCGACCATCGTTGCTCCTCGCCGGCCCTGACCCACTCCCGCTTCAGCATCCCGCACCACGGGGGTTGATTCCGACACCACGCCTGTGTTTCCTATGTCTATCTCACTCTACCTGCATAATCCTCACGATCGTCGAAGCGTTTCTCACTCGCACCCGCAATCTCGTTCTCCCCGTATATCCTCGTCGATGCACTGCCACGCCGTATTCTATCCTGTTGTATTATAGAAACCGTATACAGTAACTGGACAAAACGGTCACGTGTATCGACCGTACGTCACGGTCGTAGAGGCGCGTGTCCCGAATACGGAATCGGACGTATGTGTACCTACACTAGACAGTGCAAAATCACGAACGTATACGTCAAATATAGAATGGAGATCGGGGCTTTTTGGGCCCATTTTGATATTGTCATTTTCAGTTGTTTTTAGTCATTTCTATTCGGTTTAAAGAAATTATTTGCATTTGCATAATTAATTTCTCTATCCTTCAGGGAATCGAGTTACCTAAAAAAAGTCATAAGATACAAAATTCTGTTGATGACACCCTTATTTTTTTAAAATCTTACATTGAAACCTTATTAAGTACGTGCCAAGCATTATAATTCTGCAATTTTGTAAAGACATACAGTGCACCAAAAAACGTGCGAGGTAAAAAGAAAAATTTGAGAACTGTGAACAAATTTTAGTGTTTGATGTCTCATACTATCTGTCGAAGAGTGTATTATAGTATGAGTGTTGGAAAATTTATTTCGGGTCTTTTTGACAAAGTTATGATTTAAAAAGTGATTCATAATGCTACTACCATAAATCTTATAGCAGAATAATATGGTAGCATTTTTTTAATGACAGATTTCCAAAGTAGAATTTCAAAATCAACTAGTGAGCTATTATTTTTTGCAAAAAAAGATCAGTGGTACAATAACGAAACTGCGAATTTACAAAATCTCTTTTATCCCTCAACCTTTCAAATTATCTTCCATAACCTCTAAATACATTCAAAATCAATCCGAATGGTAAAATTAAATTTTTATGAAAAAAAAAAATTTATTACGACATGATTTTTATACTGCGTTTCGCGTATGATTCCCTTATATGTCGACAATGCGAGTCGCATTATTGGGTACATACCTAACAGACCCAACAAGCCCCGGTCTTCGCTATATACTCGGTGCGCTTTCATCCCCATAGCTATATCTATAGCTATAGCGTACAGGATCCTATTCCACGACTGCGTGACTTATACGGCCACACACGGGAGCGTCAGGATCTCCGGTTTGCAATCTATCGCTCTTCTCTCGCATCCCTGACCGTTTCGTACCGCCTCGTACACGTCCGAAAAACAACGAGGTGGTATACACCCCTCGTCTCCTTTCTCTCTCTCTCTCTCTCTCTCTCTCTCTCTCTCTCTCTCTCTCTCTCTCACACTCATTCCTCTTCC
Organism: Ephialtes manifestator; assembly: GCA_963970395.1. Classification (NCBI taxonomy): domain Eukaryota; kingdom Metazoa; phylum Arthropoda; class Insecta; order Hymenoptera; family Ichneumonidae; genus Ephialtes; species Ephialtes manifestator. Next base: position 465,473 of record OZ019975.1, on the reverse strand, counting down.
TACGCCTCGCGTTGTTAACCGGATTCGCTGTGCAGACCGTCGTCCGCATAGCTTCTATATGAACACCGTCCAACTACGCCGCACTAGCCGGCCCATTCACCATTCGCGCAATTACGCGCAATACCGTACAATGCCTCGCTCTCCCTGCCAACGCCTGCACAATGCTTCGTATATGGTATCGTATTGTGCGGTATAGGATATGTTACTACACTGGACGTGTACTGGCTGTGGGGATAACGTTTCTATACGCTGACGGCCAGGAGAGAGAGAGAGAGAGACCGGATAAACTCCCGGGGACAGCCAATTAGCAATAAAATTTCACCAAGCTCTTTTTATTTGTTTTTTTGTTTTTTTTTTATTTCGCTTTCTCTCGGCTATTCATACCCTGGCGGCAATATTTATCGTACGTTTCCTCTCATGACTTTATTTTTTTGTGTGTTTTACTTTTTTTTGGTTTATTTTTTCGATATTTTACAAACTACTGGTTTGTTTCTTTGATAATTTTTTTTTTAACTTACAGTTTTAGCTTCGGATGGTAATTGTAGGGGGAAGTTTCGAGGTTTGTTAATGGTTGTGAGTGTGAGATAGTGTTAAATGGTTATCGACAATGAAGTTTTATATATATTATAATTTGAGAATGATTTTTAAGAAATTGCACAATTTGAAATTCATATCCTAGCAGCAATATTTATCGTACGTTTCACCTCATGATTTCATTTTTTGTACGTTTTTTTTTTTAAATACATTACAAGTATATTTTACAATTTTTTTTAACTGACAATTTTAGCTTTTGCTGGCAATTATAGGGAACTATGGAAATTGCCGTTACTTGCTTGTATGTCCAATTGAAGTTACGAGTATTGGACAGAAGCTGCGTTATTCTTCGGTGAATATTATTAATTCATGAGAAAGAAATCTTTTGTTTCGTTGATTGAGTTGAAACCATGAGAAGATTGCTTATAATTTGAGAATGATTTTTAAGAAATTGTTTCTCATGAATGTTCATCTCTGTTCGGTCAGTCTTTGCGGCTAGTCCCTAGAATGTAAGGCAAGTATATAAATGTAATTAGCGGAGTCGTTGAGATAAGTGAAAAAGCGTGTACATCCGGCGCTTTCGGCATGAGCGAAACATCTCAATTAGCAAAATTCCACTATCCGCTAATTGACCAAGTGGATTTATTCATTTGTTGAGAGCGGCGCAAAAATAAAAAATTCACGGAAATATATAAATTGGAACAATGTACACATAGAATGTATAATCTGGAGGTCAGCGATCTCTCGAAAATATTTTTTTTGACGTTCCGCGTCCAAAACTTACTGCATTGTTGATAGAAGAAAAAAATATTTGCATTTTTTATTTCTTCAACGAGATATTTCTATTAAATGTACAGATTTTTTTTTTCATTTTCTAGTTTTACATTTCTACTAAAACAAATTATTTTTGTACTATTTTTGTGAAATTATAAAGTTATAATACAAATATAATGAGTTAAATATAAATTAAAATCATTATCGAAATAATTCGATATTCCTCAAAGTTTAGACGATTTTGGTATCGCTGAATGAGAAATGCATGGGAGACTTATTGATATTAATAATATCAAAAGAATATTTCTTTTGAGGGCCCGCGTTCAAAATTTATTGCACTGTAGGGAGTAAAAAAAAAATGTACATTTTTTATTTCATCAACGAGATATTTCCTTAAATGTATTAAAAAAAATTATTCAATTTTCTATTTTTACATTTTTACTTCAACAAATTATTTTTGTACTATTTTTGTGAAATTAGAAAGTTATAATAAAAAAATAAGGATTTAAATTTATTTCGATATTCCTGAAAGTTTATAGTCAACTTTGGTATCGCTGGATGAGAAACGCATGGGAGACTTTACAAACCGCCAGCGAAATGTTCGCGGTGGAACGAAATTGCCACCCGACTTGGTGGACTTTCCACGACGTCTACGCGACTAATTGCTTTCTACCGGCCATATAACCCAGCTAATCCCGTTTGCACTTTCTCGATTGTTAACAGTGTTGCGGGACGAGTTTCGGGCACAGCCTCAGAACACGAGGGTCGCCGCTGGTGAGACTGCCCTTCTTGAATGCGGACCACCTCGGGGTCATCCCGAACCTACTTTGGTATGGAAGAGAAATGGACAAAAGATAGACTTGGAAGCTACGAAGAGGTAAGATACTACAATTTATCTCAGATTTACATCACACATTATAGAAAACATAGAAATATTCCTTGAAATAAGCATTAAGAATCGCAATCACACCCAAATAAATCGGTCGCCTGGACTTATGGAAATCAAATATGGGATCTATTCAATAAAAAGAAATTTTATTTGAATCAAATAAATGTTATTAAATGTGAATACGATTTATTAGAATGCTATAAATTCTATTTGATCGGAATAATTATCCAGCCATTAAATACATTTTTTTCTTCAAATTTTAACACAATACGATTTTATTTTGATCAAATAGAATTTATTTAATTCAAATCAACCGTACTGATTTCGAGTAAGTTTTTCTAAGAGAGTGGCATAGGTCCCCTCCAGGACGAGCCAACCACAGGCTTAAAAAAAAAGTGAGTTTTATTTGATCGAAATAAAATTTTATTACAATGATATTATTTTTGAGGACCCTCGAGAGCTGAGTCTGTCAAAGCTTCATTTTGTTTTTTAAATTATCAGGCTCCGAACATCATTGCGTCTTGCAAATATAACTTCAAATTAAAAACATAAACAAAAAAAATAAAAAGATAATTGAAAAATGCAATTTTTTAACGGTAATTAAGAACATCTTACTTATAAAAATTCAATTTATGAGGGAGAGTGAAAAATAAAACACCTTAATCTGCATTCCAAGTTAAAGTTGCACTCTATCTTAAAAATTACATTAAATTGCATTACCTCCCTTAAAGTGCATTGAATTCACCTCGGCTAGATAAATAATAATGAAATAAGCGAAAAAATATTTCTGAATAGCATAGCAATGGAAAGTAGGTTCAAGAAGCTCCTATATACCGAACGTTACAGTCGCGCCGTAAATTCCTACGATTAATTTCCCTGGTTCTTACACACCACGCGAAGGAATTTCAGGAGAGCGGAGACGCTCACAGG